>CM024263.1:16607840-17082798 GCA_013621005.1 Aeschynomene evenia | reverse complement strand
ATTTGATGTTGTTTTTTATTTATGATATTTTAATTTGATGTGTTTTTATTTAGTCATTTTCATATGCAGCCTTATCAATTAACGCGATAATAACAAGTACGGAGATAAGAGTTCACAATCAACTAAATAATCAATAATTAATGTAAAAGTATTTATACAAAACCAAAATCTCAGTCTATTTATACAAAACCAAAATCTATGTCTATATTATACAAAACAAAATCTAAGTCTATCTACCAAGACGACTCCGCGTCCACGACCTCTGCCCTCCCTCGTCGTGGCTCAGTCCCCCAATGCACCCTCCTGTGCCGCATCTCGGTCGCCGCCTCTGCCTCTGCTCCCTATCCTGCTGCGCCCCTGCATCTGACTCTGAATCAGTATCGGGAGGGTCAACTGGATCATCAGATGAGTCCCCTGATCGTCCGGTGAACTGACATGATCAACCGTGCGAACTGGAGGCTGTGGTGTGACCTCGCGCTGCACTTGTGACGACGAACCTTCGCCTGATCCACGACCGAACATAATATATTGCAGCAAAGCCTGTGATCTAGGGGTCCACGAGGGCGATGAGAAGTCATCCAGGTCCAGTATCGCCATCAACCCAGGTGTGCTAATGGGCTGCTGGTCAGCTAGGCCCGTCCTAAACTGTGCCTGCGGGCTCAGATCTGAACAAATGACCGATGGGTCTGGAACCAGAGGCTGCGGAACATAGTACTGTGGTTGCGGCGCTGTAACCTCCTGCGGCGGTGTAACAAGCTGCGGCGGTGTAACCTCCTGCGGAACATAGTACTGTCCCATGAGCCCCAGGAGGAATAAAAAGGTGGCGTATGGAACTGAGACACAACATGGTCCCATGGGCCTGTAACCTCCTACTGCTGGTGCGGCTCAGTAGGTGGCTGGAGCTGTGGCTCTGCGTCGGTGTCTCCCTCAGTCTGAGGCTCAGTCTCTGCGTCAGTCTGTGGCTCGGTGTCAGCCTCGTTCGGTGGGTCGACCTCTGCCTCCTCCTGTGCATCGGCCGCCGTCCCCTCGCCGTCCCCGACCGCGTCCCCTGCGCCGCGCTCTTCCCCCTGCCCTGCATCAGGCACTCCACCTGACGAGCACTCGCTCGAGTACATGCACAACGTTTGGTACTTATGTTGCGCGTATCAGGGGCTCCCGATGGTCTCGGATACAATGAGGGACCAGGTGGAGCATGGAGTGGCACATCATCATCCAAAAGAAACACAGGTGCAGGGTCCTGCGGCGGCCCATCAAAACTAAGAAATCGGTGCGGAGACACACTGTACCAGTTAAAGTACTCGAATGATGGGCGGTGCTCGTAAAACAACTCGAAGCGGATGCTCCTACGTCGTCGCTCATCCCATACTCTATGCCACCGCTCGTGCTCCTTGGGCCACCATGCCTCCCTCTTGACGCGTATATCGACACGCTGTAGCCGATCGATGTTGAGCGGCGCATACGGTATGTGCTGAGCTCCACCAAACTGCCGCACCACTCTCTCCGCATAGTGCCACTCTACAGTGGCAAACAGATGATGCAGGTGTCAGACTGCCACAACTCTCGCTCAGCAAACACCCATTCCGGCGTCAGGGCTCTAACATGATCATCGTACGGCCTCCAAATAAATTGTGACAAGTATTAACAAACAAAAATAAATTTCAATATAAAAAGTAGAAATATAAGTTTCAATATCATGACCATTATTCTTCCTTACCCCGTGCAATCCCATGTTGTCTAGTGCTATCCTAAATCTTAGAAGTCGCTCCTCCAACTTCCTAGTAATGTGTCTAACGTTCTCCCACCTGTTACAATTTATAATCACAAACCAAGGTTAGATAAAATAGCATATAATGTCAAATTTTATTAGTTGGTTCATGAATTAAATCTTTACCTCGAAACAAGAGGCCACAAATCATGTCGAATCGCGCCTCCAAATAATGTCGGCAAGCGCGACCATGCCCATGACTGTAATAAGACATGACAGCCTCCTATATCAGTCACGTCAAACTTTACAGCTAGGGTCATCTCCCTGTAAAGTATGGCCAACACGGCTGATCCCCATCTATGTCTACCAATTTCCTCCCAGTGTTCGAGCAGTGGGAGCCACCTCAAATGTACCCTGTTGCCGGACTTATCCGGCAACAAGTACCACCAAAAATGGCCATCAGCCAAGCTCTGGTCGCTCGCTGTACCTCTATGTCAGTGGGATGGGCCTTCGCGTCAAATGCGCCAACAAGACTCATCACCCACCTCAGCGTAACAGCAAACCCCTTACGCTCAACTAGGGGGGGGGGACAACACCTAGCAGCTCCTGACAAAAGTCTTCAATACTTCGTCCCAAGTGGTGTCTCTCAAAGTCAGTAGCACAACCACTCACCACCTTTCCATCTACACGAAGGCCTAGATGGAATGCCACATCCTGTAGGGTGATCATGGCCTCACCATAGGGTAAGTGGAATGTGCTGGTCTCAGGCCTCCACCTCTCGACCAGTGCACTAATAAAAGCGCGATCTAACGTCCACACCGGCATCCGGACATGGCTAAACCCCGCAATGTCCAAGTATGGCACCATCAACGGGTGTGGAGGTGGTACGACACAGAATCGTCTCGTCTCTAAAACACGAGCAGGCTGGAACAAAAAAAAACAGTAATTAATTCCGAGACTTAATTTTTAAACATTAATAACAAACCATTAAAAATTTATTCATGCAGTTAAATCATTCAAAAATTACTTAATTAAACATTCATATGATAAGACATAGGCGTTCCTAATAAGACCTACAAAACTATTGGTTTAATTTTGTGGAGCTGTATTAAACAGTCACACGATGATGTAGTAAACTAATTAATATTACATTTTAGTAACTTAAGTAAAATATATAATCAAAGTTTATACATAAATAAATCTACTGTAATACTAAAATTCCTAACCACCTAAAATAATTCTAACTACAACTAATCTACCTAACAATCTATATCTATTTTTTACTACATCTTAATTTAAGGTAACTATGACAAAATTTATTATTTTTATTATAAAACAATGAATATAATACCTGGTCTTGAATACGTGCGCCGATGTGATTAACAATGTCCATCCGGTATATATGTTCAGTCTCCATAATAAAAAAATGAGAGAGAAAGAGAGTGAATTTTGAGAGAAAGTGAGAGAGAATTTTAGTGAGAGAGAGTGAAATTTAGAAAAATGATGAATTGTGTAAAATGATCACCCGAGACCACTTTTTATAGTTTTTTCCTTCTAAAGTCGATTTGAATCGACTTTGCTTAAAAATTTGCAAAAAAATTTGCAGCAAAGTCGATTCAAATCGACTTTGCATGCAAAAATGCAAATTTTTTTGCACTAAAGTCGATTCAAATCGACTTTAGCTCAAAAAAAATTGCATTTTTGCAGAGTAAAGTCGATTTGAATCGACTTTTATTCAAATAAATGCATTACCTATTTACGTAACTAATTCTGGAACTACCTATATACATATTTAACTATTTTAAAGTACCCGTTTACGTAAAAAAACCTATATATAATGGTCGCAGCTTCAAGCTCCCATTCATGCCTGCAAGCTCATTCGCGCCTTTCGCTTATATATATATATATATAAATCATATGGGTTACAATTTCTTTATTGTTTCCTACGTGTGTGCATATATACATTTACATGTACTAATTATTTACTAGATGTTTTACGTTTTATCTTAATGGCTTACATATAAATGTATTAACTCAAAATAATACTTCATTCTTTAACATAACTCATCATTTGTTCTTGAAGAGATACATAAAACATGATACAATAACATATAAATTTAAGGATATACATTAACATAAGATCATACATGAATAGCAATAAGGCACAAAAATCCCTACCTCAAAAGCTTCAAGATGTAGACAAAAGCTCCTAGACAAAAGCTCCTAGACAAAATCCCTCTTGCCTCTCTTTTTAGTGTTTAGAAAAACTCTCCTACTGACTCCTCCTATGAGTATTTTAAATAGTGAAGTGGTGGGTAGGCTTTCTCTAAAAAAATTAGGGTTTTTGATTTAATTAGGGGAGTAATAGGGTTGATTATCTATTATAATCCTACATTTATATCATATCGACTACCTATATATATCTAACCTACTTATACTAACGTACATATATATATAAAATCCACAATATTGCCTATCGAACCTGATGGGATACGTTTTCCATATTTTATATGTTTCCTAATAAAGTATATTAAATATATTATATTTTTCCATATATTAAATATGTTTTTTCCTGAATTAACTTACTGTCCGTGTTTTATATATTATATATAATATATATTTGAAATTCTATATTAATTAATATTATATGTTTCCTAATTGTTTTCTATATATGCATATACCTTAATTGCCTAGCTATCGTACATACATATATATGGAATACGATTCCTATACACGTTTATGTATATGTGAAACCTATATCAATTAATATTATTTTATAAATCAATTTTAATCTTATTACCACAAATTAATAAAAGCCCTAAAATTTGAGGATGTTACATTTCCACCCTCCTAAAAAAAAATTTGCCCTCAAATTTATTACCTTTGAACAAGTCAGGATAGTCTATCTTCATCTTTTCTTCCAGTTCCCATGTGAACTCCTCTGACTTTCCACTGCCCCAGGCAACCTTTACCAAAGGTACGATCTTGTTCCTGAGCTGCTTAGTACCTTTGTCTACGATCCTTACACATGGGAGATCGAAGGTCAAGTCGTTCCTTAACTGCATACTTTCTGGTTCCAGCACATGACTCGGGTCAGATTGGTATTTTCGAAGTTGTGACACATGAAATACATTGTGAAGGTTGGAAGTTAGGGGGTAGTGCCATATGATTGAAAGTGTATGTGTGCACGAGAAGGGGGGGTTGAATCGTGCAAGTTTTAAAAATTACTTCTTAAAACTTTTACTTAGAAAGCTGTTTTTTACTCAGAAGGTAGAATTAAGAGTTTGCAGCGGAAATTACTTTCTGAGAAGATTAAGTTTCTGAGAACTTAGTCTTTCTGAGAAGTTCCTTTCTGAGCAATTTTAAGAAAATGACTTTACGTTAGAATTTCTTAAACGCTTTCTGATTTTAATCAATAAAGTTTTTACGAGACTTCTTAATTAAATCGTGGCAAAGTTTTCCTCAAAGATTTATGCAAGTAAAGAGTAAGGGAGAAAAGCTTAACACAAAGAATTTTATACTGGTTCGGTTATAACCAACCTACTCCAGTCCTCAACCTTCAGTTGAGAGTTCTTGGATATTCTTCTTAAAGTGTCTTCCCAGACAACACTGCCTTTACCAAGTAAAGGACTTCCACCACTTCACAACCCGAAGTGGATTTCCTTGCCTCACACTAGAGGACTTCCTTGCCTCCAACACTAGGGACTTCTTTGCCTTAATCACTTAAGGACTTCCTTGCCTCACACTGAGGACTTCTTTGCCTTAAACACTTAAGGACTTAAACTTTGCCTCAAAAACACTTCGAGGACTTAAACTGCCTTCAAACAGCGAAGGACTTAGCGTTTTTCGGAAAGTTGTTTTTGCTTTGAAACCAACTACTAAGATTAAGTTACAAACTTAATTTGACCTTAGACTTCTAGATTTAACTTACAATTGTAAGAATTTACACCAATACAGAACTAGAAGATTTTCGCAAAGATGAAAGAACAATTCCGTAAAATGTCTTTCTGAGAAAGTTCTAAGTTTTCACAGATGATTTTCAATTCAGCAGAGTTTTTGCACGTTTAATCAAGAGTTTTTAGCGCAAGAGTTTTCGTCACATTGCTCTGGATTGAATTCATATATATAGGCATCAAAGAGCCGCGAAATTAGAAGCTTTCACTCTGCTTATGTGGCTGTGTCCTTTTCAGAACGGCTCCCTGCTACAGTCAGCGCGAAATGAGAAACTTTTCAGAACTGCACAGTGCGCGTGTTCCCACTTCCTTAGCTAGTTGTAGCGAGCTTTCTAAGACTGCTTACGATCCCTTGAGTCCAGACACTTGGTTGCTTCTGAGTCCAACTTTCTGAGAGTTGTACGGACTTCTGAGGCGAACCTTCTGAGGGAAGGCCCTTCTGAGAACTACTCGTCGCAAGGTCTTCTGAGACCCTTCTGAGGCGACAGTGTTCTTTCCTCAGAAACATGTTTTCACCTTCTGCGCTTCTGAGACATCCTTTCTGATATCTTTTGCGCTATGATTTTATTAATTGATCTCGAGGCTACTTGATGTTTTGTCTTGGTCTTTGCTCATGGTATTGCAATAATTTAAAGCTTTCTGAGACACTTAGCGCACATATTAATACAACCTTAAGTAAAATTTTATACTTATGGCTTACCTTGTTATCATTAAAACTTTCATTGCTCTAAAGAATTATGCCTAATTCTCTCAGAAGGGTTCTGGAGCTTACAATCTCCCCTTTTTGGTTATGGAGCAACCATCAGCTCGGCAACCTTCTGATCTAGACCTTGCTCTAGAACCCTTCTGAGAGAATTAGGCATAATTTTCTTAGAGCAATGAAAGTTTTAATGTTAACAAGGTAAGCCATAAGTATAAAAATTTTACTTAAGGTTTTGCTAATATGTGTGCTAAGTGTCTCAGAAAGCTTTAGATTATTGCAATACCATGAGCAAAGACCAAGACAAAACATCAAGTAGCCTCGAGATCAATTGATAAAATCATAGCGCCAAAAGATATCAGAAAGGATGTCTCAGAAGCGCAGAAGGAAAATGTTTCTGAGGAAAGAACACTGTCGCCTCAGAAGGTCTCAGAAGACCTTGCGACTAGAGTTCTCAGAAGGGCCTCCCTCAGAAGGTTCGCCTCAGAAGTCCGTACAACTCTCAGAAAGTTGGACTCAGAAGCAACCAAGTGTCTGAACTCAAGGGATCGCAAGCAGTCTCAGAAACTCGCTACAACTAGCAAGGAAGTGGGAACACGCGCACTGTGCAGTTCTGAAAAGTTCCTCATTTCGCGCTGACTGTAGCAGGGAGCCGTTCTGAAAAGGACACAGCCACATAAGCAAGTGAAAGCTTCTAATTTCGCGGCTCTTTGATGCCTATATATATGATTCAATTCCAGAGCAATGTGACGAAATTCTTGCGCTAAAAACTCTTTATTAAACGTGCAAAAACTCTGCTGAATTGAAAATCATCTGCGAAAACTTAGAACTTTCTCAGAAAGACAATTTTACGAAATTGTTCTTATAACTTTGCGAAAATCTTCTAGTTCTGTACTGGTGCAAATTCTTACAATTGTAAGTTAAATCTAGAAGTCTACTAAGGGTCAAATTAAGTTTGTAACTTAATCTTATTAGTTGGTTTTCGAAGCAAAAACAACTTTCCGAAAAACGCTAAGTCCTTCGCTGTTTGAAGGCAGTTTAAGTCCTCGAAGTGTTTTGAGGCAAAGTTTAAGTCCTTAAGTGTTTAAGGCAAAGAAGTCCTCAGTGTGAGGCAAGGAAGTCCTTAAGTGATTAAGGCAAAGAAGTCCTCTAGTGTTGGAGGCAAGGAAGTCCTCTAGTGTGAGGCAAGGAAATCCACTTCGGGTTGTGAAGTGGTGGAAGTCCTTTACTTGGTAAAGGCAGTGTTGTCTGGGAAGACACTTTAAGAAGAATATCCAAGAACTCTCAACTGAAGGTTGAGGACTGGAGTAGGTTGGTTATAACCGAACCAGTATAAAATTCTTTGTGTTAAGCTTTTCTCCCTTACTCTTTACTTGCATAAATCTTTGAGGAAAACTTTGCCACGATTTTAATTAAGAAGTCTCGTAAAAACTTTATTGATTAAAATCAGAAAGCGTTTAAGAAATTCTAACGTAAAGTCATTTTCTTAAAATTGCTCAGAAAGGAACTTTCTCAGAAAGACTAAGTTCTCAGAAACTTAATCTTCTCAGAAAGTAATTTCCGCTGCAAACTCTTAATTCTACCTTCTGAGTAAAAACAGCTTTCTAAGTAAAAGTTTTTAAAGTAATTTTTAAAACTTGCACGATTCAACCCCCCCTTCTCGTGCACACATACACTTTCAATCATATGGCACTACCCCCTAACTTGTCCAACCTTCACAATGTATTTCATGTGTCACAACTTCGAAAATACCAATCTGACCCGAGTCATGTGCTGGAACCAGAAAGTATGCAGTTAAGGAACGACTTGACCTTCGATCTCCCATGTGTAAGGATCGTAGACAAGGTACTAAGCAGCTCAGAACAAGATCGTACCTTTGGTAAAGGTTGCCTGGGGCAGTGGAAAGTCAGAGGAGTTCACATGGGAACTGGAAGAAAAGATGAAGATAGACTATCCTGACTTGTTCAAAGGTAATAAATTTGAGGGCAAATTTTTTTTTAGGAGGGTGGAAATGTAACATCCTCAAATTTTAGGGCTTTTATTAATTTGTGGTAATAAGATTAAAATTGATTTATAAAATAATATTAATTGATATAGGTTTCACATATACATAAACGTGTATAGGAATCGTATTCCATATATATGTATGTACGATAGCTAGGCAATTAAGGTATATGCATATATAGAAAACAATTTAGAAACATATAATATTAATTAATATAGAATTTCAAATATATATTATATATAAATATATAAAACACGGACAGTAAGTTAATTCAGGAAAAAACATATTTAATATATGGAAAAATATAATATATTTAATATACTTTATTAGGAAACATATAAAATATGGAAAACGTATCCCATCAGGTTCGATAGGCAATATTGTGGATTTTATATATATATGTACGTTAGTATAAGTAGGTTAGATATATATAGGTAGTCGATATGATATATAAATGTAGGATTATAATAGATATTAATCAACCCTATTACTCCCCTAATTAAATCAAAAACCCTAAATTTTTTTTAGAGAAAGCCTACCCACCACTTCACTATTTAAAATACTCATAGGAGGAGTCAGTAGGAGAGTTTTTCTAAACACTAAAAAGAGAGGCAAGAGGGATTTTGTCTAGGAGCTTTTGTCTAGGAGCTTTTGTCTACATCTTGAAGCTTTTGAGGTAGGGATTTTTGTGCCTTATTGCTATTCATGTATGATCTTATGTTAATGTATCCTTAAATTTTATTATGTTATTGTATCATGTTTATTGTATCTCTTCAAGAACAAATGATGAGTTATGTTAAAGAATGAAGTATTATTTGAGTTAATACATTTATATGTAAGCCATTAAGATAAAACGTAAAACATCTAGTAAATAATTAGTACATGTAAATGTTATATGCACACACGTAGGAAACAATAAAGAAATTGTAACCCATATGATTTATATATATATANCACCCATCTAATCAGTCTTGGCTTTGCATCCTGTTTACTCATCAAATACTTAAGAGCAGAGTGATCAGTATAGACTATTACTTTTGACCCAACCAAATAAGACCTGAATTTATCAAAAGCAAAAACTACAGCCAATAATTCCTTCTCTGTTGTTGCATAATTTTTTTGAGCGTCATTTAATACACGACTTGCATAAATAATCACATGCAACAACTTGTCTTTTCTTTGTCCTAAAACAGCCCCAATTGCAAAATCACTTGCATCACACATTAATTCAAATGGTAAGGACCAATCAGGAGAAATTATTGGTGCATAACAAGTTTGGTTTTGAGAGTTTCAAAGGCATGCATGCATTCACTGTCAAAATTAAATTGTGAGTCTTTCATTAAAAGACTACTCAATGGTTTTGCAATTTTTGAAAAGTCTTTTATGAACCTCCTATAGAACCCAGCATGACCCAAGAAACTTCTCATTGCTTAACATTTATCGGTTGAGGCAATTTTTTCAATTACTTCCACTTTGGCTTTGTCAACTTCAATACCTTTGGAAGAAACTCGGTGTCCAAGAACAATACCTTCTGTTACCATAAAATGACATTTTCCCAATTCAAAAACAAGGTTTGTTCTTGACACCTCATTAAAACCAAAGATAGATGGTTGAGACAGGACTCAAATGAATTACCAAACACAGAGAAATCATCCATAAATACCTCAATGAATTTTCTACCATATCAGAGAATATAGAAAGCATGCACCTTTGAAAAGTGGCGGGTGCATTGCACAACCCGAAAGGCATTCTTCGATAGGCAAAAACTCCATAAGGGCAGGTGAAAGCTGTCTTCTCTTGATCTACCGGATCTACTGCAATTTGATTGTAGCCTGAATAACCATCCAAGAAGCAGTAATATGGATGACCCGCCAACCTCTCCAACATTTGATCAATGAATGGAAGTGGAATGATCTTTTCTGGTGGCCACATTTAATCTTCTGTAGTCAATGCACATCCTCCACCCCGTCACTGTCCTTGTAGGAATTAACTCATTGTTTTCATTCTTCACCACCGTAATGCCACCTTTCTTCGGTACCACTTGAACTGGACTCACCCAAGGACTGTCAGAAATGGGATAAATAATCCCAGCATCCCATAACTTCAGAACTTCTTTCAGCACCACTTCCTTCATGATAGGTTGAGTCTTCGCTGAGGTTGCACTACTGGTTTTGAATCTCTTCCATGAGGATTTTGTGCATGCACATGGTTGGACTAATCCCCTTGAGATCACTAAGCTTCCATCCAATTGCTCCTTTATGCTTCTTCAACACTTCCAGTAATTCTCCTTCCTCTTTTCATTTAGTGAAGCATTGATGATCACAGGATGGAACTCGTCATTTCCTAGGAAAGCATATTTGAGAGAGGGAGGTAATGGTTTCAATTCAGGCCTTGTAATTTCTTGCTTCTCACCTTTTTTCTTCAATAACAGCTCCTGTTTCTTGTAAAGTCAGGGAAGAATTTGACATATTGAGCTCGTCCTGTTCTTTTTCATCATTCCCTTCCACCAAAGCCACTGTTTCTATAATATTATCTCCCCAAGTTAATGCAAACACTTCCTCTATCAAAGGATCTATTGTGTCTATCCTCATGCAATTTTCTTGATCCACAGGAAATTTCATAGAGTTAAAAACATTAAAAACTACCTTTTCATCATGCACCCTTAATGTTAACTCACCTTTTTGCACATCAATTAAGGCTCTTCCCGTGGCTAAGAATGGTCTCCCAAGAATAATAGGAGTGTCTTCATCTTCCTCCATGTCAAGCACCACAAAGTCTGCTGGGAAAATGAACTTATCGACTTTGACAAGTGCATTCTCTACAACACCAAATGGAAACTTGATTGAACGATCAGCAAGTTGTAGAGATATAGAAGTTGGCTTCACTTCTTCTATGTTCAACTTCTTCATAATGGACAAGGGCATGAGGTTGATGCTTGCCCCCAAATCACATAAAGCTTTTCCAATGGTCAAACTTCCAATGGTGCAGGGAACATAAAACTTCCCAGGATCCTTTAACTTTTGAGGCATCTTATTTTGAATGACAGCACTACATTCCTCCGTGAGCATCACTGTTTCATCTTCCCTGAGTGTTCTCTTCCTTGACAACAAATCTTTCATGAACTTGGCATATAAAGGCATTTGCTCCAGTGCCTCAGCAAATGGAATGTTTATTTGCAACTTCCTAAATATGTCCAAGAACTTTGAGAATTGCTTTTCCTGATTTTGCTTTTGAAGTCTTTGAGGATATGGCAACCTTGGCTTGTATGGAGCAACTTGAACTTCTTCTTTCTTTTCTTCCTGCATGGGTACTTCTTCTTCTTTTTCTTCAATGTTGGGAAGCTCTTTCTCTTCTTGTTCACCCCTCACCTCCACTTTCTCTTTCTTTTCTTCTTTTTGTTCTTTAAGTATTTTTCCACTCCTTAGGTGAATGGCCTTACAATGCTCCTTAGGATTTGGTTCCGTGTTGCTTGGAAAAATCCCTGCGGGTCTCTCAGTGAGTTGTTTAGCTATTTGGCCACTTGCACCTCCAAGTTCCTTATAGAGGCTTCTTGATTTTTGAAATTAGCCCTTGTCTCCTGCATGAAACTTGAGGTTTGTTGCACAAAAGTAGAAGTAGATTGAGTGAGTTTCTCCATAGCAATCTCCAAAGAAGTTGGTTTAGGAGGACCTTGTGGAGGAATGAATGGGGGTTGTTGATTTGGAGCATGGAATTGCTTCTGCCCTTGATTTCCCCATCCAAAATTTGGATGATTCCTCCATCCCGGATTATAAGTTTTGGAGTAGGGATCATTTTGTTGCCTTGGAGGGTTCCCCATGTAGTTTACTTGCTCCTGTGGAGTTTCCTTGAACAAGTCACAATCTTCATTCTTATGAGACCCACCACAAAGTTCACAGGAAGAAAGTGGAGGTCCTACTGCAGCAACTTGCATTTGTCCCATTTGCTTTGTAAGTGTTGCTAGTTGTTGAGACATCATCTTGTTTTGTGCCAAGAGAGTATCCAATGTGTCTAGCTCCATCATACCTTTCCTTACTGGAGTTCGATCACTTGGACATAGGAAATTATTCTCGGCCATTGTCTCAATCAACTCTAAAGCTTCCTCGGGTGTCTTTCTATGAAGAGATCCTCCAGCACTTGCATTGATCATAGCTCTCGAGCTTTGAGAAACCCCATCATAAAAGGTCTGAATTTGTAACCAGTCAGGTATTGCATGGTGTGGACATTTTCGGAGCATCTCCTTGTACCTTTCCTATGCTTCATAGAGTGATTCTCCTTCCTTTTGAGCAAATGAGTTGATGTCATTCCTCAACTTTGCTAGCTTCTGTGGAGGAAAATACTTAGCTAGAAATTTGCTAACTAAGTCATCCCAGGTGCTGATGCTTTCCAGTGGCTGTGATTGCAACCATAGTTTAGCTCTGTCCCTAAGAGAAAAAGGGAAGAGTCTCAACTTGATTGCATCTGAACTCACACCATTGCTTTTGATCGTATCGCATAACTGGAGGAATGTAGCTAAGTGAACGTTAGGATCATCCAGAGCTCCTCCACTGAATTGTTCTTGTTGCACCAATTGAATGAGTGAAGGCTTGAGCTCAAAGTTGTTTGCTTGCACTGGTGGTGGGACAATACTATTTCCACACCCATTAGTGGTAGGTGTGGCATAGTCTCCCAAAGTCCTTCTTGGCCCATCTCCTTCTTCTGCCATTGCTGCTCTTTTCTTCTCTTGTCTCAACTTCCTCAGAGTCCTTTCAATTTCAGGATCAAAGTATAGCTCTGTTTGTTCTATTTTTGCATGCAGAAACAAACACCAAACTGAATAAAAGTGAGGTCTAGCACTTCCCAACGTCACAGTGAAGGGAGTACTAGAGTAAAATTAAAAAAAAAATATCTAATTTAGAAATCACACGATTACTCTAATTGTCAGTTTCAATTAATCCCCGGCAACGGCGCCAAAAACTTGATAGGGCTTCGGCAAGTGTACCGAATCGTACAAGTAATAAAGTCCACGGTGAGTGGGTATCGTTCCCACGAGGATTAAAGAACTGAGCAAAGATTTCGTGATGTGAATTTCTAATTAGACGAATCGAATTAAGGGTAATGAAAGGTTTGAAATCATAAATTCAAAAGAGTATTAAAAGTAAAAGACAGTAAACTATTTATGAAAAATCAAAGGATGTGAGGTTAGGGAATCGGGTTCACGTATCTTCTGAAATAATTAAAATAATTGCTCGCCTTCAAATTCTAAAACTTTAATTCAATGAACGAATCTTAAATTGTCAATTCCAATTCCTTGGTAATTTAACACTTTTTCTACAAACAATCAGTCAATCCCTTGATCAAATCGTTTCACAGAAAAGAAAATATGTTTGATTCAAAGTTCATAAAAAATCTTGACTCTATTCCTAGATATCAATCTTTCCGGCAATTTCCCTTGAGCTAATTCACACACTTATTTTCCCAAATAAACGTATGAATCCTAGATAAGTTGAAAAGCGATTTCCCAATCTTCAGAACAACACAATACAAATAAGGTAGTTACCTGAATCGAAGAAGTAGAATTCAAAGGTTTGCAATCATCGGATTAAGTCATAGTGATACGATTCCCCTATCCCTAACAAGGAATTAGTTGCTCATAATCAAAGTAAACAAAACAAAGAAATTGATAGAAAGCAGGTTAAAGAACGAATAACTCATTGTATTGAAAAACAGAGTCAAAACAGAGTAAACGAGCTGCTGCTCAAATAAGGATTCACGATCTTAAAAAAATTGAGATAAAATCATCGATAACCTAAAAGCCCCCTATTCTAGTCCTATATATAATCAGATAGACCTAGAAATTAAATTGAATACAGAGGGATTTCGTTTAAAAATACTAATAGAGTGTAATATCCAAACAGATTTAATCCTGAATTATACATGCTCTGTTTCCATTTTTATCCGGACGCAAGGCGTAGAGTGGACGCGAGGCGCTGCATGGATGGCCTCTTCAGGGCGCAATGCGCGCGAGGGGCGCAAGGCGCCAGGCCAGGAAGCAAATCGGGCGCAATGCGTGCGAGATGCGCAAGGCGCCAGGTCGGGAAGGCAAATCGGGCGCAACGCGTGCGAGATGCGCAAGGCGCCAGGCCGGGAAGGCAAATCGGGCGCAACGCGTTAGCAGGGCGCAAGGCGCCAGCAGGTGGAGAGTTCACGGGCGCAACGCGCTGGCAGTGCGCAAGGCGCCAGGCTTCCGCACAACTTCCGAATTGTTTCTGACTTTGAGGCGCAATGCGTGCATCAGGCGCAAGGCGTCAGCATTGGTACTTCGAATGTGCTTCTCTGGTTGCTATTACTTCATGAATTGTCTGCCCATTTCCTGAAATCAACACCAAATAATACCCAAAACATAATATAACCAGGAAAAATCCATTTTATTCTAAAACACTCAATTCACCCTAAAACATACTAAAAACATACTGAGTTTACTTTAAACTAACAAAATTTATTAGAATTCAAATCACAAAATTAGATAAAAATGCCAAGGCATCACACCTTCTGTCAGCAACGTCTTGAGTTTCGTTCTGAACGATGTGGGACTAGATCTCATCGCTAGCGACTTACCCGCGGTCGCTGGCGATCAGCTACTCGCTAGCGGAAGCTGACTACTCGCTAGCGGAAGCTGACTACTCGCTAGCGAGTCCCCTCTGACAACAACTTGCTGACGTGTTTCTGACGCGTCCTGAGAAAAGTCCTTCCTAAGGGAGACTATGATACGGGGTATCACAGAGTAGCTGGAAAAGTAACGAGGCTCCGACCCTCTCGTCAATTTCGGCGTTGTTGCCAGGTAAGCAACGCTACTGATAGGTATACATATTGTACATATTTTGTATTTACTTTCTCTTTATGTTTGTGTACAATTTATTTTATTTAAACTAACATGTATTCTAACAATTTTGGTTTTCAGAATTTTTCTTCTTTTGATTTGTAGGCACATATCATGTAGGGGGATGACATGTAAGAGTCACCACCTCTACCATACACTTACCCTGCACCCACCACCATCTACTTACCATTATTACCCTACCCCTACCAAACACCACCACCATACATATACCAAGACCCTCCATCATACTACGAGAGTCATACTTACCTCAATACTTTTCATACCATGAACCTTACCCCCAACCTCACCAATACCCATATCCATCACCTTCCTACCCCAGACCATCTCCCTACTCCTACCTTGAACCATACCCACCACCCATCCCCCACTAAATACCCTTCTCCCACCTACCAGGACCCATCCCACCACCACCACCTCTTGCACCACCTGCTTGCCATGATATAGACTCGTCCCTTCTGCTTCAATTGTATGAGAAGGTGTATGCACAAAAATTCCAAGCAATTGAGAGATTGGGACGTCTGATGCAAATGTCGGAAGATCGAGCACCCACATGTGTACCACTACCACCATCACTTGAGGTTCCCAAGATCCCAACATTTAAGGAAGTACTTGTTGTGGAACAATTGGATTTGGCTACACCAGAGCTCATGGTTGCCGAGCTGGCAGGGGAAGCTGAGGAAGGTACAAATCAAAGACGATTGATGAAGAGCCTCTACTCCCATCATGTGCACCCACAGATCCCTTCCATGAAGGTGAGCCATCTCTTTGTGTTATTGTTTCTGCAGGAACTTCTACATTAGGTGATATCGAAGATGCATGCAGAGAGGAAGTTGTTGCATTGATGCCACCACCTCCAATCGTATCATGGTTTCCATTACGAGTCCATCCATTTGTTCTTGGGCTTAACGAGTATGCTCTCTTGGAGACGGGCGCCCAACTATGGATCATTTCTAAGGAATATTGGAAATCCAAATCTGTAAATAATAGTTGTTTTCATTTTTGTTTTTCTTTTTATTATCTAACCCCTTCAGGAGAGGGTATTCATCCCTCCTCACTGGAAGTCTGTCTTTGTTGGGATGTCACCTCCAAGGGGAATCTTGATTCTCTGAGGAGCTTTTGTAGGGCCAAACTGCTGAGGTCCAACAAGCTGAAGCGAATAATACTATTTGGTGTGGTTCGACTCTTGTGGATGCTTTGGGACCTTCTCAAACATAAGTCTCCTTGAGGGGAGTATCCACTTTCTTTTTATTTTTGTTTTGTTTTGGTTTGCATTTTTAATTTAATAAAGCATACTTAATATAGTCTCAACATGCTACTAGTTTAATTTATTTGTTGTTTGTAAGTTTTGATTTGTTTGTTTGTTTTAGTTTGTACGTTGCCAATTACTAGATTCTTTTAGGATAACATGTTGGTTTTGCACCTTATGTCATTTTCTTACCTGATTGACATTTTAGTCTCTTTTCCTGCATGCTTGGTGAACTTTACTCTTTTAAGCATTAGTTGAGTGCATAAACAAACCTTGGTGAGATTTTGAGCTTTATTCTTTCTTGTGTGCATAATCTCTTTGGTGTTGTATGTATTCTAGAACTTGCTCATATGTCTTGCTTGAAGCTTTGTTCACTTGTGTGTACACTTAATATGATAGATGCATTGTTTGTTTATTTAGCTACCTTCCATATGGCCAACCTTACATATTTACCATTACTTGAACCTTCTTGAGCCTTAATACCCATTTTTCAGTATAGCACATTATGAGCCTAAGCGTAAAAGAAATTATGTACTTGACCTTTGATCTTAGGAGAGATTTCATGCATATTTCACTTGTGTTAAACTATAGTATGGGTAATGCATGAGGACATGCATTCATTTTATGTGTGTGTGTGTGATGGTGGGTGATCATATGTATAGGGAACCATTTAGAAAAGTGAAAAAAAAAATTGAAAAAAATGAAAAATAATGAAATATTTATATATTCTGTTCTTTGTAAATAAAGTTTACGAAATTAGTTGAGGTTTGAAGAGTGATGTTTGGATTTAATTGAAAATGTACATGATTTGCATCTTGCATATGCATTTGCTCTCCTTAGCTTGAAGTTTAGTCTTGCTTACCTTTTGCTATTCCACACCCTTGCTAAGCCCCTTTACAACCTCAATAAAGTCCTCTTAATTTTGTGTATGTATTTGTGATTGTAGTGCAGAGTTTGACATCTTGCAAGCTGATAAATGTATATTTTTACCTATTTTTATCCCTTATATTTATCTTGTTGTATCATTTCAATTATTATAAAGTGTGCAACTAGCTAGTTTTGCTCTTAACTTCCTAATTGATTCATTTGATGAAACTTTGCATAATTGTGTCTTTTTGGCACATATTTATGACCAAAGGAAGTTAAGGTTGTGATTTGTGCATTTCTTGTTATATATGTGTGTTTATGTGTTTATGTAATTATGTTGGTGTTATGTGTTTGTTAAGTGTTTATGTGATTGTATGTGTATTTATATGTTTGTATTCATAATTATATGAGTGTATATGTGTATTATTATGTAACATGTTGTATGTGTATGTTTATATGTTTGTATTTTGTGAAAATGCACAATTCACACTGCAATTCTGGTTCTGATGCAGGTACCCTCGCTAGCGGATAACGACCGGTCGCTGGCGAGTGATCAGTGGAAGACTGGTCGCTAGCGGCCACATGCTAGTCGCTAGAGACCATGCACCTGCAGAACAAGGACAATTTCAGCAACCTCGGTCAATCTCGACCACCGCTCAACCACGGCAGTTTCTACCACTCCAGAACCTTAATCCAAGCTTGTGCGACCAAAACCCAAGTTCCGGACTCAAGAACCGATGCCCGAAGAGCGAGATTGAACAATCTACGCCACTTTCAACCACCATCGGTGGCGGTAATCGGAGCAAACGGCAGAGGCAGCACCATCAAGGGTCAAAGTTCACTCCAGAGGCCCGTGACGGAGGTCGGAGAAGTGTCACGCCACCACCAGACGACCGCAGGAGCCACCAGCACAGATTCAACCATAGCAGCTCCCGAGACCATCACTAGCGGCCAACCTACAGCCGCTAGCGGGTGAACAGTGTCAAGGTTGTCGCTAGCGACCAGTGCTTACTCGCTAGCGACTACGTCACGCCAAGAACAGTGGACGGAGGCAGCTTTTCTATATATTCCAGCTCCCCATTCTTTCATTCAGACATGCTTTCCTTAGGGTAGTTTAATTTAGAGAGAGGAGCTCTGACTTCTCTCTAGGTTAGGAATAGTAGTAGTAGTAGTAAATAGTAAATAGTGATTGTAATAGTACAATAGTAATTTATTTTTACCACACTGTTTTACTGCTTGTACTATTCATTTACTTTTTACTGTATAATTAATTTACCGCTTTCAATCTATTGTGCTTATTTATTTTCATACAATGTTAGAGTAGTTAGCTAGTCTCGGTGTAGGATAGATTATCGGTTAGGTTTGTTAGTACTTGAGACCTTAGCTTGTATGTGATTCACCTAGCGTAGTTCTCTATATAGCTCTGATTTTATATTGCCTAGTTTACTCGTACGGTTTAGTCGAGTGGTTGGCTAGGATAGCTGTGAGCATGCGTTTAAGTTCTCGGTTTAGAGGATGTCGATGCATGTCGAGGCTAACTGGTTGATTAGGAATTGATCATCTGTTCTAGACGTTGGTTCCTAGTTGATTAGAGAGTGTTAGAGATTGATTACCGGTTTAGGAATTAGGCATCGTGTAGTGTCACACTAGATCGAGTCGCGAACTGTTTTGTGAGCGAGTCGCCTAGGTATTCACTTGATGAGATTGGAGGTTTATTCAGTCTGATTAGGAGAGTACAGTTACACTATGAGTGTCACACGCTAGGAGTTAAGCGTAGTACTAGGGTCTATGATAGTAGAACTGTACCGATCGTCTCATCCAACACCGAGACGACTTAGTTATTTATATTTTCTACCTATTGTTCACATGCATTTTTCCAACCCCCTTCTCATACAATCTGCTCATCACCTGTCTGCGCTTCCTCTGAGAGACGACCCGAGTCAGCTTCCATATACTACGTATTTGGTTGCCGATTCGGTAAACTAAACCCCATTTTCCTTTTCCTTTTTCTAAATTGTTCGGGTATTGGAGAAGTAACGACGCTATGGTCCTCGTCACAAGCCTATGGTAATGTAACCCAAAAGAGATGGATTTTGAGTTCCACGCTTCGACCCAAATACTTGAGAGAATGTGTGGAAAACACTTATCTTGTGAAGTCCAATGTGATTGAATTAATAGTTTTTATAGTAGATTTCACCTAGCATGCCAATTGTTTTTGCAATGTCTTGATTGTTAGAATAATTATGTCATTTGGTGCATTATAACCTCTTTACTTGTTTCCTTTTAGTTTGTAGGATTTGACATTTTAGTTCTTTGGAATAAATCGTGAATAAAGGTGATGTGTTGTGAATTTTCATATGCTTGCTTTTGGTGTGCATGAGTATTGCACAATTGAGTATTGCATGAGGACATGCAATTAGATAAGTGTGGAGGAGTTGATAAACACAAATTTCAATGTATTTTTATCCTTTATATTTATTTTATTGTGTTCCTATTATATCTAATCTTTGTGCATTCGACTAGTTTTGCGATTGACTTCTTATTTGATTCATTAAAACATTTGTTGCATAATTATGTCTATTTTGTGAATTAATTTAGTTCCTAATTATGAGATTTAAACTTTGACATTTTTATTCTGTTTAAAAACTAATTATTTTAACACAAAATTGTAATCAAGGATAGTTAAAAATGGTGATTTATGCAATTATATGCATATATTAAGTATGCACATGTTTATCTATTTTTACATATGAATATGTATTTATTTGTATTTGTCTTTATCTATCTATCTATCTATATATATATATATAAAAGTGTGGTTTATATATATTTATGTGTACGTATGTGTATATTTATATTTATGTGAAAATATACATATGTTTATATATATATATATATATATATATATATATATATATATATATATAATATGTATGTGTATATATATGTATAGATATAATTTACATAAGAGTTTTATATTATGTGCATGTATGAGAGTATGTGTTGAACCGTGTATAATATATCAACAATGTTTGTTGTATAATAATAATATATCGAACTAATATCCAATATACAACACACATTACAAATAAAGAAATGCCATATATTATGTATTTTAGCAATGACACATATGTATGGTGTATTTTGTAACCCCCTAGTAAATAGCCCTTAATGCTTAAGTCACCTTAGGCCACTTATATATAAAGGATCACTCATGATTTCATAGCTTGTTTTCTTTTTAAAATAACATACGCGGAAAATAGGTGGGATTCAATTTTTCGAAATTCGTTACGATAAAAATATAGGGGCTTTGCGCATACGATAATCGATAATATAAGCAATACAAACATATACTGAGTATACCTCATTACATATAAATAAACTCCCATCAAGTACCAAAACACAAATAAATACTAGGTTTTATCCCATAAGCCAAAAACTGTGACTCATGAGTCTCCACCATAAATGTGAATAAATAAATAGCTGCCGGCTAACAACGGTTTGATATTAGAAATATAAATAAAGCGCAAAACATGGAAACTGTAACATCTGAATGAAAAGCATCATCTATCTATAAACTGAAATAAATGACTGAAATATAGCTATGTAACAAATCTAGCTAATCTGCTCCTGCTCCTCGCTGGCTCCAACATCCTACTCGACCTGACCCTCTAAAGGTGGGGGAAAAACATGGGGTGAGTACTGGGAAGTAACTCAGTAGAGGAAGTCGTCTTGGGTTTAATTGTAAAATAAGTGAAACATGAATGTATTTATTTCGGATATAAGTTTGAAAACAATCTTTTCCCGAAACGTCTTACCTAAGTGCGTCTTGTTTATTTAGGGTTTAAGGTTCCCCTGCGCCTCGCGCCCGTGGCCGCGCTCCGCGCCATCATGGATTCCTCTCTGCACCCCACGCCCTCGGTCACGTCTTGTGCCCCAAGAAAAATTCAATTCAAGCGTCATGCGCCCTGTTTCACGATGCGCGCCAGTTCCAATATCAATTCAGAATTACATGCAGCTCAACTTTGGTGGAAAATACATCCATATCTCTGCAAATTAATTTGAGATTTGGTTTGAATTTGAAACAATTTACTCTTAGGGTAATTTCTCCTGATTATATGTATAGGAGAGTGACATTATTTGATAAGAGAATCGAAGATTAGAGAGCACAAGTGGCTGAAAAGAAAATTAAGGATTCAGAATGTAGTTTTCCTTTGGTAACAATGTCTTTTAATTTTTATGCTTTTATT
Source organism: Aeschynomene evenia (assembly GCA_013621005.1). NCBI lineage: Eukaryota > Viridiplantae > Streptophyta > Magnoliopsida > Fabales > Fabaceae > Aeschynomene > Aeschynomene evenia. The sequence goes on along the minus strand of CM024263.1, from coordinate 17,061,195 downwards.
TCTTTGATTATGAGTAGCTAAATTCCTTGTTAGGGTGAGGGGTGATCGTACTGTTATGAGTTAATCATATATTTGTGAACCTTTGAATTTCATTATATCAATTCAAGCAATTACCTTATTCGTATTGTGATGTTCTGAGGATTGGGAAATCACTTTTCAACTTATCTTGGATTCATGAGTTTATTTGGGAAAATAAATGTGTGAGTTAGCTTGAGGTAATTTTCCAGGAACATTGATGTCTAGGGATAGAATCAAAAGTTTTTGTGAACTTTGAATCAGTGAAAGAACTTAATCTTTTCTATGTAATGATTTGATCAAGGGATTGACTAATTGTTAATAGAAAAATTGTTAAATTACCGAGGGATTGGAATTGATAACATATGGTTCGTTTATTGAATTGATGTTTTAAAATACAAAGGCAAGCAAGTAGAAGATTAATTCCAGAAAGTACGTGAACCCCAATACCCTAACTCTTTGTTCATTGGATTTTCTATTAAACTTTTACTGTTGTTTTACATTCTACATTCCTTGAAATTTTTTTTGGTTTCCATTCATAAAACTCTAATTGATTTGTCTAATTAGAAACTTATTCTAAGAAATTTTTGCTCTGTTGTTTAATACTCGCGGGAACGATACCCACTCGCTGTGGTTTTATTACTTCTACGATTCGGTGCACTTGCCGAACCCCTATCAATGCATGTCTTACTTTCTAAATGTATATACATAAGCAACAATTATAAACCACAAAATAGCTTTCTTTAACTTTATCTTTCTTTAACATCTTTTGGTCTGCCTACCCTTTTTGTCATCTCCTCCACATCACCAGCCCCTAGGCATGAGCTCATCATAATCTTTTGGGGAGAGGGGGTAATTCACCTTCCCTCAGTAATGAGGTTGCATGTCGAGGTTTCCATCCCTCCCTCAGTAACAACCATTACATATCGAATACTACTATGTTTTATGTCATTATCTTTAACTTTAAATTATCACATGGTCACATAACATCACATAACTTGGGTACACATAACACATATCAACATATAATCATACATTCATGTCATAATATCATATATAAATCTTAATCAAGTCAAGTATATCATACATATAGAATATATAATATAATAGAACACATAAAGAGTCAACACAACACATTTTTGTACAATTTCCAGTGTAGTAATCGATTACATATACGATGTAATCGATTACACCCTCTCTGTAATTCATTAACAGAGGGCTTGTTTTTTCACGATTGGAAATTCTCAACTCGTAATCAATTACAAACCCGGTGTAATCGATTACGAATGCGGGAAATTAGATCCTATGGTTTCAAAAACACATTTTTCACATTGCAATGACTAAAACTTGATCTGGACAATTTCCAATTAGTAGAATATGAAGATCCACGTTAATCAATCGGTAAAAATCAATTTAAATCATGAATCAATCGGTAAAACATAATTTTCTTCCAATCCAATCGATAAAATATAACTTTCTCGTGAAGCCAATCGCGGTGAAACAAAGTTTTCTCATAAAATAATTCGTGGAAATTACAAATAACACATAGCACATAATTCATGGAATTATCTAAACCCCTACCTCTTGAATACCTCAAAAGCTATGCTAGAACACTCTTTCTCTATGTGTACCTCGACTACTCTCTCTCACACGAGCCCCACAAACGGTAGGATTTGAAGAACAATCACTTAGGAAGAAAAAGAATCAGTAGAATGATAGAGTTCGATGAGAGGATTAAGAATTTGTGGTTCTTTTCATGATCGGACAAGGTCAGGGGTGAGATCAAAGGTGTGGAATGGCTATGACTTTGGAATTTTTGAATATGAGATGGAATGGTGGAGGCAAAAGTGTTTTTAGAAAGGTTAGAGATGGCTCAAATACTGATTTCTAGGATTTTTGCACGGAGGGATCTATCTGTAATATTAGAAAGATAGGGTGGGGGCCAAAACACAATAAAACACACTAACTACTCACTCTGCGCAGGCTGTAATCAATTACACCTTGTTAAAATTGCCCATATTTTAGACCTGCAGCTCGTAATCGATTACAAACTCATGTAATCGATTACTAGGCTCTGTGAAAGCTTCTAAACACCTTAAAAACGTTCTAACTCATGCAATAACCTTACATATAGCATACCCACCCTCATACACGATTAAAAGACTCTTAAAACACATACTTTGCACATAAAACACATAAAACATAAGAGTATATCTAGAAGAAACTTGTCCATCCAAACATAATTAAATTCTAATTAAAATTAATTATCCTTAATTTCACTTAATTAGGACATAATAAAAATCATGGTGTTACAGACAATATTAGAGGTGCAAGGATTCCCACGGCTTGTAGATCATAGAGGCAGACTGTAGACCTTGCTTATGTCGATTTCTGTCGAGATTTCATTCATGTAGTGTTATATTTATGATGCTTGTATATGTTTGCTCTAGGTTGTTTTTGTGTAGGAGCGGAATTATGGATTTATCGCTAGTTCCATAATTCACTCACAAGATAATTGTATATATATAACTATGTAATATTAATATAAGTATTTAATTTGTGATGAGTGAATTATGATGATTATGATTTATATGTATAAAGTGATATGTGCAACTATTAGTCATTATAATGAATTAATGATTTTTATACACTGATTGTTACATTAAACGATTTCAGGTAGTTAACGTCTACCAAACACGTCAAGCCAATTTTTTTACACTATGTGTTTTTTTTAAATGAAAAGCTTATCCTAATTTTTACATAAGATTCTTTTCAAATTAATAATAGGGTAAACCCCAAGTTAGTCTTTGACAATTTTCACAATGGACAAGGTAGTCCCTAACATTGAGAAATTGACAAGTCAGTCCCTGACAAATTCAATTTTCGGACAGTCGTTAGTCCCTAAACGACTTCCGTTATTAGTTGATAATTTGTCACATTTTCAGGGACCATAATAACTTATTTATTAATTATAAGGGACCATATTGACTTCGTCTTCTTCTATTCTTCTTCTTCTCCACCTTATTATTCTTTGCTCCTTCTTCTAGTTGAACTTTGTTTTGGCAGCTTTTAATTTTGTTGCATGATAATCTCCTCTTAACATTATATCACATCACACAAATTTGGTCAAAAGAAAAATTTCTCTATTTTTTTTGGTAATTAAGAAAGAAAGGAACTTCTCTACTCATAAATCTCAACACTAAAAAAGAGTCAAGCAATACAATTTATTCTTTAGGAATTATTGTATTCAAGAGTCATGCCAGGAATGAGAAACAAAATTAAACAAATTGATATAGTATACTTAAAAAATCTCTATATTGACAATATTCAATATTATTGTAACATTAATAAGATATTTTTTCTTTGTTTTTATAATTGTTGTCCCTTTTTTAACCCCAATTGCTACAATAATGGTTCAATTCAAGTGTTGTAATATAATGCTATTTTGATTTTTATTCCAACTTGCATTATCATAGAAAGAAACATTAACTAATACTTCCTCTGTTTTTTTTTTTAATTGTCCGATTTTAAATTGTTAGGCCCCAAACAAAAATAGAAGCGAGAGAAAGAAAAACACACTCAAAATTTTAACGTAGTTCGACACCTCAAGACCTACTCCACGGCCCCACTGGGACAAACTTCAACACTAGTAATTTTTGAACGGAAAAATTACAAACCCTCACAATATTTGACACACACTACCTAAAATCTAATACACCCTTTTATGTAGATTGAAGGATGTGGTACAAGTGAAAAGAACCTATAACACTCTTTTATATAGGCCTTTCACTCATCTCTCTTTTTATTTCTCAACAATGTAGGACTTTGAACTAATAATATAACAAATCCTCCCTTAATTCAAAGTCCTACATCATTACACTCTTGTAAAAACAAAACAAAATAAATTACTTATTTTATAGCGATCATCCCTTGCCGTAGAGTCTTCTCATCAGCAGTATACTGATCTTCATAGGAGGCCATCTCCATAAGCAACCACATATGAAGAATCTCCCTTCGATTTGCCCTTCTTCTCTTTCAGGCTCTGCAAGTCCTCCCTGAATTCTGGGCATCTGATCTGTATGTGACCCAACTGTCCACAATAATGACATTCAACAGTGCTCATGTCTCTCGGCCAAGATCTTCTATCTAGTTGGACACTCTTCTTCTTCCCTCTATCACCAAACCCCACTGCTAGAATCTGACTGTCCCCATGAGACTCTTCACTGCCCATCATCCTCTGACTCTCCTTTAAGGTATTCGTCACCTCATCCAGTTGCAGTGTGCTCTTCCCTGCTAGCAATTACTGCACTAGTGGCTTGAAGAACTTTAGCAATGAAGCAAGTAGAAGCAGCGCTTGCTCTTCGTCCTTGATAATGTCCCCTGCATTTAACAGTCTAGATGTCATCTCATTAAATTTATTTATGTGATTAGTCACATTACCTCCTTCTTCCATCTTCAATGAGTACAAGTCTATCTTCATAATCAACCGGTTGGTAAGTGTCTTTGACGCAAACTTGCTCTCCAACGTGTCTCACAACTTCTTCGGTGGTCGTCTCTTTCAGCACGGTCACTTTTATTTGTGGGGCTAGTGCCAACCGAATTGTGCTGACAGCCTTCTTCTGGATTGTACTCCAATATGAGTCTTTCATGTCTTTTGGCTTCTCATCTGGCAATGCAAAATCAAGACCCTGCTGGACCAAATAATCCTCAATTATGCATTGCCACAAAGTAAAGTCCGCTCTTCCATCATATAACGGAACTTCAAACTTCAAAGTAGTCATTGTATCTAACTCAACTCTGACTAGATACTCCCACTTCTCTCTCTCCTACTACCTCCCAAGAAATCAAGGAATAATTTTGTTTTGATGTGGAAGGTCAGACAATGTTGCAACCATAGAGCATACTAAGAAACTATCCCACCGGGATATAAATCTTTTCTGATGTGGAAGATCAGACAATACTTCAACCATAGAGCATACTCAGAAAATATTCCCCCCAAACCAAAGCTCTTGATACCACTTGTTAGGCCCTAAACAAAAATAGAAGAGAGAGAAAGAAAAACACACTCAAAATTTTAACGTGGTTCGGCACCTCAAGACCTACTTCACGGCCCCACTGGGACAAACTTCAACACTAGTAATTTTTTAATGGAAAAATTACAAACCCTCACAATATTTGACACACACTACCTAAAATCTAATACACCCTTTTATGTAGATTGAAGGATGTGGTGCAAGTGAAAAGAACCTATAACACTCTCTTATATAGGCCTTTCACTCATCTCTCTTTTTATTTCTCAACAATGTGGGACTTTGAACTAATAACATAACATAAATGCACGCAGGAATTTAGGTAATGATTGGTATAATATTAAAATTAACAAAATGTATATTGGTTTTACTAAATTACCCTTTACTTCTTTGTTATTATATCTCCTCAATTAATTGAGATAGTGAGTATTAAATGAGGGTAAGAGTGGAAGAAAATAATAAATGTTGTTTTAAAATTTGAAATGGATAATTAAAAAAAAGCATGCGTCTCTAAATTGGACAATTAAAAAAAACGGAGGGAGTAATAAAATACTACATTGAGAACACATCAAATCAGTAAAAACAAAAAACAAAAATAACATCACAACCAAGTGGCCTCTTGTCACCGACTCACTCCTCACCTTTCTTCTTTACCCCATTAATGGCCCTTTCTTTTGACTTTATAAAACTCCCAACATAGCCTTAGAGTTTGCAATTGGTCCAAACATAGCATTGAGTGGAGAATATTAAGTAGCAAAAATAAAAGCTGCCAAAACAAATGTATTTAAGAAATATTAATTTTATTTTCTAAATTACTCTCAAAGAATATAAAATATGCAACAAGAAGAATAAAGAGATGAAGCAAATAAGAAGAAGGAGAAGAACTCTAGATGCATCGAGATGGAGTAGAAGGGTAGGAGGTGGAACTCAAGGGGTAGGTTCAACTAGAAGAATGAGCAAAGAAGGAGGAGGAGGAGGACAACAAGATGCAGTAAAAAAATAATAAAAGAAGACGAAGTCAACATGGTCCCTTGCAATTAATAAATAAGTCATTATGGTCCCTAAAATTGTACCACGTCATCAACTTATAACAGAAGCCGTTTAGGGACTAACGGATGTCCAAAAATTGAAATTGTCAGGGACTGATGATAAGGTATATCGGCAAGTGCACCGAATCGTACAAGTAATAAATCCACGGTAAGTGGGTATCGTTCCCACGAGGATTAAAAGATTGAACAATAATTCACTAGTAAAATCTCTAATTAGAACAATCGAATTGAATAATATGTTCTAACTAATGAAAATAAACAATAAATGAAAATAATAGAGAATGAAAGTACGCGAGTAGAAAGTAATTGCAAAAATGTTAGAGTGTTGGGGTTCTCTAATTTCTCTGGAATTAAAATTCACCATTGTTACCTTTGAGTCATGCAATACTAAATTAATGAACGAATCTTAATTTATTAAATTCCAATCCCTTGGTTATTCAATACTTTTCCTAGTCTAACAAAAAGTCAATCCCTTGGTCAAGTTATTATCTAGAAAAGATTAAGAATGATCACTGATTCAATATTCACATAAATATTTAATTTATCCATAGACATTAAATATTCATGGAATTTATCCTAGGGCTAGCTCATACATAAATTTTCCCAAATTGATGTACAAACTCAAGATAATTTGTAGAAGAGAATTTTCAAACTCAAAAACAAATGATTAAAACAAGGTAAATTCTTGAATTTAGAAAGCAATCGACAAAGTTTCACAAAAGTCAATCTTAATCCATAGAAATTAAATAAACCCCTAACCCTAACAATGAAATTAGTTCTTCATGTCGATGGAAGTTACAAAAGAAATAAGAATTAGAGAAGAGAATATGAAACCAAACGAGATATTGTGTTGGATCCCTCCAATTTTTATCACCTTGAATTCTTTCTTCAATTCTTGATCTTCATTGATCTTCCCAAAGTTTTTTCTTGTGTGTTGGTTCATGAGTGAATTGATCAATCTCCAAGACTCCTTTTTAAAAAAAGAGTCTCCCAAACCAACTTTTAAAAACTCCAAAACTAACTCACTTTATCCCTTGTTTTTCTCCCTTCTATCTCTATAGATAATATTTAAAAATCAAATGCTAACTAAAAGTGCAAAAATAGTGGAGGTCACATGATCTTTCCAACAACATCAAAATCAACTCCATCTAAGGTCCATAGCTCCAATTGTGTTTAAAACACCAAGAAAAGGTTGGAAATCCTACAAATTATGAAAATTTAATCAAAACATCTTACTTCTAACAAAACAACTAAATAATCTAAACAAAACACTCAAAATACAAAGATTAAACTACTAAAAAGTAATAAAAATAACTATGATGTGATAACACATCAACAGACTCGTCAATTTCTCAATGTTAGGGACTACCTTGTCCATCGTGAAAATTGTCAGGGACTAACTTGTGGGTTTACCTTAATAATATTAAGAGACTAAGAGGTAATATCTAATAATTAATTTGTTATGACTTAAATATAAAGAATTAATTACACAAATAATCTAGGAACAATTCTCCCGGCTTTTATGAGTAATAAAAAGTGGAGGGGGAAAAATCTAAAACAGCCAATAGGAGCCAACTATGACCATACAATCATATATGTCTTAGGATAATGCTAGGTGTGCAACCAAAAATATATATACAACATAATATCCACCGTACAATTAGGGAAATGGACAAAAAAAAGGTGAAAACGTTTGTTTTACGTGTCCATTCCCACGAATCCTCCGCATGTGAATATTACAGGCATTAACAAACACATTTCAACACATTAAACGAACACAATAAGTATAGAAAATGAACATATTTATTTTAAAAAAATATCTCAAATTAATGAATTTTATCCTCTTTGATGTTGCAAAGGTAAGATTGCAGATTGAACAAATATAATATACTCACCAATAAATAAATAATGTGTTCACAGATGAATAAATTATATATTCACCAATGCATAAATATTTGTTCATCATTGAGTAAGTTATATGTTCACTGATGAACAACAATGTGTTCACTAATGAATAAAAATGTGTTCATTGATGAATAAAATTGTGTTCACCAATGAATAAATTATGTGCCCACTGATAACTAAATAATGCGTTAATCGATATACAACAATGTGTTTATTGATGAATAAAAAATATGTTCACTAATGAATAAATAATATGTTCATGATAAATAAGTTACGTATTAATTGATGACTAAATAATGTGTTCATTGGTCACATATGAATAAAAAATGTCTTCACCAATGAATTAGAATATCTTCATTGATAAAAAAAGTGATTGCAAATGTGGTTCAATCATGCTACACGTACAACGAAATAAGCCAACAAATCTGCCAACAATTAAGTGTCTGTTTGGTTCTACCTTTTTTTCACGTTGCGGTAGGATAAAGTCCGTTCAAAATAATTGAATGCGTTTGTTTTGTAAATTTGCTTCTAGAAAAAGTGCATCACTTTGAAAATAATTGATTCTAATGGAAGCTAAAACTATTAGCTTTTACTTTTACTATCTCATAACAACCCTATCAAATCCACTTTTTTAACATCTTTTCCAAACACAAATCAATTTTTTCTACATCAATTATTTTAAACACAATTCTTTCAACATCAATTATTTCAAAAGCAATTCCACCAAAATTTTAACCAAACGGACTCTAAATAATGTACATATAAAAGAGTGTATAATTAATATGATAGTAATTAGTATAAGAAAATAGATCACACAATATTTTAATTTATTGCACAATTAGTGGTGATTACAATTTATTTTGATACATTACTGATATAATATTATAGAGATTTTTTTATACATTTAATGATTTCATCTATCTAAAAATGAAATTTTCATTAAAAATAAAATAAATTATTTTACCTCAAAATCGTCTTGATATAAAATATCATTACACAAATTCTATTCAAAATCTAGAAAAAAAAATGAATTGCACATATAAAATAAGGAGAATTACACATACTAATAAAGGAAATTACACTATCAAATATAAAACATTACGCATATCATATAAAGGGTGTTACACATACCATATAAAGCAAATTACACATACCTCATAATAGGTATTACACGTGTCAAATAGAGGATATTGAACATACACCACACATGATATTACACATACTCTATAAAGGGTAATGCACATACCAAACTAAGTGTATTACACATACGTACCCCATTAAGGGTATTACACATATCAAATAAGGGATATTACACATACTACGTAATTGATATTACATATATACAACATAATTAGTATTACCAATATCACATAAAAAATGTTATACGTACCGATATAAAAGCAAAGATTAAACATATCTCGGTGTATGAAATAATGAGATTGAAATTATTATTAATAATGTATTCACTAAATTCTTCTATTGACTAGTGTTTTTGATCACTCTATGCCCAAAAAAAACCATGACATAAATGAGATAAAAAAATTGTGACATAAAAAAGTTGTCCAAATAAAGCATAGCGAATGACAAAAAAAAAAACAAAGGAATACTAAATTAAAAAGAAACAAAAAGAAATTACCTGCTCAATATTGATGAGCGATATCGGGAAAAATTGTGACTGCACTAAAAAAAATAAAAGTGGGGAGACGATAGGGCTAGGCATATGCGTGTTTTGAAATAATAAATTAGAGTCAAATTTTGCTCAATAACTCTCTAATTGCATGAGATCTTCAATATATTTTGTTGCTAATTAATTCTTATATCTTACTATTATATTTCCATAATTACATAAAGTTAATTTAGGAATAATATGAGATACATTTAATCGTTGGCTGGTCGTTGGCTAATTCTTGACGTACGACCAGATTTTTTGAATGACGTTATATTAAAACTAACTAAAATGATGATTTTCAAGAATTTCATGAATGAAAAAGAAATAAAAAATGAGAAGAAGAACTAAAAATATGAATAAAAAGATAAAAGAAAGCTTAATAGTAGAAGAAAATTGAAGTGGATAGGAAAAAAGAAGAATGAAAGAGAAGAACACTGAGATGAGTAAGAAAAGTGGAATAAATGATAAAAAAAAATTCACTTGATAGGAAGATGAAGAAGAAGACAGAGGTGGGTGAGAACGAGAGAAGAAACAAAAAAACAAAGAGCAAAGGAAGAAGACAAAAGTGAATAAGCGTATAAATGAAAAAATAAATTAGTAGAGGTCTCAAAGAGTATTGACAGTGGTGTCTATTAAGCTAAGAAGAACTAGGAAAAGAAAGTTATATGGAACAACATATAAGACAGTCTTCAGGATGAAACAATTGTGATAGTTAAGAGGTTGAGAAAAGTGTCCAATTCAACCATAGATAAGATAAGAGTTTGGAACCAATAACCGAACTAATAACTTACACAACATCCCTCCTTTTATTATATATTATGCATCATCATCATATATAAATATATGGTTTTATGTTTGTGGTGGCATAAGGTATATATATATATATATATATAAAAGAGAGGGTATTTGAAGTGTAGCCTGTTTTTCCTTATGTTTAGGGTTTTAGAATGTTGAAAAATAATGAATGAATAAATGAATAGAATGGAGGGTTGAAACATGACAATCTTGATGACACTCTGAGAAGAAGAAGTGGAAAAGAAGGATAATGATGAATGAGAAGGTAAAGACAATAATACATAAATAACTTATTATGGTCCTTTATAATTAATAAATAAGACATTATGATCCCTAAAGAAAGTGTCATGTCATTAACTCTTAACAGAAGTCGTTTAGGGACTAACGACTATCTAAAAATTGAAATTGCCAGAACCTTACTTGTCAATTTCTCAATGTTAAGGACTACTTTGTCCACCACGAAAATTATAAGAGACCAACTTAGAGACTTTCCTATATTTTAGGGTAAATTACACTCACATCCCTGAGGTTTGGCGAAATTACACACACCTCTCTTCTATTTTCAAAACCTTACACACAGACCCCCTGAACTTATAAAAATTACACTGACCTCCCCTGATAATGGTTAATTATTAGCCAAATTAATAATTCTTATGATATATGAATTATAAATGACTTTTAACGACATATTTGTAATAATAGACACCTCTATGAAGTCAAAATAATCGAATATTCCATTATGTATATTACAACTTATTTCTCTTATTTATTTTCATACTTAGTTTTATTACTCGTTACACGGTCATTTGCTCATTTTAACTTCAAAATAGTGTATATTATTTATAAATATATCGTTAAAAATCATGTATCTCTCATATATCATAAGAACTACTAGTTTTACTAACAATTAATCATTATCAGGGGAGGTGAGTGTAATTTTTATAAGTTCAGGGGGTATGTGTGTAAGGTTTTGAAAATAGAAGGGAGGCGGGTGTAATTTTGCCAATCCTCAGGGAAGGTGAGTGTAATTTACCCTATATTTTATATTGTTTATTTAAATTTATTACCTCCCTTGACGTCTTAAAAAAGGCAACTAAAACCTAACATAGAACGAGTCTTGCTAGGTGTACAACACAAAATACCTACAACGTATAAAAACAATGTACAATGCGGAAATCAAGCAACAAGAATGAAAAACGCGCGTTTCGTATACCCACTCTCACGGACGCGCGTGTGTACAGTACGCGCGTAAGCGAACACATTTCAACACATAAAATGAACACATATTTCAATAGCAAATGAATACATTGATTATCATAAATGAACACATTTATTCATTATAATGAACATATCTAAGTACAGTAGTGCTACACACACACTACACTATCAGCCACCCCTCAGCCACTCTTCCATTTCTTCTCTATGGGTCCCACGTCCTCCCATTTGCACTCTTTCACTCTCTTGTGCACGCGCGCCTATTTGAAAAAAGTGCAGCTTTGTTTTTTCCTTTCCCCAAGACCAAGACCCACACACTACCCCACCACCCCCACACAACCTGTCACTCTCTCTCTTCTTCTTCTTTCTTTTTTCTTCCTGTTCTTTCATCTTTTCCTTTTCTTTCTCTATTTTATCTCTTCATTCTTTTTGTATATCTTTTTTTTTCATTTATTATTTACATTTCTTCTTCCTAAATAAACAAAACTCAATTAAAATGTAATTAAACAACAAAAAAATAAACCAAATGAAAAACAAAATTGAATTCAATAATATAAAAAGTTCACCAAAAGAACTCAATCAATCAAATAAAAAAACTCAATTAAACAATGAAAAAAACTCAATCAATTATATGAAAAAAAACTCAATCAAAACAGATAAAAATCACGTTCAATCTACATTGTAAACATAAAAAAACCTCTAAATGTAGCAACTTTATCATTATAAGCATGGTAAAAATGAAAAAAAAACAAGATGCATCATTTTTTCTTAAAAAGTAGCACCTTTATCACTAAAATAATATAAATTATCAGTAAAAACTAATAAAATGTATTATTTTTTTCTAAAAATTACAACATTTACCAATAAAAAAATCAATCTAACAACCAGTAAAATATACAAAATATACAAAAAAAACCTAATCAAATAACACAAAAACACCCAACTAAGTAATATAAAAAACTCAATCAAACAATAAAAAAAAACCCAATCAAATAATAAAAAAAACTCAATCAAACAATTATAAAAAACTCAATTAAATTACACAAAAAAAACCCAACAAAGTAATATAAAAAAACTCAATCAAATACAACGTAAAACGAAATCAAATAAAAAAAATAGTTCAACTAAATAACAACTCAAAATCACGTTTAATGTGAAGTGAGAACAGTAAAAAAAACTTAAAATAACACTTTTATCACTATAAATATTATGAAAAGAAAAAAATAAACACAAAATTCGTTATTTTTCACTAAAGATAACATTTTTATTACTAAAACAACATAAAAATTGATAAAGTACAACACCAATAAATATAACAAAATATACAAAAAGGGAGAAGTGATAGGTTGAATTTGTGATGCGCGTGTGTGCTTTTTTTTTTTTTCTTTTTTGTTTGTGTGTGAGAGAGAAAAAAATATTATTTTAATAGTGAGTTATATGAAGTGGCTGAAGGAATGACTGAAATGAATGGTGTACCATAAGCATTTTTCATCTAAGTATGGAAAGTGAACACATTTATTTATAAAAATATCTTAAACTCATTAATTTTATTATTTTGCATTGTATTATGTATTCAATTAGAGTATATGCATGTGTTCATTTTATATTGTATTATGTGTTCTGTTACAATATGAGCATGTGTTCACTTTAGTTTGTATGATATGTGTTCAGTTAATGTATATGTATGTGTTCAGTTATGGTATATGTATGTGTTCATTTTGCATTGTATTATGTGTTCAGTTACAGTATAAATATGCGTTCAGTTACAATATATGTATGTCTTCACTTTACATTGTATTATGTGTTCAATTACAACATGTGTTCACTTTATATTGTATTATATATTCAGTTATAATTTACTTTGCATTGTACTACCTGTTTACTTATAGTATATCTTTGTGTTCACATTTATATCCTTAAGTTTACAAATCTCATATTTTTAGTGTTCACTGGTTAGTGTAAAATGTATTTACTGATGAAAAATTTTGTAAGAGGGATGATTTTGAAATTGACTAAAATTATAGATATAGTTAATTTTATGAATAAAAAAAATAAAAAGCACTAAAAATATGAATTTTCTTAATTTTATTATAGAATAAAATTTTTTTAACTAATGCTAATAAAGAGAATATTATTGATTTTGTGATAATAATGAAGAAGAAAAAAATTTGATGACAAAAAAAAGTTGTATTGTGTTAATTGAGATTTGAGAGTGAAAAGGAACAAAAAAAAAGGAAAAAAGAAAAAAAAAATCAAGTGGCAGAAAGGAAGGAAAAGAAAGAGCGCATTGCGGAATGCTTAGGTAATTATACATATGATGTAAATACATTATTGTATTTTGTGTTGTACAAATATAATTTTCCACGTAGAACTAAGGGGTCGTTTGGTTCACAGATTGATTTTTTCCCGGGAATATGCACATTCCTGGGAATTCTATTCCCGGGAATCACTTTTCCAGGAATGCAATGTTCATGTGTTTGGTTTGTTCGGGAATCTTGTTGAACTTTCCCAGAAATAAATTATATTATGTGTTTGGTTCACAATAACATTTCTGAGAATATTTTTTAATTTTACAAATATACCCCTAACTATTTAAAGTAAAAATATTAATAATTAGCAATTAAACCCTTATAACGTTTCAAAATTGTTCAAATTAAAATATAATTAAAATCAACATATTTTAAACAAAATGATTCAATTATTGTAAATATATTCTAATAATATTAATATAATATTTTGATTCTCTCATAAATAAAGGTAGACCTTGCATAAATAATTTGATTCATGAGGTACAAATGATAAGATTAAAATTGGTGTATATAAGAATAGATAAATCTAGAATATTGTAATTTTTAAGAGGACATTTTGGTAATTTAACTCATCCTCAAACATTCCCATGAGATGAGAATGTGAGATTCCCATGGGGGAGGTGGGTTTAAAATCATGAGAATGTAGGATTCTCGGAAATGCAATATTTTTAGGAATGTTGATGTCAAATTACGAATCAAACGTGAGAATAGGAGTTTTCCATAAAACATTCCCGAAAATCTTCAAACATTTCCCCAACCAAACGCCCCTTAACATACAACAGAAAAGTCTCCGAAATCATCGCATCAAGTGTCATACAAATCTTTTGTACTACACACACTTTTTCTCCCATTAAATTATATCATCTTATTAAAATTACTCATATGAATGAAATTAATTGTAGAATAAATTCATAAAATTAATATATTATAATTCAATTCAAATTTTTTATATATATTTAATTACTTACATCATCAATATTACATTTACATTTATTACCTTCCTTGCCGTGTTAAGAAAGGCAACTAAAACCTAACAATAACATAGAACTAACATACAACATAAAAGTCTCCGAAATCATTGCACCAAGTGTCATACAAAAAAATTTTGTACTACACACGCTTTTTCTCAATTTTGGTTGGAACTCATAACACCGGTTTTCCAACATAGTACAAACTCCTTCTCTCAACTGTGTCTGTAGTACATACCCTATCCCAGTAACCATCAACACCAACGGATGCATATCTTTTTCAATGTACTACATTTTTTTATCAATTTGTACCCCAAAATTTAAAAAGATACTACATACGTATTGTAAAACGGAAAGACTTGTAACTTTTTTTTTAAGAAACGGGTCAACCTCAAATCAGCCTCGGATGACCCAAAAAGAAAAATAAATCCCAAATTCTATTTATTAAAGTTTAAACCTCTTCTTTCGAACGCCAACAACTCCCATTCCCATCCATATTCTCCCACTTCTTCACAATGCCTTCATCCGTTCGCATATTCTTCTTCACCATCCTCCTTCTCTTCCTCCTCCTCACCGTTTCAGCCCACAGCGGCCACCATGACGACGACGATGCCGATGCCAATTCCGACGCCGGTAGCGGCGACACCAACCTCCGGTCGAAGTCCCTGATCCTGGCAAAAATCTGGTGCCTCATAGTGATATTTTTTGCAACCTTCATTTCTGGCGTGTCACCTTACATTCTGAAGTGGAACGAAGGGTTCCTCGTTTTTGGTACGCAATTTGCTGGTGGCGTATTTTTGGGTACAGCAATGATGCATTTTTTAAGTGATGCTAATGAGACGTTTGGGGATTTGACGGAGAAAGAGTACCCTTTTGCCTTCATGTTGGCCTGTGTGGGTTATTTGATTACTATGCTCGCTGATTGCGTTATCTCTTCGGTTCTGACGAAACAGAGGAGTAGTAATGAGCATGCAAGTGCTCGTAGTGGAGATGTTGAGCTTCAAGGTTTGTTCTTCACTTTTTTGTTCAGTTTTTTATCTGATTTTTTCTTTTCTGGGAAATCCATCAGTTTTTCCTTTCTGGTATATCAGTTTAATTTGCTTTTGAAATGTACACTAAAAAAACCAGCCAAACCAGCTATTTTGGGTCAAAATTACTCGGCCCATTACAATTTGATTATTTGGGCTCAAACCAAAGCCAAAATGAGCCTACTAGCGGGTTTTTTCAGTGTGCATTTGACATTATTGTTTCTAAAAGATTTTAAGTAAAATATCGGAAGTTTTTTTTAATTAAAATATCGAAGTTTTTTTTTTTGCTGAAAGAATATCAAAGATTTAATTTCAAAGATTTGTATCAGTCAAAAATGTTCTGCCACATATAGTTCACTTACACATAGACGGTTTGAAAAGTGATTGCAAATAAAGAAATATGATTGAATTATTTGTCCCTGTAACTCAAATTTCAAATTTGTCTTCCAAAGGTTGAGGCATGAAATTGATATTTTGAAACTGATTGGAAGACAAAGTTGAGATCCAATTTTGCAGATGTGTCTCCTAATCAGGTCATGTGATTTAAGTACAATAATAATATTGATGTCCTATTGACTTGTTTATGATTAGATTGATTGTGTTCTCCACTTTCTTTTACCTATCCATTATTTATAGTCTTTAGATTTGATAGTGATAAATATATATTCACTTTTGTATGTTCAAATATCATCGGGTGATTAATTATGACACATTAGACAACAGCTGATTTCTTCTTTTTTCTTGAAGCTAACTTTTTGGACCATAAAAAAATTCTTTCCAGTACCAAGTTGTTACAAACAAATATTTGGTAATCAAATTGTTCTCTCACAACATTTTGGAAAAGCAATTTTGAGGTTTTAGTTTGATTTTTTTGCCCTGTTTTTTCAACTGTGTTGTTGGGCTAAAAATCTAATGAGTTATAAAACTCATACAACTAAAAATGTATGTCCCATTGGAATTGGTGGTCTCACCATCACATTCAAGGGTGATAAAGTGGAACTTTTGAACGTCCAAATAGCATTTTTTGGGTTAAAATAATCGATGATTTTGGATTTGAGTTTGGCTTTTTTAATGCGCCTCTTTCTTTAAAGTGTAAAGTGTATAGTTGAATAGAGATTCAAAGTTTAAGTATTTTGTCAGAGTGTACATGTGCAATAATCAATCACTGTAATCTTGCCATTAAAATTAAAGTATATGGTGTACTTTAGAGGAACCAGAGCTGCAATTTTGGTGAGTATAAAAGGAAGGGATTCTGAACCATTTTTGTTTTGAAGTAAAAATACAAAATACTTGTTTCTTTTACTGCTATTAGTATGAATAGTCCAAGAACTGAAGAGTTCCTATTAATATTGCGATGTTTGGATGCCATAAATGGAAAAGAAAAAGAAATTTGAGTGTTGAAATTGTATTTGTACTTTTTGAGTTGGTCATACTTTTTGAGTGCTTATTAATATTCTTAGTTTGACCTTGTCTAATCCAATATTGCATGGTCTGAATCAGGAAAAGGAAATAGCAATGGTGTCACTTCGTCACAATTCCAGGTTAGACATTCATGGTTTTACAACAATGAAGTGTTTTCTTGACAAAGTCTTGTTTTGGGATTGTTTCATTTTAATTCATTGTCAATTTGTCATAACGCATACCCTTACTTATAGCAGTGCTTTCTGATTTTACTATTGTGCTGACAGCCACAGGGCCATTCGGGTACTGATCACAACCTAGCAAACCATGCTCTTACATCGATCAGCTCATTCGGAGACACCATCTTGCTAATTGTTGCCCTTTGTGCTCACTCTGTGTTTGAGGGCTTAGCAATTGGAGTTGCCGAGACAAAAGCAGATGCTTGGAAAGCCTTATGGACAATATGTCTGCACAAGATATTCGCAGCCATCGCGATGGGCATTGCTCTCCTTAGGATGATTCCTGACCGTCCTCTGCTATCGTGCGTGACATATGCTTTCGCCTTCGCCATCTCAAGTCCGATTGGTGTAGCCATTGGAATCATAATAGACGCCACGACACAAGGCGCTGTGGCGGATTGGATCTTCGCTATATCAATGGGTCTCGCTTGTGGAGTGTTCATCTATGTGTCAATCAACCATCTTTTGTCAAAGGGATATGCGCCCCATAAGCCATTAAAGGTTGATTCAGCCTATTTCAAGTTTCTTGCGGTTTTGTTGGGCATTGGAGTGATAGCGGTTGTGATGATTTGGGACACGTAATTAAGGAGCAAAGAGGCATGGAATGTAATCATAGCTTGGTTCCTACTTCCTTGATAACTTATCTTTGAAACCTACACAAAATCATCATAATCATTGTTGAACTGTTTATAGTTACGATTTATAATGATACTGTTACTGGTTTTCCGAGATAAGTGAACTTGTTTTTATAAGGTTGATAGTTAGTTGGGAGAAGATTCATTGGTCAACATTATGTTATGGCCCAACCTTTAGTCCTCTCCCAAAATACAAGTGAAATTACTTGTTTAACCTTGTAATAATCATCTATTTTCATTTTAGTCCTTTTGTCTTCTTCTTCCTCCATTACCACCACCACAACCAAGTCCATCAACCCCTTCATTACCTCAGAAGTCATCGGTAAGGAACATAATTAATAAGCAAGAATTGGACAAGGGTAGAATTGAGAATTCAACTATATTGGAAAAATTGAATTTTGTTATGGAACCAAGATAGAGTGAGCCTGCTATGTTCAGCAAAGGGTGGAGGAAAAGCAGCAGATTGAGGAGAACAAATAGGTTGTTGGATGACTACATCACCTGATCATCACCTGGTATTATCTCTGACCTTTAAGGGATATTGTCCTTTATTTTCTTTCCTAGCCCTATTGGGATATTCATCCTATACTTTCTTCTTCACAGGTATCACTGTCATATGAGATAGGCTGTCGAGCTTCAGACATTATTCTTGGTTCACATCCGATTCCATTTCCATTTCCATTCTTATACTTCTATAGCAGATTCCTTGTAATAGGCTTACTCATACTCTGTATACCCATACTACACTGTTACATTGCCTTTACTAGTTGTTGAACACACAAATCCTTCTTCGTTCCATTTTCTGTGTAATTAGCTTCCTTATATTTGGTGCTTCCATTGACCATGGCACAAGGAACTCGTTTGAAACAATTCGAAGAAAAGCTTGAAAACCTGGCAGATATGTCTGAAGCCAAGACATCTGGAACGCGAGCTCAGATGACTCAAATGCAAGAACTGCATCGTATTTAGATGGATGTGATCAGGGAGTGCTTCGATAGTGTCACTCTGAACTTAGCTCAACACAATTCGTAGCTCTCCCATGGCGCGAACTCATCTGCACTACCAAAAAAGGTTCAAATTCTGGCTGTCATCTACTGGCAATATTCTAATTGCCAAAAGTCCATTTGATTGTCGTCAAATATCTAAACTGCCACAAAATGCTATTTACTTTTTTCTAATATTAATAAATTTCAACACCTTTTCCAACATTTTTCTCCCTATTCCTCTCTTTCCTCTTCGATTTGGTTTCATGGCTTCAAGAACTAAAAGCTCAATGATCACCGTTCAAGCTTCGTCACCACCGTCATGAGCTTCGTCATCAGTGTCGTTCTCTTTGCCGTCGTCGTTGTTGATCTGTCACCACTGTGATTTATAAGCTTCGAATCCAGCACAGAATTAGGGTTCCAAATCATTCTCTTCGAATAGCTCTCTCTCCATATTGTTCTGTTGTCGTCGTCGATCTGCCCTCGTCGCCGCCGCCAACTCTGATTTTCAAGCGGTGAGTTCTTCCTCTCCCTCTCCGTGATTGCTCACTAATTTAACCTTTCTCTCACTTCGAGTCTCTCTCTAAGGTTCATTCTCTTCCCGTTGTCGATGCTACCTTCGCTGCTGCTGCTGGCTTTGTTCTAGATCACCAATGCACCGATTTTCAAGCGTGAGTTCCTTTCTCTATTTGATTTATTCTTTCTTTTTAATCGTAGTTTTGGAGTTGATTTAGGATTTTAGGTTAAACTAAATTTCAAATCTGATAAATGACAAACAATGTTGAAGGAACCGATGAAAGAAACAATAAAAATTCCAATGTATCATGGTTTTAGCTCTGACTATACCATTTTATAATATGTCTCTTCCTCTTTACCTCTTTCTTTCCCTTTCCCTCTCTGAAAAAACCTGTCTCTGCTTTCGCTTTAGCTCATGATTTTGTTCTCTTTATGATTAAATTTATAGATATCTGGATGTGAACTCTAAGCTAGGGTTTAGGATTTAATTTCTTATGTTTTATATGGAACCCATGGCTCAAAGGAGCTTTTCAATAAGAGCTTGTAGATTTAATTAAATTTGTTTGTGTGAAGAACCCTAGGACAATGATAGTAGTGATAGATAACTCTATCTCATTCTATTTTATTTTCTTGTTTAGTGTGTAATATACTAATAAAAGATTAGCAGCTAATATTTTATTTTTGCACATAGACAATTAAAACTTCAATATTCTCTTCTCAATCCATCGCTGATCTATCTCCGTCGTTGTTGCCAATCTACCTCCGCCGCCAACGCCGCCTCCAATTTTAAAATGTGAGTCATTGTTCTCTCTCTTTGTAATTGCTCACTGATTTCATCTCTCTAACTTTGAGTCTCTCTCTCTAAGGTTTATTATTCTCTTCTCACCGCCGGTTTGCTTTCTATGTCATCGAACTACTTCGCCATTGTCGCCGCTAAGTCTTAATGTTTTCAAGCGGTGAGTTGCTTTTATCTATTTGATTTATTCTCTCTGTTTGGACCAAAGTTTTAGAGATGATTTAGGGTTTTAAAAGGTTTAATCAAATTTCAGATTTGGAAAATGATGCAACACTCTCAATTTTACTTTTGATGAAATTGATATTGTTTCTTTTGCTTAAAGTAGTACTAGTACCTCAATGCTATTTTTGTATTTGAATATTTGTGAGATTAATTTTGTTGATGTTTACTGATGAGAAATGAGCTTTTCTTTTCTTTTTGGAACTTGTATAGAGTAGGGTACTATTTATTAGTTAATGGTAATGATAGCAATGGCTTATTATAGTATTCATGATTACTATTTGTATTGAGGGATTGGTACTCTACTGTGCTCTTTGATTTACAGTGAATGATTAGGCCGTCCCGAGGTTATGTTGTGTTACTGTGTCCAACTCACTAGTATAGGCAAGAACGAAACAAATTATGCTTTTGTAGGAGATGTGTGAGGTTTACAATAACTACAAATGGAATCATAATACATCTAAAAGGGTGTAATATTATAGATTAGAGTAGTTAGATACTGTTAGGGTGGAAAGTTTTCTGTTAAGTTGTGCCAAATCTAATCTTGCTTGTTAGTTGAATCAGCATCTTAATTCTTATCATATCAAATTTATAATAAATTACTCATTCATAATATACTGCTACTTTAATTTAGTTTCTTGCCTTACTTTTCTGTTAAGTTGATCTTAGATATCCATGCTATGCTATATTGCATAGGTGCATGGTTTTGTAAATGGAATGCAGATGAAGGAAATGCTATATCAAATATATATATATATATATATATATATATAAATTTTTATTTACTCATATTTGTGTTGCTTTCAGATCCTTCAAGAACTCTGTTAGTTGATCAATCAACACCTCTATTATGTTTATGTGAAATATTCTCATCAGGATTAGTGTCCTTCAACCTTTGATTTTGCTAGTGATATTATTATTATTTTATATGAAAAATATTATGCTTAATATTATTCCATTGCTATTAAAATATATTATCATGGGAAATGAACACTTTTATTGCCACAGAAGCATAATCTGATCTATTCCCTCTCTGCTGATGCTAGAACCATTGAACATGCCAACATGTTGTCAACTCAATTTATTATTGATTCATTCATTGATTCAAATAACTACATGTTACTGGTATTTTGTGCATGTAATATTGAATTCATGATGATGATGATAAACATCTTAGAGAAGACAAGCATTAATTACTTGGCTGATCATCCTGGTGCCTATGACTCCATAGCAAGTACTACACTACCTTCTCTCATTTATCTAAATACAGAGTTCAATATATATAGTCTTTGATTATTGAGAATGTAATGTTTGATTTTGTTGATAACTAGGGTGAGGAATTGCATAAGCTGATAGGAGCTGCTTATTACATCGAGTGTAGCTCAAAAACTCAGCAGGTATATATATTCATTTATACCTACTAACACTTCAATTTCTATCTCAAGGCAATTTGCAAAGAAATATACATGGGGTAGTGGTTCATTTTTGTTATTGAAATTGCAAAAAGGGTTTCAAATTAATCCTTATTTGGTGATTCAAATTCTTAATATTGCAATTGCAGAATGTGAAATAAGTTTTTAGTTAAATTGATTTATGTAGTGCTGAATGTTGGATAATTATTTGGTGGACTAGCATAAATTAGTATTTATCCAGATCAATTCATTTATTAAATATTATGTAGCAATTATTATATTTATTAATATTATTGTTATTGGGCTACATAATATATTATTGTGAAAATGTGAAAGAAATTATGTTTGCGCCAGCTGATGATAGGTGGGTTGGACCCATCATTATCTAACCTTGGAGAGTCCCTACTGTTGACCAGTTGACAGTATTTATTCCACCCTATTAGGAATAAATTAATATAAATAGGCTGCTTAGCCTAGTCTAACGTAACCTGTCTCTTGGCTCTCCAGTACACACTCTCCTTTTCCTCTCTTCTCTGTTTTCAGACTCAGAACTCTTGGTGGTGTGAGGAGCAACAACGAATGAGAAACAAGCCGACTTCTAGTAATCGATTCCAAGTTCTGTTTCTCTTTTGATCCTATTATATTATCACATGCTATAATCAAAGCTAAAGTTATGTTGTTATTATTTTCCTTCACTGAACTCAATTTTTCTATTTTCTAATTCTTAATAAAATTAAGCTACTACTCGTACTTGAGCTATATGGCATGTTTAGGATTAGATATGTGTTTTTGGTATAATTTTTTTTTCAATAGTTGTCTCATAAATGATTATAAGTTGTTATGGATAAAAAATAAGCTAATCTAAACAAAAAGCTATATATATTCAGTCTCTGTTATGATGTTACCCTTGCTATTCCTTTACTTGATGACACTGAATAGACACAGGTTCAACTCACAAGTGCTGCTTATGTCCATTTGAATCATGCCTGGTGTTTCTAAATACACATGGAATCTTGCTCCTCCTAGCCAAACTACTCTGCTTTCAAGGCTAGCAGGTGATGAGGAAATGCTAATTAAATGATTTCATATTTCTACTATCATCACCTTCTTGCATCATGTTCATGCTAACTACATCTCCCTTTGCCCCCTTTTTTCATGGCTTACATAACTATATCAACATATGCTTGCAAAGGTTTTAGCCCATTACTTTGAGGCAAATACAACATATATTGATCTGTTGCAACCTAAGGTATACTTCTATTTTATTGTTTTATTGAAGTTGGATCTCTCTTCTCCTGAAGTTGTCACCAAATACAAAACATGCAGCTGATATTGTTAACAGTGTGTTTCTCACTCTCTCTAAATCTCTATAATTATCTAGTCTTAGATTTTGTATTGGTTTGTGCGTGCTTGTGTGTTTTTTATGTGATTTTGTATCTAGTCTTATGTGTTTTTTATTTGAATGTTTAAAAGTTAATAGATGTTTCAGTAGTATTTTTAAAATATTGTTGCAATATATGTTCTTAGCTTGGCTTGGACATTATTAATATTGTTGTTCATTTTACTGCTCTTTTGGGGATTCTGCATATTTTAACTATATTTATGCGATTCTGCATTTTTTAGATTGCTATTTTTGAAAGGAAAAGCAACTGTAATTAACAAAAAGGTTCTAAGAATTGATCTGGACCGACCAGGTTAGTGGTAATATGTCTTTCATCTCTTTATGATTTACTTCAAATTATTTAATGCGGTTTTATATATTTATATCCACATGTTTAACTTAGTTGATGAAACATGAAAATTAAGACACCATTTGTCCTGTTTATGATCTCTTTATGAAAATTAAGGCCACTTTGATCTCATCTTTTGTGCTCCTTGTTCTCGAAGTTGTCACTTTTATCATTAGTGTAATTATGGTTCTACTTCCCAACAATGATTTAGATATAGATAAATCAGAATATATATATATATATATATATATATATATATATATATATATATATATGAGTATTTAAATTTAATATTTGAATTTATTTGCAGGCTATGCAATGAGAAATGAGATGGATCCAACGGTGAGATGAGTATGTATAAGTTTGGATCTCCTTTAGTTACTATATAATTGAATTTCTTATAGTTAAAAGTTTACTATTATTAATCTAGGTAGTTTGAAAGTACATTAATTGTCTTAATTTAAGTTTATTGTTGACAAATATATCTTACCTCACTTGATTCATTTCAACAATATTAATATGATTACAAATGTTATTCTATATATTTTGAGAGTTAATATTAATTCTTGTATTTTTGTCTTCATTTATAAATTGTATTGTTTCTTTAGGAGACAATGATGACAAATGTCACTAACCCTTACTTTAGGAGACAATGATGATAAGTGTCACTAAAGCACACCTTGCCCTAAACACTCATGGTGCTACCCTTGCATCCATTGGCCCCCTCTACCACTTGGATCACAATCCAAGGATTGGAAACCCTCCACCCCTTCCTCTCCCACACCCCACGGCTACCCCCTCCATTTCCTCTATAAATACCAGTGTTCAAAAAACTGGACCGGCCGGTCCGACCGGTTGAACCAGGAACCGGACCCCTGTCCGGTCCGATTTTGGGATGAAAATTGGTTTTCGAAAAACCGGTTAAAATCGGTAAAAACCGGTGAAAAAACCAGTTGAACCGGTCAACTAATGTAAAAATAAAAATTTTAATTTTTTTAAAATTTAATAACTAATTTATAATAAAATATAATATAAAATATGATATAATTATTAAAATTAAAGAATATTAAATCTCTAAATTTATTAAATGATCTATATTTTAACTTTCAATTAATATTTTTAATATATTTTAATTTTTTATAGCATATAATTCATCATATACATATATATTGTTAGATAAATATATATATTTTACATATATTTAATTATATACGGTTGAACCATGGTCCAACCGGTTGAATCTCTGAATCTGTGAACCACTCCTACATCCGGTTCAATGTCTGGTCCGACTTTTAAAACATTGATAAATACAAGCTTCTGTCCTCTCATTTTTTACACTAAACACTCCTTCCAGGTTATACCTAAGCTATGTCAAAATTACGGCAATGCTCCCTAGGCGGCGGGCGACCGACTTGTCGAGAAAGGAGCATGGTGAGGCGACATTGACCGACTTCCCTTTGGCAGCAGATGGCATTCAGCGACACTCCAAAGATAGGAGTGGTGGTTGTGCTATGAGGAAGATGGTGGAAGCTGCCTGGGGAGTGAGACAGAGAAAGGTAGGGTTTGCAGGGTTAACTTGGGCCAAATTGACGGTCTCTTACTAACGGGCCTAAGCTGCTCTAGAAACAAAAATTGGGTTGGAGGCCATTACTATATTAAATAAGTCCAGTTACTCAATATATGTACAACAACATATTTCTCTCTTAAGGGGTTAAAAAATAATTGTCAGACCAATTAAACTTTAGGATCCAAAAGAAAATTTTATTTTTATATGTAGTAAAATAAAAATAATTGTCTTAAAATTACTTACATTTTAATTTCTTTAAAAATTATAATTAAAAGTACTTATTCCTTGGAGGGTGTTTTTTCTTTCTCCATAACTTTGAGGACAAGGTAGGTTTGAAGGGAAAAATATTATTACAATGAATCCACTAACTAGGCCCATATGGATTACTAGTTTGTTAGGATTATAAATACAAAGCTATTAGAATTGTATTAGAAAAGCAAATTATTGAATTGATATTAAACTTAGTTCAACTTAGAGTCTCTTCCTAACTCGAAGAGGGGATTCTGACACAATCTCCCTAAAAAGAAGTAGCAACGTGGGATATTGCTTGCATTTTTACCTGTCTACGGTACACAGGGATTTACCATCTATATTCAGTGTTCTAGAATGATAAGCTGTGATCATTTGACCAAGTTCCCAGGAGGGTAGGAAATTCTGAAGTATTGTTAGAATGAGATGGAATTCATTTCATCTTCCTCCACACAACTCCACCCATTTTTTTAAAAGCCAAACAATGAAACAATACCATAGCTTATATGACATCACATGATTGGATGACAATCAATTGATCAAAATTAAATTCCAATATTTAATTTGGATACAGAAGTTTTATACCGTTACCAAATCAACAAATATAATTAACTTCCAAAACTTGTAAAAAAAAAAATTGTAGATCCGCTGAACACCAAAACTTTACATTCCCTATTTAGATTTAGAGTAGCAATGCTATTGCTACACCAAGAACTTTTACAGTCCTACACACTATTTTATGAGGGGGAGCGACTTGAGAGAAGGGAAAGATGAGTACGTTTTCCGTCTACCTTTCTTTTTGGCAAAATAATAAGGGAAAAAGGATAAATTCAAAAATCAAGTGGACTAACATTTTTGTAAAGAAACTGGAAAGTATTATCATTTCGCAGCCTTAGGGCAGATCAATTTTTCCAGAAGCGACCACGCTGCTTCTGTTCTTGCATTCTCCTGCATCATTTGGAACATCAAGGAAAAAAACAGGGTGTTAATTGAGTAAAATCGGGATCACGTAATTTTAAGCATAACTATTTATTTATATTTTATAGAGTTTAATTATGATGCATTGGCAGTGTAAAAAATTTTACACTGTCAACCAATCACATCCATTGATTTGTGTACTTTTTCGTTAGTGGATGATTGAGTTAAAAACTTTTGCTAATGTGTCAATCCATGATTGGATGTATATGTAAAATTTCTTTAAACTGACAGTGGATCAAAATTAAACTTTATTTTATATATAAACAAAAGAATGCATCACGAGTACCTCATACCATATAAGACAATAAATATAATATGGTAAAAAAGAAAAAAGAGGAAAGCACAGGACATGGTGTACTCAGCGCATAGGACAGGCAGAATGCACAAATTAAATTACACGAGAACTAACCTTTTAGCAGTTAGAAATAATTTTCTTTTCTTTTTCTATAAAAGAATTTCATTAAGAAGAAAATAGAATAGTACAAAATACAATGTTTAGATGACAAGAGATCCAAAAGAAGTAAAGAAAAACAAGCTTTCCCATATCTACTAAGCTTATCAGAGATGGAAATCCCTCTAAAAAGGCCATGAGCATCACCAAGTAGACGCTAGACATCTATTCCATACAAAATATTTAGAAAAGTGTATATATAACGAAAAAAAAAACCCATCTTCAGTTTAGTTAAGCTTGAAAAGCAGAAAACTTCAAATGTTACCTCTGATGATCCTTGGAACGCCTAATGAATTCAGCTGGAATCTCACAACCCTGGTATGATGCTAGCACCAGTCTTATATCAGCTGGACTACTACGGGCAATAACTGCACATAAAAGATAGCAAGTAATGCATAAGATGGCATACCAATAAAAACTAAACTAAATTCATCCTAAAATATCATAAGGAAGGGCTTACACTCGAGAAATGGTATGAAATCTAGAAGAGCTGTGTCATCTTTATCATTCATCTGCCATGGCTTAATAGGGACACAATTCTCATGTTGAAGGCAACTTTGAAAAGCATGGCCACTTAAGTAGAGAACTTTTGCTGGATCTCTGTTTAATTTTGAAAGGTCCTGCCAAGAAAGGGGAAATGAGAACATCTTAAATACCACTAAAATCTAGTCACCCAATAAAATAAGATTGAACAAGTCACAAAATATTGAACATGAGTCATTTATAGTAAGTTAATTATCTTAGTCTTAAGGGTTCATTTAAAATTACTATTCATTAACAAACTATAATCCCTTGTTCAGTATTTACTCTATTATTCTCCCTAAGGGTGTGTTTGTGAGTTGAGTTTTGGAGATGAGGAGGAGGGGAGGGAAAGACTTTTTGAAGGGTGAAGTTGTGTTTGGGAGTTGCATTGGTGGTGAGGGAGGTGTTTGAGAGTTTTTCAAAACCCTCCAAACTCCCCATTCTTAAGTTTCCCCATGTTGGAGAATTTTCAAACTCCTCCAAGTTCCTTTGTTCCCCTCCAAAACCCCCCTGCCCTCATAATTCCCAAACAACGCCTAAGTGTTTATTCACGAGTTGGGTTTTGGAGGGGAAGGGAAGAAAGGGAGGGAAAGGGAAGGCTTTTAAAAATTTTCTATATTCACGAGTTACAAAATTTCAGAGGGAAGGATGGATGGGTATTGGAAGTTTTTATTAATCACTCAAAACCTACCCTTCCCTTTCCTTCTGTTTCCTTAGAAACTCTCTCTTTCCTTTCCCTCAAAACTCGTGAATAGAGCCTAAAAATCAAGTTTATGCCATGCATACAAAATTCAAAGTTTTACTTGATGACATTGGGATTACATATAACTATCGTGATGATGCCACACAGAGGAAAGGACAATAAGAACACACATAATTTGAAAGAGAATAACAAAAGAATAACTCAACCCTACCCTGAAATGTTTCCCATCCTGATACTTGGTAGCTGGCCTTGATAGCCTATACCTTATACAATGCTTGGTATCCAGCCTATCTAAAACTGGATCGACAAACTGAACAAATCAACAAAAGCAACAAAAAATGAATATTCAGTAAAAATAATAATTATCTATTCAGAAAAGGGAGAAACAATATCAGTATCATATTACCATATTTTGTTCATCAGTATACACAACAATTTCATAAAACTGTGCTAGATGTTCCAAGAAAGCATCAACACCAGGTCTCTTAAATGTTTGCCAGCTTGTCTCTCGCTTTACATATCAAATAAAGATATAAAATACTCAGCTTTCTCCACAGACATCTCTAATAAGTAAGGAGGACAAGCATACCAAAAAGAGCTAAAAATACTAAAGCCCTGGGTGTAATTTAAGGTTGAAGCCTTACAGTCCATGTATAGTGAATCAATGTCTCATTTAGATCTAGAACAAGTGTAAACACATGTTGCTCTTGAGGAAGCAAGTCTGGAAGGAGCTTGTCGGAATATGGTTCAGTGTAACTCTACAGTTTGGTAAAAAGAGCAAACTACTAAAATGAAGGTAGAAAATACATACAAAATCACAATTGTAGATGAAAAACTGTGTACATACCTGAATTTGTTCTTCAACTAACCTTCTTCCATCCAAATAAAGTTCTATAGCTTTTGCAGGCACTGAGATATTAAAACGAAAAAAAATTCAGATGTTGTTAACGATTTTTAATGATAAGAAATGAGTGAAATGGAGGGCAAAGTAAGGTGGGGGACGAGATTCTGTAACAACTGCTACCAATTCACTTAAGAAAAGACAAATAATCAAGAAAGGAAGAGTGACAGAACCAGAGTGGTCTGCTCTCCTATGGTTGGTTCTGTAAAAATACTGGAATGATTACAGATGAAAAATAAAATAGAACAATGGCCAACTTTCGAGAGGTTGGTTCGCTCCTAGTCCTGATTTCTGATCCCTAATTTCTGCTTACCTTCTACTCTCCCAGATTGCCTCTTATTAATATTAATGATAACTAAACTCATCTTTCTAACAGAATGAAGATATCTAATCTTATTCTCCTAACTGTTTATCTTTTTCCTTGTTCATCCTTCGGTTGTAATTGAAAGGGAATGGTAAAATTTCCCTGTTTTGGACTGGGTCCCACTTTTTCCTTCATTAATTTCTTCTCCTGATTCATAGTTATTAGGGTACATAACTGTTGTCGCTAAAAATTACCTCGGCTGATTAATAGCCGAAGACACAACAACGTAATGATCCCTTTGACCAGAGGCGATTACAGCCTCAGCATCGTCAGCCGAGGTTAACAGACCCAGTATAGAAGAAAGACTTTGTGCTCCGTTAACCTCGGCTGACGATGCTGAAGCTGTATGTTAGCTGAGATAAAGGAGGAGTACGAAGCCTGGGCCTTCTGGAAAGTGATGCCCAAGGAAACAGTGGACGAACTGTAAATTGGAGGAATTTCCGCACCATGGCAAGGGAGTCCTAAAATAGCTGCGACGTCCATGATGGTGGGGGTAAGCATGCTGAACGGAAAGATAAACCCGTTCACCCTAGGGTTCCAGAATTGAGCTAGGGCATAGATCAGAGAAGGGGAGCAAGGATTGGTGATGAGGCTAAGCTTGAGCATGTCGTGTATTTTCCAAGTGGACCACTGTTCGCCATAGTGAAATTGGTGCCGATTGAACCACTCGTGGTAGTCGTTGGCATAGCGAGGCCAAGAACGGAGCGTGGCTGGGCAAAGGGCAATGGTGGAGGAAGTGGAATGAATGGGAAGGTCTACGTGGTGAGCAAAAAGGAAGGTAAAGATATCTTCCGAGTTGTGAGGCGACTCGTCGGAGCATGGACCCAAGGTGAAGACTTTTTGGTCAAGATCAACCGGTCGGAAAATCGCCATGGTTGAAGAGTGAGATTGATCGGAGGGTTTGTGAGGGAAAGAATGTTGAGAGCAAAGAAGGCGGGAAGAAAGAAAAGCCAAGAATGTTAAGAAGTATAGAGAAAATGGTAAAGTGAAGTGATGTGACAAGACTGACATACCATTTAAGAGAAAAGTGAGGTGATGTGACTAACGGTCATTTTTCGCAGCAGAAACGAAACGGCGAGAGCGATAAGACGGTTATATTAAACCAGCCGAATGGATACGGCTGATTAATATAAAGGGGGCATTATGTTATCCTAAGAAAATAGCTAATAGGCGAAAGAGACGTTAGTCGAGAGCATGTAGCCGAATGAGAATAGTCGAAGTGTTGGTTAGCCGATCAAACGGATAATAACAGCAGAATGATTGCGGCTACGGCTAGAAGGGAAAACGGCTGAAGAGCGTTTGTTGAGACAGTTGCGAAATTTATGGAGGACAACTAAAGTAGTGGGGATTGAGCGTTCGGGTGAGCAAAATAAGGCGAAAAAGGAGGACTGAAGAGGCACGAAGCTAAATGGCAAGAGATGGAGCCGGGATAAGCGCAAGAAGAGATCAAATGATAAGGGCTATATAAAGGAAGCGGTTAGCTAGGATTAAGGCATCCGAAAATCAATAGAGCAATCTTGTTACTCATTTTCAGTCTTTAACTTACCGTTATTTCATTCCTAGGAGTAGATGTAGTTAGAAATTCATTATTATCAATTGGTGTATTTGCAAGTTTGTTGAGAGTTAATTCAAGTCAATTCAATTTCATTTCATTTTCATCCATATTTCTCTTTATTGTTTTCTCCCACCTAAAGTCTTATTCTTTCTCCTGAAGATATTTGGGGAACTTACAGCTGAGGGCAAGATTCCCATTCTCAGCGTAATCGCCTCTGGTCAAAGGGATCATTACGTTGTTGTGTCTTCGGCTATTAATCAGCCGAGGTAATTTTTAGCGACAACATAGACTCACCTTGTCCTCAAGGTGGAAAGATGGAAAATTCTCCTGAATTTCAGTTGCTAACTCCCAAGAGTTTTCAAATGTTGGCAGATCCTTCCATTTGAGTAGAACTTATAGTTGATCTATCTTATTCTTCCTGACTGCTAGAACCTGGTCAGGTTCGTCCTGCAACTCCAAATCTTCGGTTAGTGCGTTGGGAAGTGGCTGTGAGAGCATGTTAGGCTTCACACACTTCTTAAGTAGTGACACATGTAAAAATCAGGTGTACTCGTGTGCAGTCAGGGAGCTTTAACTTGTTAACTACCTGACCAATCCTTTCCAACACCTCATAGGGCCATAGAATCTAGCACTGAGTTTATGATTTATTTTTTAGGCATGTCTCCCGTTTGAATTTCCACATCCCTCCTCTTCTTATAAGCATACAATTTCAATCTGTTTTGAGCCTTGACCAAGTGCTCCTTCATTCATCTAGCATCTGATTCCTCTCCTGCATCAACACTTGAATTTCTTCCACTGCGGCTTCTCCTACTCCCCTCAAAAGAACCGGGGGTTCTCTTCCATATAATGCCTTGAAGAAATTTTGATGGATCCATGGTAATTGGTATTATACCAATAATCAGCCCATGGTAACCATTTGGGCCACAGATTAGGCTTAGTTCTTGAGAAGCATATGAGGTAAGTCTCAACACATTTGTTGACTGCTTCACTTTGCTCGTCGGACTGAGGATGATAAGCCGAAGTCATTTTAAGTTTAGTCCCTGCTGCCTTGAAAATGTCAGCCCAGATCCCAGAAAGTGCTCATTAATAACCTGTCTCTGTCTGTTACAATGGATGTGGGGAATCCATGCAATTTTACTTATTCTATCACAACAGAGTTGCTATCTGTTTTGCTGTGTAGGGATGAGAGATGGCAAAGAAGTGAGCATATGTTGTCATTCGATCAACTACTACCAAGATTGTGTCCATTCCCATAGCTTTAGGTAAACCCCCTATGAAATCCATGGTAATATCAGCCCATACGTTTTCAGGAATCGGCAGAGGTTGTATCAGACCGGCAGGAGCTAAATTCTGATGCTCATTTCTCTGACATACCTCACATTCTCATACATAATCCAGGATTCTCTTCTTCATTCCCTCCCAATATACAACACCTGAGATCCTTTTATAAATACTGAAATGGCCTGAGTCCCCTAGCTTGCTGTCATGAAATTCTTACAAAATGTGTGGTATCCATTTCGAATTTTTCGATACTACCAATCTGCCTTTGTAGAATAGCCTTCCATTTTTTAATTCAAAGCCTGGATGAGAGTCCTGGTCTTGTAATAATTCTTGAATAATACCCAACAACTTCAGGTCTCTGCGTACTTCCTCCTCCAACCCTTCCCACTCGGTTATATTAGCCACTGATAGAGCTGAAAATTGTTGTTTTCTGGACAGTGCATCAGCTACTTGATTTTCACAACCAGCCTTATATTTGATGGTGACGTTATACCCTATAATTTAGAAACCCACTTCTGCTGCTCCTCTCCTCCAATTCGTTGATCCAAAAGAAATTTGAGACTTTTTTGGTCGGGGAAAACCACAAAGTGTTGGCCTAGTAGATAGTTCCTCCATTTCTGAATTGCTAGCAAGGTAGTCGATGGCGGATGGCGGAAAATGGCGATGGGCCAAAATAGTGCCATAACATAATGGCGGATGGCGATGGCGGATTATGGCGAAAGCCATGGTGGACAAAAAAAAAATTATAAATATATATTCAATAATACAAAAAATATAAAGTCAAGTCACAAAAACATAATTAAAGCCACACAAGCATAATCTAAGCCATAAATACACAAGCATAAAGAAAGAAGCAGCAGAAAGGAAGAAGAAGCAGATTAATATGAAGCAATAGCTTCTATTAAATAAAAAAAAAAAGAACAAAGGAAGAAGAAGTGGTGGACCAAAAAAAACACAGAACAAAGGAAGAAGTGGTGGACAAAAAAAAAACAGAACAAAGGAAGAAGTGGTGGACCAAGAAAAAAAAGAACAAAGGAAGATGAAGACCGGTGGAGGTTGCAGCCGCCGCCGGTACTGGGTCGCCGCCGCCACTGGGTTACTGCCGCCGCTGTTGGGTCGCCGCCGCCGCTGTTGGGTCGCTGCTGCCGCTGCATGGTTGCTGCCGCCGCCGTTGGGTTGCTGCCGCCGCCGCCGCTTCTGGGTTGCTGCCGTCGTCAACAGTGGCTTCGTGGGGGAAGAATGGAAGAACAGAGAAAGTAAGAGAGAGTGAGGCTGAGAGAAAGAATGTCTGAGTGAGAGGGATAAGTGAAAAGGTTTTTTAAGGTTTTTTAAAAAATGCAAAATCCCTAAAATACCCTCAAATTTTTACTAAATTTTCAGCTTTTTCCCCTAATTTCCGCCATAGCCGCCATCAAACCGCCATGGCGCCATGGAAATTGCACCGCCACAGGCCGCAACGCCATTCCGCCTCGCCATCGCCATGTGTATGGCGGCGGTGCCATTTTCCGCCACGCCATGGCGCCGCCATTTCCGCCATTCGACTACACTGATTACTAGGACTATTGCCATGAGTTCCCTTTCATATACTGACTTTTGATGATTCCTTTCTGATAACTTGCGACTCGTGTATGCCACTGATCTTCCCTCTTGTGACAAAACAGCTCCAATCCCTTTTCCAGAGGCGTCTGTCTCGATTGCAAAGGGCTTGGAGAATGATAGTACTGCCAGCACTCGGACCCTCTTGTTTCAATTCTTCAAAAGATTTGGGCTTCCTTCCCCCACACAAAATTGTCCTTTTTTTGTAACTTAGTAAGAGGCCATGCTATCCTCCCATACACAAACCTTCTATAATAACCTGTGATCCCTAGGACTATTACTGGGCCTGATTATTCCAGATTGTAGCATTTCTTCCACAATTTTCTCAATCTCAATTTTTTGGTAGTGCGGATACCTATAGGGACGAATATGAGGAATCTGAGCTCCTTCCTTCAATGTGATGGCATGATCCTGTTCACGCTTGGGTGGGAGTCCATGAGGTTGCTGGAATAAATCTTCATAATCTTGTAAAAGCCCTTGGATGTTGCTGGACAGAACTTCCTTTACTTCCTGAGTTTCTATAACATGATCAGGGGTAATTAGGAACCCCTCTTCTTCCCATTTTAATGCATTCAAGGTTGCATTCCATGAAGCCTTGCCCCTACTCAGTGAAGGATCCCCTTTTAGACAATATTCCTTGTCACCCCACCCTCCAACTCAACATCATCTCATTATAGTCGCCGGTATATCGACCCAACTCCATCATAAAAAATGGTTGAACGATCTGAATGCCATGAAACTTGATGACCACCTGTTCACAGCCCCAACTTCCTTTTTCGATGGCTCCATTACCAATCCCCACCAGGAATTCCATTATCTTCACTGTTGGTAGCTGCAGTTTTTGGAGTACTTTTGTGGCAATAAAGTCTGCTGAAGCACCTGAATCTATTAAAATAACCACCTCTTGTCCCATTATTTCCCCTTTAAAAACTTTAAAGGTTTTGTGAGTAGTGAGGCCCCAATATTCAGCCCAAGGTAGGTATTCCACCCAAGCTTTCGGATGCTGCCCTGCAAAGCAGCGGAGGTAAGTCTCCAAGCACCTATTTATCACCTCGGTTTGGCCATCCGTTTGAGGATGGTAGGAAGAGCTGTAACTGACCTTCGTTTTAGCCATTGCAAATAATTCCGACCAGAATTTGCTGAGAAAAATGCTGTCCCTATCAGAGATAATGACTTTGGGAAATCCATGTAACCGAATCACCTCTTTCACAAAGGTTTGTGCCACATCTTTTGCTGTATAAGGATGCAACAGTGCCAAAAAGTGGCTGAATTTGGATAATCTGTCCATGACCACAATTATAGTGTCCTTCCCTTTTGATTTCGGCAGCCCAGATATAATATCCATTGATATCTCTGACCAAACCCTCTCTGGAATCCATAAAGGTTGCAGCGAACCTGCTGGAGAAAGAGCTTGGTATTTGTTATGCTGGTACGCCTGACAAGAAGCAACATATTCCTTGACATCCCTTCTCATTCCCCTCCAGAACACCACTGCTGCCAACTTCTTGAAAGTCCTCAGAAAACCTGAATGTCCTCCCATGTTGGAGTCATGATACTCAGCCAAAAGTAGGGGAATTTGGCTGGATTTCTGTGGTATGACAGCCCTGCCCTGGTGAAATAAACGACCTTTCTGTAAAGAATAACCTGCTGGAACTGATTTTCCTTGCTGCAAATCTCTGATCACCCCTTGCAGCCAAGGATCCTCCTCAATTTCAGCTGAAATTGTGTCCCTGTTACGTACCTCATATGGTTTAGGGCAGAGAAAAATAATGTAAGGGTATGTTGGGAAAATTGTGGGTGCTAATTCTATTATTGGAGAGGGAGTGGAGAGTGTCTATATTAGAGGGTAGGAGGAAGAAAGAGAGGGCAGGAAAGAATTTGGGTAGCACTAAACCTAGGAGATTGGTAGCTTCTCGAATGCTACTTGTTCATTTGGCAACTTTTGCTATTTCTGAATTCAAAACACACTTCTATATCATCTATCTCTTATATTCTTCTTCTATATTCTGCAATTATTCTGACAAATGATACCAGGTTCTTACAGTCCCACAAATCAGTTTGTAAAACAGAAATAGCATTGTACATCATTTGTCAAGAGAGAGCATCCGCAGCCTTGTTTTCTAACCCAGGCCTGTATTGTATATCAAAGTCCTTACCTAACAATTTTGATGTCCATTCAGTAGCTCCCCCTCCATCAATCTCTGTTCAGATAGGAATTTGAGGCTCCTCTGGTCGGTAAGAATTGTAAAATGATGGCCTGGTAAATAATGACGCCATTTCTGTACTGCTAAAACTATGGCCATAAGTTCCCTCTCATATGCAGATTTTTCTGAGCAAAAGGGACAAACCTGACTTAAGAAAGCTACTGGTCTGCCATTCTAAGATAGGACAGATCCAATTCCTTGACTAGACGCATCTGTCTCCAACACAAATTGCTGTGAAAAGTCTGGAACTGCTAGAATAGGCAAATCAGCCATTGCATCCTTCAGTTTATCAAAGGCCACCTGAGCATTCTGGGACCAGCAGAAGTCATCCTTCTTTATCAAATGAGTCAATGGCTTTGCAATAACTCCATATCCCTTGACAAACCTCCGATAGTACCCCGTGAGACCAAGGAACCCTCTTAAAGCTTTGAGATCCTTGGGAATAGGCCACTGCAACATGGTTGCAGTTTTAGATGGATCGGCAGCCACTCCTTCTGCTGCACAATATGCCCCAAATATTCTACACGACTCACCCCAAAAGAACATTTCTTCTTTTCACCACCAAAAAATTAGCTATCAACAAATCAAAAACCTTCTTCAAGTGGCTTATATGAGCAGCAATATCTGAGCGATATACAAGTATATCATCAACAAATACTAACACAAATTTCCTCAAAAATGGTTTGAGTACCTCATTCATCAATGCTTGAAATGTGGAGGGAGCGTTTGTTAGCCCAAATGGCATAACGAGACGAGAAACTCATAATGTCCCTCATGAGTTCTGAATGCAGTCTTTTCTACGTCCTCTTCCTGCATCCTAATTTGATGATAGCCCGATTTCATATCGAGTTTAAAGAAGATCTTTGCTCCTGCAAAGGACCTGCTCCAATGGGTGGAGAACCATCGAGGATTAGGCTACATAAATTAGTCTCAAAATAGACTATAAGAATAAGTGGGCATTCATGTGGCCTAATCCTCGATGGTTCCGGGGGGGGGGGGGGGGGGGGGGGGCTATGTCCAAACTATCAATACGCTCACTACCTTTTCTGAAATAGGTTCCACACCTACTTCCATTTTAGCACATTCATTTATAATCTTGCTTTTTTTCTGTATAACTACTCACTACTGCTTGCATTTAATAATTTTTCCGCATTGGACTTCCTAGAACATGTCAAAATGCGATGAAATGAATCTCTACTAAGCCTTAGAATATAGTACTGTCAATTAAATAGCCGAATTATGTTGGCCAAATGGCCCAAATCACTTTTTTAAATAAGCAGAACACTAATACTAGACAAGGGGCAAACGTAATACAGCTATCAGCTTGAAGAACACACCTGTCATTGCTGCAAAGTATAGAAACTCTTGAAATTTCTGCATAAATATAGACTTAAACATGTCATCCTACCAAGGCTATGTGTAGCCTATAAAATTAGAGAATGAGGAGATAATTTTAATTTATCATATCATCAGGAGTAGAGTATTTGAGCTTGCAAACATTGCCTACTATGTTAGCTCTCAAATTCAATATAGCAGGAGAAACTAGTAACGCGATCTAGCAAACTACACAAATAATAGTGGCTAGACACCTTCAATTACAATTTCTTCTTCTCAAAAATCCATAGGAACAAGACCAATTATATGTTGCCGAAATCTAAATGGATCAAAATTGAGCCTCATACTGTTTTAAAACCACAGGCATTTCAAGTAGCAAAACAATAGAAACGTTAATATGACATTACTAAATTTTATTTATCTATTTATGTATGTTTGGTAAATGATTTGCTTTAGAAGATAATCAATTTTTTTCCAATAACTGTATTGGAAAGCTTTTCATTATAAGCTTTTCTGAACTATAACATTTAGAAAAGTAGACTAAAAGAAATCTCATAACGAGAAGTCAAGAACCCAAGCAGAAACCTTGTAAAATGGGGCCCAAAGTAACTCTGCACAAATTGACATTTCATTCAGGTGAAATGCTCAATTTCAAACAAGAAGAAACAATATATCTAACAAGAAGAAAAAATATTCCAGGAGTCATTTTCACACAACTACAGGTGAACATACTGCAGTTCAATTTAGTTTTGTGTTGAACTGAACTGAACAGAAAATATGGTTTGGTTCTTTAAGGTAGCGTTTGGATGTGTGGACACGACACTAATTGTGAGACACGCTAGGACACAAATCGTGTTTGGATTGCTGTTGAGACACTGAAATGTTAGACACGCTAGTACACTGTGTCTAAAATTCTTAGGACACTAGTGTCTCATTATTAGGTTGGGACACTGATTTATGTTATTGGACACAATAAATTTTAGACAAAATTAACCCTATTATTTCTTAAAATTACAAACATTACCCTCATCCCTCTCGCAGCTCTCATCCCTCTCCCTTCTCCCTCATCCCTATCACAACTCTTATTTCCCTTATTCCCCTTCATGGTAGAGCTCCCAACAGCTGCCAAAACAAGAGAAACATCGAATTGGACCCACCTCCTCTGGTACTACCACCAGCTCCTTCGTCGCACTGTCACACCCAAAAATAGATTTTCAGACATTTTTTCCAAAAGGGTTCAAAAAAAGGAATTTTTAATATATATTTTGTTCATCGATTTGTTGGCCTATGCGCTTTCTTTGTGAACCAGCATTCAAAGCCATCCACAAGGCGTTGGCACATGAATTTGTGCCTTTCTCAGGGTATGGATCAAATGGATGTGCTTGGTATAGTCATTTCTTTGTTGAAGGGAATGTTCCAGCCAGTTTTGGCACCCTTTTTGGTCACTCTTCTGTGATTTCAAGATGTTTGAATTGATGCTTACAGGTCAAATGGTTAGAGAGATCAAGAGTCTTGAGTGCACGATGGATTTAGGGGATTATTAGGGGTATTTTAGTATATTTGCTCATAGTGTCTAAGAATGTCTTATCTATTCCAAACAGATTTAAGCAATAGACACTAATGTCTTGTCTATCACTTCCAAACACAATGGTCATATATTAGACACAGTGTCTTGTCCATCAATGTATATGTCTTAGTGTCAGTGTCTTACATCCAAACACTACCTAAAATTAACCAACTCTACATAAAAAACTAATAACAGAAATAGCACTCTCTCCCCCCTCCTTCTAACTTGCCATTAAGGCAAAGTTAGTTACAAAAACCTTCAATCACTCATGCCTTGCATGAGTCACTCCCTACACAATCTCTAATTACAATTTAAACCCTTGCTCTAATTACCTTGGATCTCTATCAATACTCACTCCCTAAAAGAATCACCTAATCCTCAAGGTGATGTGTGAAAAGCAAAAACCATAGTGCCGAAGAAGATTCCTTATGGGTCCCAAATCTTGAAACATGAGGAAAAAGGTATGGTTGCAGTATAGAAATATGCACCTGGGTCCCATTGATGCAAAGAGTACACTCTCCTCTGTTGAAGTTGATCCTTGCTGCATAGTAAGATAAATTCCAGCACCACCACCACAGTTAACTTCTCTACACTTAGGCCCTAATATTGGTGATGTAAGTAAGAACCCATATTTCCTCAAAATTTGATGCAAAAGAAGCATTCTAGGGAAGATTGCAGCAATGTCACCGTTCAGCCCCCTCTGAAATCCCGCTTGCTTGATTCTCCCCCCTCTGAAATCCCGCTTGCTTGATTCTCCCCCGCCCCCTCTTCCTTTTGACTTTCCATTCCCTCAACTATAATGTTGGGTCCACCCTCACCATGAGCAAGATTCGGTGGTGTTTTACAGGCCCTACCATCTATTACGTACCATATATGGTATAAGTGAAAGAAAATAGAAAGGGTATTTTGGGGAAATAAAAATGTAATTCAGTTAGAAGAGATAGAAAGTATGGGTTTGTTGTTAAAGGAAAGGTTGGGTTATAGGGAATTCATCCAGGAAATTGGTTAGGTTAGGAAAGGCTTTCAGGAGAGTGGTAGCTTCTCGAATGCTCTAGAAGAGACTCTCTCCTTCCTATTTCTGTTGTTCTGCATTTTACCTATTGAATTCACACACTAATACATTCTCCCTAGGGATTAAGGATCATCACACTCCTTCGATCACTCTATGCCTGAATAATTGTTCTGCATTCTTCTTATTCTCTAAAACTCTCTCTTCATCCCTCTCCTTCTATATTCTGCTACAGTTGAATTGGAGGGAAGAAGGGGGCAGGGGTCTTACAATTTGGTATCAACCTTCAATCATGGGCAAGTCCTGTGATTGGAATAGTGCTGCAACGGAAGCTACAATGATGACATCAACGGAGGAGTTTCCAAATTTTGATGAAACAGATAATGGCTATGGGTGGATACTCAGTACCAACAAGGTTTTGAATGCTAGTGGAACGCTAGAGATGCGGGTTATGGAAGAAACGCAATCCGGATACAACTTTCAACACTTTCCAACTCGCATTCCTCTACCATTACTCATATTTCAGTGACATACTGCCACCAGCTCATCAGAATGAAGTTTCCGATTGGGAACTTGACTGCAAAGAGGAAGCTGTGGACGAGGACGACAACATCAAATCAATCTCAGAGGGCACCGATGTAAAGCAGCAACCAAAAGTGGACTAGGAAGGTGATGTTGTCTTAATGCAGCAAGTGGAGGACAAAAGAGATAGTATCATGGTGGACCTCAATATCAACATCGGCAAAGGAAGAAATCGCAACGATGAGCTACGTCCTCCACTGAAGTCGCCTGATACGGAGAAGATAGAGGAAGAGGCGCTAAAAATGCTAGCGGAGCTAGCAAGTACAACTCAGCTATCAAAACCACCAAAATCGGTGACCATGGTGGCGTTGTTGGCTGCTGCCGCCAGAAGATTGAACCGAGGAAACGAGATGTTTGATGTCGCGAAGGACATCCAGGCTTTGCAGGTGACGCGAGATCTGCGACTGCAACTTGAGCGCTGTCTGGCTCATGGTTGAACCAAATCAATGCCTGACCCTCCATCGCGTACGCGACCGCGGCCAACAACTCCGACTCCGGCACGAGGCGAAGGACGAATTATTGCTCCACCCTATCCAGCCAAGTGTATGCATCTTCGTCGCGGAAAATCGAAATAACCACTTTTTGCCACTGTTCCAGTGGTCGTGGTCTAGGATTCATGGTCGGTGAGCCCTCATCGCACCGAAAATCACGGCGGCGATTCTCACGAGCAGGACTCCGACTCTCAAGTCGCTCCATACGACTATCGATCCATTGGAATGTCTTCTCAAAACGTCCTTCCATGCATTTCATCGATTCGGTCAAAGAAAGCATGTCTAATTCAAGGGCGGAAACGCGAGTATGTTCCTCTCCCAACCATGTCGTCATCTGTGACAACTCCGATTCCATGGCGTCCATCTTCTGCGTGCGCGAATGCACCACGCACAGCCCCAAGACCCAACAGCTGCGGATACCAATGACAGAACATGCTACTGGGGGAAGGTAATCTCTTTATTGATCACTGAGTTTGGGAAAACCAAACCCTAATTGGTACCCAGGGAGAACTACTCCCTAGAGAGAAAAAGATCTATCAAGAATTCTAACAAATTTACAAAATTACATAATGAATCTAGAAAATACAAGTAAATCCCTATTTATACTCTATTAACTACTAACTACCTAGAAAGAGGCAGAAACTCATTGCTCCGCTGCTGATTTCCTTCTCCCTTCTTCTATAAACCAGCTCAAACTTCCTATGAGAAAGGCTTTCAAGAGAGTGGTAGCGTTTTGAATGCTATTGGAGAGACTCTCTCCTTCCTATATTTGTTGTTCTACATTTACATACTGAATTCACACACTAATACATTCTTCCAGAGGATTAAGGATCATCACACTAATATCCTTCGATCACTCTATTCCTAAAAAATTGTTCTGCATTCTTCTTATTATGCATTCTTCTTATTCTCTAAGACTCTATCTTACACTCTCTAATTCTATATTCTGCTACTGTTGAATTGGGGGGAAGAAGGGAACAGGGGTCTTACAACATCATTGTCAACTAAGCAAAGTAGCAAACAATCACTCCAATTGCTTCCTTGGAAGAACGAGAAAAACCCTTGTAACTAAGCAACCATTGGTGACCCACTTAATTAATAGCACCATTATCTAATAAGGGGAACCATTGCCTATAGTTGGAACATACCATAAGTAATTTCCTAACCGAGCAAGCATCTGGATTTACTGACATTAACCACTCTATAATAGTATTTCTACTAAGAAGGAAGACTATGAAACTTGATTCAACACCAGCAGGACAAATGAGTAGAGGAATAAGAGAATGGATTATCAACCCTTCTGCAACAACTTCATCAAGTGGTGCTATCACCTCCCTTTTCTTTAGTTCAACTGATAGATCTAGAATCGAGAGAGACAAAGAAGAATATTATTGAAGCAAGAAGAAATCAGGGAAGAAAACATGAGGAAGGACATTTTCATAGCACTAAACAGCTCAACGCTCTAGAATCTAGTAGTCTAGCCCTACGGGAGAGAATTTCCCCTCACTACCCAACATATACCCCATTTTCCTCTAACAGAATTCCCTGCCACACACACGCAGGACACGCTCACTCTCTCCATTCGGTTACATCAGACCTCACCCATTACATCAGTTGCTATGGCATTTCCTAAACTGCCCTTAAGCTTCCTTCGCTGGTACACCTGAGTCCTTCAGCAGGGAACTTGTCTCTAACAATAACTTTCTCTAACTCAAAGGCCACCCTTCCTATTACCCATATCTAGATATACTTCATCATGGTACTGTCCAACTCTTCTTCAATGACTTGCTTTTGGCCCATTAGCTCTCTAACCAAAATTATTCGGTTTATTTCCTTTACAGCTCCTTTTTCCAAAAACAACCATGGTCCAATATATAATGAATTGGCCCAATCTTTGTTTACTAAATTCACCTCACACATTTCGGCTTGTCCCATTACGTATAAACATCTGACCCAATTTATGGAATGCCCTACTGGTTTATGATCTTTCCCTCTCTTTCAAGCAGCAACTTGAGGGAGCTGCCTCAAAGGCGCCCGTTGTTGCCCATGCTATTGCGGCCCCAGATCCAGTGAGTCCAGCAATCTTGATGGTTGGCCAACATTCGATAAACGCCATCCTCCACCTGAGTCACATCTTCCTCCCATCTCTTTTGTTCTGCCCTTCTACCATCGAACACTACACCCTCGGCTGCCACAATAGGCATTGGGGTCACCGAATCTGGTGGTTCCAGCGGCGGAAATGCGATCAACATGCTCAAAGGTCTAGACTCAAACATAGCGCACGATTTCGCGGTCTTTTTTGTTAAAATCAATTCTGGTGGCTTGGGTGGTGGCGATGATGATGGCACTCAGTTGTTTTTTAAGCAAATACCACATCGACACCACCTTCATCGTCCACCATTGGACTCACTGAGAGAGCACCTTCCATCAACTCCTCGATCTCAACCGAATCGGGGCCTATTAAATGTTGATCAAACTCTACTTATGGGTCATCAAACTCTCCACCTTCTTCGTCTTCTTCCTCCCCCTCTTCTTCATTATCATCTGTGTCCTTTTGCATGAGTTCAAAAAACGCACGAACATCAGGCGACCAATCTTCCATGGAGGTTCGCCTTCACCTTCTCCACCATCGATCTTCATCCTTCTCCCAAACCGAAAGTCGTTGTATCTATCGATACCTGTCTCAATCTAGCTTTTTAGATTTCTTATGATTTTGCTCCATCTTTTTCACACTCTCCTTCCACTCCCAAACTGATCAAACTCCAGTAGATTGTGATGTTGTCAGCACAGGGCTCCCAAGAACCAGAGCTTTGATACCATTTGATAGGATCATGGTACCAGAGAATGAATCAAAGGGAAACATAGTGTGTATATTTCTGTATTGATCACAAATTGAATGAAAGAACAAAGGTTGCTAGGTATTAGAGAGACCTAACTACTCTCCAAAGCTATGACCCTAATTCCAGGATACCCCATTCCCATATATAATTCTCAGCAGCCCCCCAATAACAGAAATAGCACTCTCTCTCCCCCCTCCCACTAACTTTCCAACAAGGCAAAATTAGTTACAAAACCCTTCAGTCACCCATGCCTTGCATGCCTCACTCCCCACACAATCTTTAATTACAATTTAAACCCTTGCTCTAGTTAACTTGGATCTCTATCAAATTCACCGGTGAGTAAACGTGTCAATTCAATCCCAAACTCACTGAAGGTGTCAAGGAGAAGTAAATGGCAGGCAGGTGTGGAAGTGAAGAAGTGTATGGCAATGAATGGTCTTGCTATAGGGAGGATGAAAGGGAAGGTATCACAGAGAAGCAATTGGCAGGTGCGAAAGTGAAGAAGTGGATAGCAATGAATGGTTTTGCTACAAGCACGATGAAATGGAGAAGGGGGTTGAGGAATTTTGGTTGAGCCTAAAGAATGCAAGTCAGTGGGAACCAGCCAAAATTAAGCCACTTTCAGCTTGAAACTTCAGCAGGTTTGGATATTGGGATCAACAAAACTGTATTTTAATATTGGGTCAGCTTATAGGCTTGTTCCAATTTCTAAATATCATTTCATCATGCTG
This sequence comes from Aeschynomene evenia, assembly GCA_013621005.1. NCBI lineage: Eukaryota > Viridiplantae > Streptophyta > Magnoliopsida > Fabales > Fabaceae > Aeschynomene > Aeschynomene evenia. The sequence goes on along the minus strand of CM024263.1, from coordinate 17,016,355 downwards.
AAATGTTTGGTTATTTACAACCTAGTTCGGTTTACATATAATTTGGTTCTGTTAAAATAGTGTTTCTGCACACCTTACACAAACCAAACATACAAAAACACCCATAGTCCCGTACCATTCAGAACAATTTTGCAAATCAACAATGCTAAAAAAAAGGATTAAATGAGTCGGAAGGTTGAAAAGTCCTCACTACTCACATCAATGACAGTAGCTCCATCACCTGAACTGTATTTCACTGATTCACGGAAAGACCTCGTTTTGTCATCTACTTCATTCAAACTATAAGCTGCAAAATAAGTCCAAAATGATTTCGCATGGAAGAACCAGTACTCACTCAAAATTGACTCAACAGCAAGTCAGCAACACTGATTACATTTACATCTAAAAGGACAAAAAATAGAGGGCATTTTAATAATTTCAAATCAACTTGAATCAATACAATAACCACCGTATCAACACATAAAAAAGCAATGTCAAGAATTTCCAGATGAATTTGATTGAATGCGAATCATAAGCATATACAAATGGCTGCTCCAAATTCATTAAAACGAAAATAACCAAAATAATTCCAAATGTACACACAGAAAAAAGAAAATTGGCACGTTCAAGAATGATTTGCAGAATAGAGTAAATAGTCAAAACACAAAAAAAGAAAAAATGGTGTTGTTTTGGTGTGTTTGCAATGCAAAATAGTTTTACTCTCATCTAATTATAGCGAAGTTAATAAATACTCAAAATCAGTACTTAACTCATGCAAGTGGAATCATTTGAATAGATGTAAGTATAGCGCATCAAAATTAAACTTTTAAATTTGTGGTTGGTTGGGAAGTAGAGAATGAGTAGAATTTTTCAGTGGTAAGCTTAATGTGTAAATTTACATTTGGGGCTCATTCATGAAAAAATACACCCCATATTTATCCTCTAAGCAAATACACCCTAAACAGTAAATCTCCATTTTGAACCACCTCCAAATGAGCTTGAGTCAATAGCAACACTTAGCACATTTTAACCAAATAGAAAAATAAATAAATAAATACATTTCCCAGTAATTTTTTTTCAATTAGCAACGTCAAGCAAATTAAATTGTCTACTCTGAAATCACGACGAAGTTAGAGCGAGAAAGAGAAGGAGAAATGGAACCGTAAGTGGCGTAACAGGCGGCGGCGGTAGTTCCGGTGAGTGCGCCGGCGACGGCGAACTTGAGGAAGCTAAAGCGTCTCCTTGGCTCGGATAAAGGTGGCGGATCCGAAGCTGAAGAAGCAGAAGCTTCCTTGGCAGTGCAGAGGAAGCGCTTGTATACGGAAGAAATCGATCGCGATCGAAGAATGCTTAGAGACATTGTTTTTTTTTTTTTTCTGTTTTTTCAATGGCAACTTTCGAAACTTGAAAAAGAGGTTCAGGTAGGGTTTTGTTTGGCTTAGCCCCCGTGATTAGTGATCGTTTGGAAGTTAGATGTTACTCCTTATATAAAATAGTAACTTATTATTAGAGTAGACCCAAGTTGGTCTCTGACAATTTTCGTGGTGGACAAGGTAGCTCTTGACATTGAGAAATTGACAAGTTAGTCTTTGACAATTTCAATTTTCGGACAACCGTTCGTCCTTAAACGGCTTCCGTTATTTAGGGGGACCAATATGACTTATTTATTAATTGTTAGGGACTAATAAAAGAAATTTAATAAAAATAAATCATATAAATTATGATATAAACATTGACTCATATTCATTCTAATTATGTATTAATTCCAAGGTACATATAACTACTCCGTTAAATATTAAGTCTCTATTTGAATGTATTACTATCAAAAAGTAAATATGTTGGGTAATTTTCCAATTGAAAAAGTAACAATATTTTATTACTTTGCTGTAGAAAATAATTATATTCATATAATTATTTGTCGGTAACTATCACGATTGATTACTTGATTCTAGCAATTTATATACATATATAGTCGAAGAGGAGTATTATTGATACATACAATAATACTTTGAGTAGTAATGTTATATGTATAATTGTATATCATAAAATTAGTTATCATGTGTGTAATAATTTAATATTTTGAAACTAATAATCTAACTTTTATTATTATACATTACTCCAATATTTTTAAAAATTGAATTACTAATTTTAAAATATTGAATTATTATATATAGTGACTAATGATGACTAATTTTATGGTGTAAATGAAAGCATTTATCTAATATTTTTTATAGTTCAATTTGTACATCAGTGAAATGATTCCTAGACATGCAATCGATGATATAAATTTGTTGGGTTATTTTAAAAGGATTATATATATTCAATAATGTGTATGTTCTCATAGTTTCTAAAAAAAATTAAATAATATAATTTATATGTATCACATCTTGTCCAGCTTTTACTATAACAAACATGCCAGTCATATATAAAAACATACCTCATCATCATGTTGAGCTAGTGTATGTAACTAATTAATTTTTTAATCTTATATATACATATATATACTTGTTGCTTTCATTCTCCACAAACTGTTTAATATTGTATCTTCATTAACATAAACTATATATTTATTGCATCTAGGAAAACTTAATTAAATTCCTATACACTGAACATACTAAAATGTTGTTACTTCTTCGATTGGAAAATTACCCAATATATTTACTTTTTGATATTAATACATCCAAATAGAGACTTAATATTTACCGGAGTAGTTATATGTAGCTTGGAATTAATACATAATTAGAATGAATATGAGTCAATGTTCATATCATAATTTATAGGATTCATTCTTATTAAATTTCTTTTATTAGTCCCTAACAATTAATAAATAAGTCATATTTGTGCCTCGAAATAACGGAAGTCGTTTAGGGACTAACGGTTGTCAGAAAATTGAAATTGTCAGGGACTACCTTGTCCACCGCGAAAATTGTTAGGGACCAACTTGGGGGTTTACTCAACTTCTTATGAATAAGTTATTTTATAGAGCAAACCCCAAAGTTGGTTCCTGACAATTTTAGCGGTGGACAGGGTAGTCCCTGACATTGAGAAAATGACAAGTAAGTCTCTGACAATTTCAATTTTTGGACAGTCATTAGTCCATAAACGGTTTCTGTTATTTCTAGAGACCAAAATGACTTATTTATTAATTGTAAGGGACAAATAAAAAAATTTAATAAGAATGAATCCTATAAATTATTATGTATACATTGACTCATATTCATTCTAATCATGCATTAATTTCAAGCTACATATAACTACCCCTATAAATACTAATTCTCTATTTGGATGTAATGTTATAGCATGCAAGGAAATGGAAAATGAGAGTTATAATTTTTCAATATTTTACATACAATTTTATATGTGTATATTATTACTACTCTAATGATAATTTCCTTTTCTCTGTTAATGAACTCGGTGGTTTAATTTGTCTGAGTCACGTAATATTGTTTTGAGATTTTTGTTTCTCATTAACCAAGAATATTGTTATGAGATTTTTTAAGGAAAGTAAATAATATTAATTATATGTTGGAGGGATAGTTTAGCGTAAAATTATCAAAAGTGTTGCAACCAGTTAAAGTGAGAATACTTAAAGTAGATATAACCAATTATATATATTTACCGTCATAAAAATATGTATATCATATGTATAATTTTATATGTAAAAATATTATTACTCTTATATCCTTTAATATCCCTTAGAAATTGAGGTTAACTCTAGTTAAATGAGCAAATATTTGCTCTTATGTCATCACTAAAATGTAATGTAAAGATGAGCCACTAAACAGTATGTGGGTACCCATGCCATTTGTTAGACAAGTTTCATTTTTAGATGAGTTCTTGTGGCAACCGGGATCGCGACGGGACGGCGAAAAAAGAAATTAAAATTGTTAAAAATATTGGAGTCGTCACCACAGTTTATTTAATTGGGAAAACTATGGAAAAACCTTTATTTAATAAAAGAATGTTCTTGAAACCTGATTTGAGTTCGGGAGTCGGTTATGCATAGGGAAGGGTAAAAATGTAATTTTTACGCACCCCTAATACACCCGTCCTGAGACGGTACCTTGAATCAGTTGTGCAAATTAATTATAACCTTAAAATATATTTTTTTGTATTTTTAAATTTCTATTTTTTTTTATATTATTTTAAAGGAAACTATAGAGATAAAATAAAAACATATAATAACAACAATAACATAATATATTTACAAATATTAACAACAAACATTAATCACAAAATTATTCAGAAAATAAAAGTTGAGCTTGACAGGGTTTACCTGTGCCTACGTATCCCCTGGTACAATGGGGAACTCAAAGCTCACGTAGTTCTATCAAAATGATTTTTTTTAATTTATATTTAAAAAAGAGATTTAATTTTTTTGTTATATTTTTTTTTTATGAAGAAGACTTTTTTTTTTCAAAGGTTTAAGTTAATACTTGACTACTCAATAAACTGTTTGATGAAGGTAGTATCTACTACTCAATCATCGTTTTTTAATTGACGATAATAACAATAATAATAATAAGAATAATAACAAGAGTGATAATAACACTAACAATAATAATAATAATAATAAAATTAAGTAAAACACAAACCAACCCACACACACTACACATCACACTTAGAGGCCGTTTGGTACGAGGTAATCTGCATAGATTACCGGTAATCTTGCAATTAAATTACCTGGTAATCCAGATTGATTCGTTTGTTTTTACAAAGATATTGGTAATGTGGATTATCCGGTAATCCACATTACCTCCAAAGTGGTAATGTGGATTACCTACGTATCAGGTGGCAATCTCGATTACCACCCCTAGGTAGTCTTCTAATTTATTTTATTACACCATTACTCCTCTAACAAAATACACTACTATTCCTAATTTTATAATTTTCTAACACAAATCTTAATTTATCTCAAAAACCCACGTAGCCTTTGTTGTTGGTTTTTTTTTTTAATTTATTGCGTTATATTTGTTTTTTCTATGTTGCACTTTTTGCAAGAATATTATAATTATTTTAATGGATTTTTATTTTTAGTAAATAATTATATTAATGTCAAAACTGAAAAATATTGATATTAAATTTAAAATATAATTATATTTGATTAATTCATTTTATAACTATTTAGAGGGTATTATAGTAATATATATAGATTACCTTTTAATGTGGATAATATACCAAACTAGGTTGGATTACCGGTAATCTTATTTGTATAAACCAAACAAGGTAATGTGGATTACCGGTAATTTAATTGGAGGTAATCTATCTGTAAGGTAATCTAGATTACCGGTAATCTTCCTCGATAATGCACCAAACGCCCCCTTAGGATTACACATTAAGGTTTCATTTTTGAAAAAAAAAAAGAAAGATTGAGAGTGAGAGAGAAAGAGCCGCACAGCGGCAGTGAAGAAGAGAGAGGGAGAGATGGAGAGAGAAAGAGAGGCGGTGGAAGGGAGAGGCCGCGGCCATCGCGGCCGCCGCGGCCATCGCGGATAAAGAGAGAGAAGGTAGAGAGAGGGATCGAGAGGGAGAGAAAAGCAGCCATGGGTGGCGGAGGCCGCGGTAGAGAGAGAGGGGTGCGGGAGGAGAGAGAAACAGAGGGTGAAGAGGAGCTACAGCCTCTGCCGGCGCTGATGCTTCCTCCCGCCGCCGTTGCTGCCTCGCCGGCACCGCTTGCTGCCTTTGACACCGCCACTGCTGTCTTTGGCGGTGGAGATGATGGGGATGCCATTCAATCTTCCTCTGTTCTCTGTTTCTTTTATGGTGGTTGTGGAATGGTTTACAGTGATGATACTCTCTCTACCCCTCTCTAAATTTTCATTACTCAAACTTGAATTGTAACTAGACAATCTAGGGATTTAGGACTTTTATTTGGATATTGTTGGCTGAATTTTGTTATCAGAATGCATACCAGAGAATGAATATACCTTGTGTTTACCTAATGAAAATTCTTCAAGATGTGAAAGTGAAGTGTGTTAACTGCTGAGTGATAATTATGTGTAAAAAATGGTGTCTGTCCTGAGTTGATGAATTCTTCTCTATTTATCGCCTTCAATTCCTTGTCTTATTCTTTGGTCAGACCAGCAAAATCATTGATAGATTCCAGCATTGTCTGCTCAACAATCTCATTGGGAAGCTCTTGGTTGGGGAACTCAACATTTTGAGCCACGGAGAGACTGCATATTCCTGCTGCCAAGACATTAATTGTTTTTGTCCTTTTTATTTATATTTTTTTATTTTTATTTATATTTTTTTTTTATTTTTAACTTCAAAAGCATGACTAAACAAAGAAATGAATTTAGAAACAAAAAAAAAGGTTGCTGAAATTTTTTTTATTTTTTCTTTATATATAAAGTTTAAATAGAATAAAAAAGGATTCTAGACAAGAAAGAAAGAGTAAAGAGTTGAAAAAGATGATTTTTTTTTATTTTTTATTTTTAATTATAAAACGTAGAAAAAGATAAAAAGAGACGGACAAAATACGGTGTTCACAGTTGCCCCTCTTTACTTGTTTTTTATTAAGATTATGAAAAATGAAATTTTCATATCTTAGAATAAAGAACAAGTAAAGAAATTAACACGTATTTTGTACGAAGAAGAAAACGCCAAAACTTATTATTGGATGCAAAGAAAAATGACCTAAGGACTATATGATGCATGAATGCGAATTGCGTAAAATATGCAGCCAAATTAAGTTGAAACTTGCAACTGTTTAAAATTGAATCTGAATGCAAAACTATCGACCAATTGAACTTTGATCGACATGTGAAAGAAAGATCCTATGACCAACTAATCCTGAGTCAATAGGACAATATGAAATGTGACCAACTAGATATGGGTCAGCATAAAATGAAAGCCTGTGACCAACTGGATATGGGTCAACAGGAAGTGAAAGAAAGATCATATGACCAAATGAACCTGAGTCAATAGGACAATATGAAATGCGACCAACTGGATATGGGTCAGCATAAAGTGAAAGTCTGTGACCAACTGGATATGGGTCAACAAGAAGAAAGATCCTATGACCAACCGAACCTGAGTCAATAGGAAAGCATGAAATGCGACCAACTGGATATGGGTCAACATGAAGTGAAAGTCTGTGACCAACTGGATATGGGTCAACAGGAAGAAAGATCCTATGACCAACTGAACCTAAATCAATAGGACAACATGAAATGCGACCAACTGGATATGGGTCAACATGAAGTGAAAGCTTGTGACCAACTGGATATGGGTCAACAAGCGAAAGAAAGATCCTATGACCAACTGAACCTAAGTCAATAGGACAACATGAAATGCGACCAACTGGATATGGGTCAGCATAAAGTGGAAGCTTGTTACCAACTGGATATGGGTCAACAAGTGAAAGAAAGATCCTATGACCAACTGAACCTGAGTCAACAGGACAACATGAAATGCGACCAACTGGATATGGGTCGACGAGTGAAAAGGCTTACAACTACTTGAACTTGGGTCAAGCGAGTGACGACTAACTACATTAGGGATGATATGAGAAGTCTGTAACCGACTAATCATGGGTCTACAGACAGTCAGGACCAACTATACCTGGGTCCTATAGTGATTAAAAAGTCACATTGAGAAGATGCACAAATACCAAATGGCGTCTGGGACAAGTATCAACCAATCTAACTCATGTTCACCCTTTGGGCCCTTTGATATGTTCTTCCTCACCAGCATGCTGCTCCAAGGTTCCGGATGCTTTTGCATTAGCTTGAGGTCAAATGGGTTCTGCAAGATGTTTTTCTTCCCGATCTTTCTTTTTCATGGTACCAAGTACATTTGTGCCAACTTTGTTGAGGTTGATGAACTGCTCTTAATCATGGTGTAAAGTCGCAAAAGTATCAAGTCATATAACTCAAACTTAAATTTATCTTACATGAGATATCGTAAATAAACATCCATTGACGAAGAAAAAGACAAATTGAACGTTTTTTTTATATATGGGAATAAAGATGACCAACAAAGTTGAAAAACCATTTGAGGAGGTTGACGAATTTGCCCCAGTTTCAGTCATTTGATACTTGTTCTATCGATTCCTTGCAATTATTGAATATGGTGATAACTTCTTTGGGAACATGCCCCTGCTCTTGCTGGAAACTTGCTTCACGGAGAGTTGATTCCAATTGCCCCAGTGTCAGATTGTTAGGCCGCCCTCTCGGGTTTTCAACCTAACGGACCCACTTTTTTTTTTTTTTATCCTCGCTTAGGTCGCCCTTTCGGGATTTCGGCCTAATAGGTCAACCATCTTTCACGCATAAAATTTCTTAACAACATTTGCATTGATGGGTTTCTGGAGTTCTTGGCCGTTCATGTCTTGCAAAATCAACGCCCCTCTTGAAAATGCTTGCTTGACAATGTGAGGTCCTTCATAATTCGGAGCCCACTTCCCTCGTGCATCTTCCTGATATAGGGAAATCATGCATATAGAAGCAGCGGAAAACAAAATTTTTACATACAATTCCCTCCCATAGACCCTTGTGAAATACCATAAATCATATTTGATTTACCTGTTGAAGCATGGCAGCTACACGAAATGAGTTATGTCAATCCTTCCGACGCAGTAGCAGCGGCGGCCTTTAGAAGTCCACACAGCAGTTGTGGCCGTCACACGTCCACCTTGATGCTTCTCTGAGACTCTCTAATGAATTCCTTCTCAAGGAATACACTTTGTTGTCAGATTGGTTGTAGAAATAGTATCCCTTGGTTTATTTAGGATACCCCACAAAGAAGCACTTTTCAGATTTAGGTTCAAGCTTATTAGAGACCTGACGTTTCACATAAGCTTCACAACCCCAAATCTTCATAAAAGACATACTGGGTCGTCTACTAGTCCACATCTAATATGGTGTCTTTTCTATGGAACACGGTTAAGTGTAAATGCTGCTGTTAAGACAACATGTCCCCAGAAAGAATTTGGAAGGTTTGCATGACTCATCATTGATCGAACCATGTCTAACAATGTTCGATTTCTTCTCTCAGAAACACCATTCCATTGTGGCGTTCCAGGAGGAGTGAGTTGGGATAGTATCCCACACTCTCGTAGATAGTCATCAAACTCTTGACTCAAGTATTCACCTCCTCGATCTGATCGAAGGATTTTAATACTCTTGCCAAGTTGGTTTTCTACTTCATTCTTGAATTCTTTGAACTTTTCAAAGGATTCCGATTTGTGTCTCATAAGATACACATATCCATATCTACTGAAATCATCAGTGAATGTGATGAAGTATTGAAAACCACCTCTGGCCAAGGTATTGATGGGTCCACATACATTAGTATGTATAAGGCCCAAAAGCTCAGTGGTTCTTTCACCCTTTTGAGTGAATGGTGCCTTAGTCATTTTTCCCAATAAACAAGATTCACATGTCTCATATGATTCAGAATCAAATGAGTCCAATAATCCATCTTTATGGAGTTTTGAAATGCGCTTCTCATTTATATGGCCTAAACGACAATGCCAAAGGTAAGAAGGATTCAATTCATTTGATTTGAACCTCTTAGTATTAATGTTATAGATGGACGTTTAAAGATCAAGAACGTAAAGTCCATTAATCATAGGTGCACTACCATAAAGGACATCATCATAATAAATTGAACAACATTTGTTCTTCATTATAAAACTAAAACCAAGTTTATCCAAACTGGAATTAGAAACGATGTTCTTCTATTGGTAGATACATTATAACCGTTCTCTAACTGAATAATGAGCCAATGGGCAAAGTCAAATCATAACTTCCTACAGTCAATGCAGCAACTCTTGCTCCATTTCCAACTCGTAGGTCGACTTTTACCCTTCGTCAATGATCTAATCTCATTTACACAAATAAACAAGTGAGAACTACATCGAGTATCTAATACTTATGATGCAGAAGTAGATAATTGACCTCTATAACAATCATACATGAACTGGAAGTCTCACTTCCTTTGTTATTCTTTCATTCTTCCAGGTATTTTGCACAGTTCCTCTTCCAATGTCCGGTCCTACCAGAATGGAAGCAGGTATCCTCTTTAGACGCATCGCCCTTAGGCTTCAAGGCTTTCAGCATGAGAATCTCATTGCCCTTGCCCTTGCCCTTGGACTTGCTGCTTTGCTTCTTTTGCTCTTTCCATCTTGAACCATCAAGATGGCCTTGCCTTTTCCCTTTGATAGAGTTGCTTGAGGTGTATGATCATATCATACGCCTCCATATGCTCTCATGATGTTTATGCAACTCAGGGGTCAAGGTAGCAAGTATAAGACAACAAACCTCTAAGGCTTTATCCTGATACTTCTTATAAGCATCTTTGTCAGCCCTAGAAGCACTTGCAGCTGGTGTCTCCTTAGGAACAATTCCTTTGAGGATATTTCTTTTCATGCTTGAGGACAATCCTCAAGTTTCTATACCAGTCTAGAAAATTTGTTCCAGACAACTTATCCTTCTCAAGGATAGATCGCAATGACAGGTTATTTAATGCGTGTGATGCCATATAAACCACAGAAATAAAATATGCAAAGTGAGTATCATGACATATAATATTTAATTAGGACTTTAATTAAATATTGCTCCCACTATATATTTTATTCAAACCAATGACCCTCTACATTGTTTCGTAAAATTTTCCTTTGGAATATTTTATAGTGGGCCAAGATCCATATTTCATCTAGCTTGAAGTCAACTTTGGTTGATCGCTTAATGTTTCGACTATTTAGGTAGGAAACTCTTTCCAATTGTATCTTATACAACTCTTGATAGTTGGGTGAATAACATCTTATTCTAATTCATCTTATGAATTAAAGCCCAACTTTTCATTGCCTCTAAGCCTCTCAATCTTATTGAATCTCACTTAGTTAAGTCAAACCCAATGGTTGGCAGTCGGACATTACTTGCTTGTCCTATCACGCCTTACATTTATAGATAAGAGTGCCCTGCTTTGGCAGACCCACACTACATCGATAACAGTCTTGACGAGTGCCAGACATTGGAAGGCTATCATGACTTAATATTTTATAATGAGGGGTTTTCATAAATAGATCTCACCATATAATGTTAAACTATTTAACATATATAATTCATACATGTATCTCATATATATATATATATATATATATATATATATATATAAAACATGCAAATGCAACATACATGTAATAATAGAATAAAATAAATAAAGCATATAAGAACTTATATACATGCATCCCATGACATGATAAAAGAAATACTTTATATCATTTTAATCAATCACAAACACGCGCTCAGAATAGATAGCACATGATTTCTTATTAATTAAAAGATTTCAAAATTGAAATAAGATGCTCCATATATATAGGTGTTCTGATTTAATTAATCTCATTAATTAAAAAGATTTCAAATTTGAAATAAGATACTCCATATATATAGGTGTTCTGTTTTAATTAATTTCATTACTTAAAATATTTCAAAATTTAAAATATAGACATTCCACATATATAGGTGTTCTGTTTTTAATCAATCTTATTAATTAAAAGGATTTCAAAATTTGAAATATAGATACTCCATATATATAGATGTTCTGTTTTTAATTAATCTCATTAACTAAAATATTTCAAAATTTGAAATATATATATATATATATATATATATATATATATATATATATAATGTATATATTGTATCAGCCCTTTACATGAATGTATCTATCTCTAATCCAATAGGCGTTGGATATATATATAATCCAATAGGCTTGTTGAAGCAGCTTCAACAGGAGCTGTTGCAAGCACTATTCGGAAGCAACATCATGGAACTTCCAAGCTTTGACGATCATGTAACTTTCAAGAAGTGCATGCCCCACAATATTAACGGATACAAGATTTTCAAAATTCAAAATAACCATACTTTAAAATTGAATTATCTTGATATGGATACAAGAATTTCGAAATTCAAGAATAGTCAAGAATGACCAAAATTTCGAAAAAGAAATAAATTTTGAAATTTGAGATAGTCATATGGATTCATAAATATTAATTCATCACCATGAAAATAACCATATGGATTTCAAAAATTCTAATTTATCATCAAGAATTCAAAATTTTTTTAAAACAATGATTGAACACATGAATTCAACTCTTGAATCTATGTGTCTCACATGTTTATGAAAATCAAGTTTATACAAGAGTGTTTCTTAAACCACATATATCAAAATCGAATTTTGACATAAACACATCAATATATAAAACGAGTTACAGAGTTATCTCATAACACTAGCAACATAAACATGTTTCTATGAATCCTTATTGGCAAAGAAACAAAATCATGTTATCACATAACATATGAAATTCGAAATTATCATATAATCATATGAACAAAACCCATTCATACGGAAAAATCAAAACCGTGTTTATCCCATAAACAAAAAAGAAAAACATAACAAAACCGTATTTATCATATAAACAGCAGGTAATGCCATCAAACAGAAGTACGTTTTCACAAGTGGCTCTAATACCACTGTAGGGAAATCATGCATATAGAAGCAGCGGAAAACAAAATTTTTACATACAATTCCCTCCCATAGACCCTTGTGAAATACCATAAATCATATTTGATTTACCTGTTGAAGCGTGGCAGCTACACGAAATGAGTTATGTCAATCCTTCCGACGCAGTAGCAGCGACGACCTTTAGAAGTCCACACAACAGTTGTGGCCGTCACACGTCCACCTTGATGCTTCTCTGAGACTCTCTATGCTAGTAGTGAATTTAAGAGAAAACAATGATTAGCTTTCTCTGAGTGAGAGAGTGTGAATTCAAAATTCTTGTGTGTGAGGCTAGGCTCATATGTGTTGCTATTTATAGCCAACACTCCACTCTCATCTCATAGAAACCTAAACCTAGTTTGTGCCTTATTGGGCTCATCTGATGTAAGCCCAATGCAATTAAATTAGTCACACTAATTTAATCTAATTAAGCATCAATTTAAAACTGCTTTAGTGTGTGACCCTATAGGTTCTAATAACGTTGGCAATATTATTAAATATTATTTAATAATATAAACAGTGAGCGGTATCTAGCAACACATCACTGTTACCCAAGTTATAAGAAAGTCAACGGTTTGACATAACCTTTACGTGATCGATGTTATTGTACAATTCAATCCCTTTGTCAAAATATCTAGATTTACCACAAGCATGGAATTAGTCATCTTGTATCGTTAAATCATTAGTTTCTTGATTACCGAGTAGACTGATAAAATTAAATGAGATTAATGTCACACATTAATTCATTTCAGCACGGCCATGCATTTACCCAGTCCTACTCATCAAGGGGCCCACAGATATATCTCTCGTAATGTGAGAGGGACAAATTCTATCTACGTTACTCGCACCACCCACATGACTCGTGATATGCCTAATGATCGCCTTTATAATTACCCTGTTACGGATAACGTTTGACAGTATCAAAGCACATAACTCCTCATGCAGCGGATCGCAGTAACTTCAAGTCAAAGGACTACATGTACCATCATCACTATGAGAATCACTTATGACATTCACATTACTATCCATGTAGTTTCTCAAGATGGGTCAGTCCAGTATATATCACCATACATACCTATGTGCAGACTTGATATCACATATCCATAACCTGTGAGAAAAGGTTATCAGTCCATACACATACTAGTCTCAACGTATTATTGTTGTCCTCTTGTTTACAATAATACTTGACTAGGGACATTTAAGAATGGAGTCTCACTATTATGTTATGTACCTAATCTTTATTCCATTCTAAGGACATCATAATGTTTATTAAAATAAATAAACAATTAATGAAAATAATGCCTCACATATATATATATATATATATATATATAAATATAAATATATGAAATAAAATGTCACAATATCATAATAAAATGCAACTATGATTGGCCCTCTAGGGCATACACCAACACTTGATTTGGGAGGATTTTCTTTATCACCAAATCCCCTGGATGGAATTCTCTTGGGTGGACTCTCTTGTTAAATGCCCTTGCCATTCTGCTTTGGTATAACTGGCCATGACAAATAGCAGCTAATCTCTTTTCTTCTATCATGTTCAGTTGTTCATACCGAGCTTTCGCCCACTCTGATTCTTCCAGCTCTGCTTCTATTAAGACTCTTAATGATGGTATCTCCACCTCTATAGGAGAAACGGCTTCGCTTCCATATACCAGCGAAAAAGGAGTTGCCCCAGTACTGGAACGTACATTGGTGCGATATGCATGTAAAGCATAACATAACATTTCATGCCAATCCTTGTAACTCACTACCATCTTGGCGATGATCTTTTTTATGTTCTTGTTCGCTGCTTCTATTGCACCGTTCATTTGTGGCCGATAAGGAGCTGAATTGTGATGCTTGATCTAGAAGGTCTGACAAAACTTTTGAACCTCTGCTCCATTGAGGTTGGTGGCGTTGTTTGTAATGATCTTTTCTGGGATGCCATATCTACAGATGATGTCCTTCTTGAAGAAGCGGAGGAACACTTTTTGAGAAATGGTAGCATAAGACGCTGCCTCTACCCATTTTGTGAAGTAGTCTATTGCCACTAAAATGAAACGATGGTCATTGGATGCTTTGGGGTTAATGGGTCCGATGACATCAATACCCCACATTGAAAAAGGCCAAGGAGATACCATGTTGTGTAGAGGGAATGGTGGGACATTAATCCAGTTTGCATATATCTGACATTTGTTGCACTTTCGGACGTAGGTAATGCAGTCATTTTCCATAGTGGACCAATAATAACCACTCCTTAGAATTTTGTGTGCCATCATGTGACCATTAGCATGGGTTCCACAAATTCCTTCATGGACTTCAGTCATAATGGTGCGAGCTTGGTGTGCGTCTACGCATCTAAGGAGTACCCCATCATGATTCCTCTTGTAGAGGACTTCACCGTTTAAGAAAAAGGCCATCGCCAATCGACGTATGGTTTTTCTATTTGTTTCACTTGCCCCTGCTGGATATTCACCTTTTTGAATGAAATTTTTGATGTCATGATACCATGGATTTCCATCCACTTCTACTTCTACATTTCCACAGTATGCAGGTTCACTTTGAGATTTGACGTGGATTGGTTGGACGTCAGCATGGACTTCTAGCTTAGTCATCACGGCTAGAGTGGCCAACGCATCTGCAAACCTATTTTTATCTCGAGTCAAATGTGTGAATGACACGTCTTTAAACTTCTGAATCAGCCGAGATAAATATTTTTGGTAAGGTATCAACTTTTCATCCTTTGTTTGCCATTCCCCATTTACTTGATAAATTATAAGTGCGGAATCCCCGAAAACCTCTAATCGTTTGATCCCCAACTCAATTGCAACCTACAACCCATTTGCACAAGCCTCGTACTCGGCGACGTTGTTGGTGCATTCAAAATCTAACTTGATTGAAACTGGGTATTGCTTCCCCGATGGTGATACCACAACTGCTCCTATTCCACTTCCACACGTATTAGCTGCCCCATCAAAGTACATTCTCCATGTATTCTCTTCTTTAGCCTCAGCTTGCTCGATTGCCAATTTCATGGTCAGGAAAATCGAATGCGACATGTTGATCATCCTCAAGTGGATTATCAGCTAGATGATTTGCAACGACACTACCCTTGATCGACTTCTGAGTGATGTACTTGATGTCGAATTCAGATAATATCAGTTGCCACTTTGACATTCTTAACGACACATGAGGACTCTCGAATATATATTTCAATGGATCCATCCGAGAGATTAGCCAAGTGGTGTTATATAACATGTATTGCCGCAGTCTTTTGGAGGTCCACACCAGAGCACAACAAGTTCTTTCAATGGCCATGTAGCGGGCTTCGCATTCGTTAAACTTCTTGCTCAGATAGTAAATGGCTTGTTCTTTCTTCCCAGATTCATCATGCTGCCCTAACATTGCCCCCATTGATGTTGGTAGCACGGTCAAATACAATATTAGAGGACGACCTGGTGAAGGTGGTGACAAGATGGGAGGGTTCGTCAGATAAGTCTTTATCCTGTCAAAAGCTTCTTGGCATTCTTCATTCCATTCCCCGGGATGATGCTTCCGCAGGAGTTAAATTATGGGTTCACATGTGCTAGTAAGATTGGCAATGAATCTAGCAATGTAATTTAATCTCCCAAGGAAACTTCTTACTTCTCGTTCTGTCTGGGGAACCGGCATCTCTTGTATTGCTTTGATCTTGTCAGGATCCACTGTTATGCCATCCCTGCTGACCACAAAACCAAGTAACTTCCCAGCTGAGGCTCCGAAGATGCATTTGTTTGGATTTAGCCTCAACCTGTATTTTCTGAGCCTTTCAAAGAGCTTTCGCAACACTGCTACATGACTCTATCCCTCCTTAGATTTGGCGACCATGTCGTCTACATATACCTCAACCTCCTTGTGCATCATGTTGTGGAATACTGCGACCATGGCTCGGTGATAAGTTGCACCCGCGTTCTTCAAACCGAAGGGCATCACCGTGTAACAGAAAGTACCCCAGGGGGTGATGAAGGTGGTTTTGCTTTTATCATTGACATCCATAAGAATTTGATTATACCCAGAATATTCATCCATAAATGAGAATCAATGATTCTTGGCGGTATTATCAACAAGGACATCAATGTGAGGGAGAGGAAAATCATCCTTAGGACTGACTTTGTTTAGATCCCTGTAGTCTACACACATTCTGACTTTGCCATCCTTCTTGGGTACTCGTACGATGTTGGCGACCCAATCATAGTGTCTCGATACCTCCAAGAATCCGGCTTCTAATTATTTAGATACCTCCTCCTCTTGATCTTCAATGACATGTCAGGTTTCATTCTTCTTAACTTTTGCTTCTGCATTGGGGTACAATGGGATCTTATGTGACACTATATCCGGATCTAGTCCTGGCATATCATGATAAGACCATGCAAAAACATCTAGGTATTCCTCGAATAATTTAATCATTTCAGCACGCTCTGGGTTTTCCACTACTTTCAATTCTTTTTTCAGTTCTTCAGTGCCCATATTAACCACCTCAATCTTGTCTTGATCAACTTTGAATTCCTTCTCAGAAACATCTAGCAACTTTGAAAATTGTTCGAGGGCTTCTTCATCTTCTTCAGATTCGTATTCATCACATTCAGTTATTGCAAGTGAATCAATAGACAAGTTTTCAAAGTACTTTTCTTGTGGGGAATTTTCTTGAGCAACTAAATCCCTGGAAAGCAATTTTATGATAACAGGAAAACAATCACTGAAAGTTGGTATGATTGGGAAAGAAAGAAGAATGGAGAGAGAGAGAGGAAAACAAACAGAAGAAAAAGAAAGAAAGAAAAAAGAATATAATGGGTAATGACCAAGGATTAAATAACAAAAAGCATGCAAGTTTATTTAATGATATCTCAAATAGGATAATAAAAGTTCAAACACACGACTCATACAACCATTTAAAGATGATTACTTTGAGGCAACGACATCTATCACAGGCTCAACAAACCAGTTCACCAATTCCTCAACACCCTCATCGACATGAAAGTCATCGTCTCCCTCTTGTTCTAGTGCGTTAATAGTGAGGTGATTGAGGGGGAGACTAGAATCTTCAATTGTGATCGCTTTGGCTGGACAAGGAAATGTCTCTATTATTGCATTCACCTGATTGTTCCCTCCATGATTCGGGATGGGATTTGTGACGACGTCAGGTTTTACTTCCTCTTGAAAATCTAGTCTCCCACAAGTGATCAAGTTTCTGACTGCCATCTTGAATTTTTCACAATCTTCGATTGAGTGTCCGGCTACTCCCATGTGATATTTACAAGTCAGATTGGGATTGTACCATGTTGGAAATGGGGGTTCCATTGGGCGCACGGGGCATGGTGCTATCAAGTGGACATCCACCAGCCTTTGGAACAAGTCTGCATTGGAGATGGATAACTTTGGAAAAGGGGGTAAGTTTGTGGTCATGGGTCGATTTTGGTTCTGGTAGTTTGGTCGTGGGTTTGAGTAATTTCTTGGGGTTGTGTATGCTGGTCGAGTTGTTTGTTGGTAGGGTGGGATTTGAACATTGTTGGTTTGGGGTTGAGTGTATGAAGTTTGGTATGTTGGCATTGGGGGTCTTGTGAATGTTTGGGGGTATTGTGGGGAGAAGGTTTAGTGCCCCTGTATGAAATTCACTTCTGATTCTTTTTTCTTCAAGTGGAATGCCTTCTTGGTATCATCATTTGTCATTGGGAGCTTACCGACCTTGGCTAGACTTTCAATCCTTTCCCCGGCAGTTATTAAATCTGAGAAATCCTTATATGCTACCCCTGCCATGGTGCCAATGAAATGGGGTCCCAAGGTCCCTAAGAAATAGGAACACATCTCGGAGGTAATAAGCGGCGGTTGGACTTGAGCGGCGAGAGTTCGCCACCTCTGAGCATACTGCTTGAAGGATTCATCTTTCTTTCTTTGCATTGCACTTAATTGTTCCCGGGTTGGTGCCACTTCTAGATTGAATTTGTATTGACTCATGAATCGGTCAACAAGCTCTCTCCACCCAGAAATCTTAGAGTAGTCCAATTGTATGTACCATTCTAAAGCAGGCCCAGTTAAACTTTCATGAAATAAGTTAGCCAGGAATTTTTCATCTTTTGACCACATCATCATTTTGGTAATGTAGCTCTTCAGATGAAAGAGAGGGTTACCGCTCCCATCGTACTTGGAGAAGTCTGGCATCTTGAAGTCTTTTGGGATAATCATCTCCATGGAGGGATAAAGTTGTTCCACATCTATAAATTCATTGTTATTGAATCCTTGAATGACTCTTATCTGCTCTTGGATTTTCTTTATCCATTCCCTTTCAGTTTCAGCATGACTGTTTCCAACTGATTGTGGCATTTGACCATTACCACGGGGTTGTCCCCAAATGTGAGTGACACCCTCATGAATTTGATCCATTGGTTGATAGCCATCCCCAACGGGGGTGATGACTGGTATGGTGGCAAAAGGTTGTCCTTGGCCATCTAGGTCAGTACCTCCTTGAGCATCGGTAACTACTTATCCGTTTGCCAGTCTCGCATTCCTTTCTGCCATCCTATCAGCTAACAAAGCATCCATGGATTCCTTCATGGCTCTCATCATTTCTTCCATTTCATTAAGTTTCCCTCTTACTTCATCGACCTCCTGACTTATGTTTCTTCCTGACTCAGGAGCATGTGCTGCCATCCTTGTTCTTGCCCTTGTATTGTGAATACGAGTTAGATTGGTATCTTTCCTGGGACGCCCAATGGTTACTTATTTCTTTTTTTCCTGTTAAGTAAAAGGTTAGCTTTTTTTTATTATCTTTTAGCCATTTTTTTTATAGCTTTCCTTTTTTATTAAAATATCGGGCCATTGAAAATTCATTCTCAAAATGGAAGAATGGTGTAAAGCATATCCTAAGGGAGAATTGCTCCTCACAGGACGCTATGAACGCTAGCAATGCGGAATAGAAACACTATGATTGATGACTTTCATAGGGAGAAATTCATCTCTTAGAGTGCATAAAAGGTTCTCTCTTATTGCTAGGGTTCTCTGATATTGTTTCCATTTGGGGTGAATTAATAATGACCCTTTTGTAAAAAAAAAATTTGTACAAGATATCAATGAATGACTCAAAGTATAAATGAGTAAGCCTGAATATAAATTAGGAAAGAGCATGTATGAGTAAATGTGAATGTACAAGTATTAATGAACAAATGTGAATGTACAAGTATTAATGAATGAATAAATATGAATAAATAAATGTGAATGATTAAAGTATTGATTGAATATAAAAGATAAAGAAGCATGCTCCCATTGTCATAATAAGGTGGGGCCTAATGGTCTGGGATCCCTAGAAGTCATGGCTCTAATCGGAATGATTACTAAGTTGAATCTATTAGTGCAGGGGTTCAGGGAAGGGTCCTCACTTCTAAAGTTTATGGCTCCCAGATTGCCCTATCCCAAGGATTAGGACCTAACTCCTGATTTGACCGCAAGGAGGTATAAGCATCCTCTCAATACGAACAAACCATGAAGCTAGTAACAATCTGAGTGGTGTCCCAACAACTATCAAGTGGGCATAAAACCCCTCAATGACAATGCCGAGAAACCTCCTACTCTCAGGTCGCACGGGCTCGGGTATAGAGTCCAAAAAGGTATATGAGGTGAGTGTGAGTGCATTGTGTGCAGGGAGCATACAAACCTTGTGAAACTGATATCGAATTTATTCTTGCAAAACACTAACAAATAGATAGAGAAACAAAGACGAAGTATGTATCCCCACCTTCAACCAAATATGTACCATTCAAACAAGAATAATAGTAATAAAGGAGTAAATTAACAAAATAAGAGAAAAAGGAACAAAGGTTATAATTAATTTGCACAGCTAATCACAATAGGCCTGACTCTCGCAGTAGTCCCCAGTGGAGTCGCCAAGTGTCGCAATCGGGATCGCGAAGGGACGGCGAAAAAAGAAATTAAAATTGTTAAAAATATTGGAGTCGCCACCACAGTTTATTTAATTGGGAAAACTATGGAAAAACCTTTATTTAATAAAAGAATAGTCTTGAAACCAATTTGAGTTCGGGAGTCGGTTATGCATAGGGAAGAGTAAAAATGTAATTTTTACGCACCCCTAATACACCCGTCCTGAAACGGTACCTTGAATCAGTTGTGCAAATTAATTATAACCTTAAAATATATTTTTTTGTATTTTTAAATTTCTATTTTTTTTAATTATTTTAAAGGAAACTATAGAGATAAAATAAAAAAACATATAATAACAACAATAACATAATATATTTACAAATATTAACAACAAACATTAATCACAAAATTATTCAGAAAATAAAAGTTGAGCTTGACAGGGGTTACCTGTGCCTACGTATCCCCTAGTACAATGAGGAACTCAAAGCTCACATAGTTCTATCAAAATGATTTTTTTTAATTTATATTTAAAAAAGAGATTTAATTTTTTTGTTATATATTTTTTTTATGAAGAAGACATTTTTTTTTCAAAGGTTTAAGTTAGTACTTGACTACTCAATAAACCGTTTGATGAAGGTACTATCTACTACTCAATCATCGTTTTTTAATTGACGATAATAACAATAATAATAATAATAAGAATAATAACAAGAGTGATAATAATAATAATAATAATAATAATAATAATAATAATAATAATAATAATAATAATAAAATTAAGTAAAACACAAACCAACCCACGCACACACACTACACATCACACTTAGGATTACACATTAAGGTTTCATTTTTGAAAAAAAAAGAAAGATGGATAAGGATTACATGCGCCAAATACGTTATGCGTTATAGATGAGCCCATGTACTTATTTGCAGAAGTACCCTTCCTTGGTTTTAATAAGGTTGGTGTTTAACTGTTGCTAAATTGCAAAAATAGCACACCCTTATTTTCTCTTTCCCTTTCACTTTCTCTTCAGATCTGTGTTCTCCTATCCGGACTTATCTCTCTCGCGATCTCGCCACACCCGTCTCGCACCCCCACGGAGCCGCCACTCTCCTTCATCGGTCGGGTCTCTCTCTCTATTTCTCCCGATCTCGCAGACCCCGCCTCTCCCTCGCCCTCTCTCTGTTTGGCCTCACTGTGAACTAACCGAAATGCTTACGGTGCGAATCGAAGGTGCAAAGCTGCGGCCTTAGGTGGTTCCCACTTAGTGCTCATGGTGCGAATCCAAGGTGCAAAGCATGAGTTTTATTTTTTCTTTCTTTCATTTAGTTACTTGCTGTGTTTTCAATTTCTTATGAGTTTAGGTCCTAGATTGTTCTATCATAACCTGTTCTATGTTTTGAATTTATTATGAAGATTTCTGGAAGTTGTAACATCTACCACTTTAGTTGATTCCATTTGCATTTCAGAGATTGATTTTGTATAACATGCCCAAACATTCCAGATTAGGTTGCATTATATGTTGATTATGTTCGTGTATGTGTGTTGGACTAAAATTATTTGGCCCCATTATACTTTTTATTATTATTATTATTATTATTATTAACTTCACCATGTCCCCTGTACACAAAATAAATAACCAAACAATTAACATATAAAATAAATAAGCAAGTTCATCACTTGCAGATTTTCATCGCAACACAGAGCATCAACAACATGAATAATTTACCTTCAACCCGTAGAATTTTTCGTTCCAACTAGGACCAGTTACATGCCGATATGAGCTACGAGTTAGGACACATATCTACAATAATGATTGTTGTGGTCCCTCTTAAAGCAAGTTTAGAGCTGACACAGTTCTTTATCAAAGAAAATCGTCCATAAGTTTTGCAGCAAGCTAAAACTAACTGGTCTAAATCTTTTCACTACAATATATGTACAATTGTAAATTTGTAAGTTTTACAGCATAAGTTAGCATTATTAGATTAGTTGGACTAAGAAGCAGTCAACAACTGCCTCACAAATAAGCATACCATGGAAAAAAAAATAAACATTAACAGAACAGAAATAGGATGCTGAAACCTTCGAATATAACCCAACACGCGACCGGAACCAAGCTTGAAAGAGGAGACCTTCTTTCGGCACCGACTACCACCCAAACGAGGGGAAACAGAGACACCAAACTCGGGCCCCAAACTTGTCAGAGACTCACCAAAAGCTTAGTAAATGAAAATGGGTGGTTCTGCAAATACCCCAAAATGGAACGAGTAAACCTAAATAAAACAATTTTAAAGCACCATTGCTCCTTCCATCCTTGGATTACAAATTAATGAAATCCTACGGTCCATATTTCACCAACCAAAAAGGCGCTTTGATAACGCACAAGTTATACGGCGCACGTAATCCTTAGCCGAAGATTGAGAGTGAGAGAGAAAGAGCCGCACAGCGCCAGTGAAGAGAGAGAGGGAGAGATGGAGAGAGAAAGAGAGGCGGTGAAAGGGAGAGGCCGCGGCCATCGCGGATAGAGAGAGAGAAGGTAGAGAGAGGGATCGAGAGGGAGAGAAAAGCAGCCATGGGTGGCGGAGGCCGCGGTAGAGAGAGAGAGAGAAACAGCGAGAGGGGTGCGGGAGGAGAGAGAAACAGAGGGTGAAGAGGAGCTACAGCCTCTGCCGGCGCTGATGCTTCCTCCCGCCGCCGTTGCTGCCTCGCCGGCACCGCCTGCTGCCTTTGACACCACCACTGCTGTCTCTGGTGGTGGAGATGATGGGGATGCCATTCAATCTTCCTCTGTTCTCTGTTTCTTTTATGGTGGTTGTGGAATGGTTTACAGTGACGATACTCTCTCTACCCCTCTCTGAATTTTCATTACTCAAACTTGAATTGTAACTAGACAATCTAGGGATTTAGGACTTTTATTTGGATATTGTTGGCTGAATTTTGTTATCAGAATGCATACCAGAGAATGAATATACCTTGTGTCAGCCTAATGAAAATTCTTCAAGATGTGAAAGTGAAGTGTGTTAACTGCTGAGTGATAATTCTGTGTAGAAAATGGTGTCTGTCCTGAGTTGATGAATTCTTCTCTATTTATCTCCTTCAATTCCTTGTCTTATTCTTTGGTCACCAGCAAAAGCATTGATAGATTCCAGCATTGTCTGCTCAACAATCTCATTGGGAAGCTCTTGGTTGTGGAACTCAACATTTTGAGCCACGGAGAAACTGCATATTCCTGCTGCCAAGACATTAATTGTTTTTGTCTTTTTTATTTTTTATTTTTATTTATATATTTTTTTTATTTTTAACTTCAAAAGCATGACTAAACAAAGAAATGAATTTAGAAACGGAAAAAAAGGTTGCTGAAATTTTTTATTTTTCTTTATATATAAGTTTAAACAGAATAAAAAAAGATTCTAAATAAGAAAGAAAGAGTAAAGAGTTGAAAAAGATGATTTTTTTTTATTTTTAATTATAAAACATAGAAAAAGATAAAAAGAGACGGACAAAATACGGTGTTCACAGTTCTTTAAAAAAAGTTAAAATAAAATAAGATCCCTGATTTTTCTAGTATGATAGAATGTAATCTAGCAATACTATATTTCATTTCCACTGGAAGTATGGTTTGCAACAATAAAATTATTTTAACAATTATTACCTTATACAATGTGTATATATCAAACCTATCATCTTCAATTTTTATGAGACTCTTACTCATATATTATTTATTTTACAATCAATCATGCAAAATTGTATGTAAAATATTAATTATCATGTAAATTATTGAAAAATTATAGCACTCATTGAGGGTCTCTTGAGAAACACCTCAAAGCTATGTTTCACACAACCCAAGAGGGGGGTGAATTGATTGTGTCCAACTTTTTCGCAAATGCTTCTTTATTATTTAACACTTCTTGAAATTCTCAAAGATTGATCAAGTCTTTGATACTTTTCAAGAATTAGTCAAAACAATAAGAATAAAAAAATGTTATTTGTGATATCAGAACCTAAATCAATTATGTTGACATACACAGAATTCAATATGCCAATTAACAATGATTTTAATTTGTATTTAAACTTGCACAGCGGAATATGATCACAAATATCACAACTCAAATATTATCAAGCTTCTGAAACAATCAAATCAATTATTCAAAATATCTCTTTCAGAAAGTACAACTTCTGAACAAATTCTGAATCATCTTCTGAACTTTGTTTCAGAACCTGCTTCAGATTCTGACTTCAGAACCTATTAGCTTCTGAACTAGTATTTCAAATACAATCAATCAACAATATGCAATATGATCTATGTTTCACATACACTCAGAATCTAAGCAACAATTATACAAAGAACAAAGAAACAACTTCTGAAGTTAATTCTTTAATTGTTTATCTCAAATTCAATTACCCAAATGATCAATATCACATATCACAAAGTTTAATCACATAAAGATTGTATTTACTTAAGTTTCTTTAACTTTTAGATTGATTAAAGATTGTTCTTGAGATATTTATCAGAAATCAAATACAAACAATTAATTCACAGCTTCTGAGCAAACAAACAATTAATGCAATCAAAACAAGAGAGTTAAGGGTAGAGAGAATTGGACCAATTTATACTGGTTCGGCCAATTGTGCCTACATCCAATTCTTCAACCTTTCAAGGATTGAGTTCCACTAGAAATGCATCAACATACACAGGTATCAATACAAAGATATCTTTTACAACCTTCCCAGGTTCGACACTCCAGAATATCCCCTTCTGAAGATTTTCCACTCTCTAGATGTACCCTCTAGAAAGATTTTCCGCCTTAAATCACACCAAGGACTTTTCAGAACCTTGTATTTGATCACACTCTCCACGAACCAATCTTGAGAAATTGAACTCAGCTTCTGGTCTTTTACTCTCGATCTCAAACTCTTTGAGCTTGATCAGCTTCTGAAATCTTTAATCTCAGAACCTCCTTTTCTTCAATCACGATCAAAACATTATCTTGATCATTCTTCTTCTCTTAGCACAATGAATCAGAACATTATTCTGATCACCTTTCTTGAGCATTTCTTTTCTCTTCTTTTCTCTTTTCTAGCACATAACTCTTCTCTTTTTTTTCTCAAAATGTATCTAAGCCTTTCTCAGATTTTTCTTTTTCTTTTAAGCCCTTTTTCTCTCAAAGGATTTTTCTATCACTCTGATTCTCTCTTTTTCTATGTTATGATTTTTTCATCTATTTTTTCGGCTCTACAATTACAACTCGAGACATCCCTTTTTATACAGAGCTCTTTGAAATTGAAATTACAAAGCTGTCATTAACAACTATAAAAATATTGGCGGGAAAACACGAGATAAAATGGAACATTATCCATTTACACTTTTAAAATAATTCCTTCTCAGAAACTCATTAAGTTTCTGTACCTCACACATCAGAAGCTCATTAAACTTCTGTATCAGCTTCTGAATATGATCAGAGACTCATTAAGTCACTGTAGCATCTTCTGAGTCATGTTTCTGAGCCATGCTTCTGAGTCATGCTTCTGAACCATGCTTCTGAGCATTTTTCCTGTGCGATGCTTCTGAGCTATGCTTCCAGCTTCTGTGCCATGCTTCCAGCTTCTGAAGCCTCCTCTGTGCTTTTGAAGTCTCCTCCGAGCTTCTGAAGACTCCTCCGAGCTTCTGAAGACTCCTCCGAGCTTCTGAAGTCTTTCTTCTAGCTTCCGAAGCCTTTCTTCAGCTTCTGAAGCCTTTCTTCTAGCTTCCTCAAGTGTGTATTACAGATTATACATTATATAGCCTAATACAACACTATTCCTATCTCTATGCTTCTATTACATAATACAAATATTACATTACAATACCCGAAGCATATACAATACATTCTAATAGTGGTTTCTCATACAAGAGCTTCTGAAATATTACAAATTCAACCACTGTAACTTCTCAATGTAATCTCACAAAGTTACATTAGTTTTGTTATTATCAAAACCAAATGAGGATTTACATTAACTATCTCCCCTTTTTTGATGATGACAAAACTCATGTAATCTTTCAATGCTTTCTCAAATTTTTAAAATGAAAACATAACATTGATGTAGAGTTCCGAAAACATTTTCAAAAAATACTATCATTCGAAATATACTTTCAGTAACTATATATGATTATATCATGACAATACAATACACATTATGTATCATACTACTTTCAGAACCATATATATCGACAGAATCATATGATTATACATATAACCAAATAATGACATATATCTCCCCCTATATATAATATTCATATAAGATAAATATATATATCTCCCCCTACATGACATATTCAAATCAGAAAATATATGTAGAATCGTCAGAACCTAATATCATCAGAACCTAATATCATCATATTAGACATGTATTAGTAACCCCCTTTCTGAACCATTTTCCAGAAAGATTATATATAATCATTCTCCCAATGCAAGAAGAAGGATAAGAAGAAAGATTACATCTAATCATTCTCCCCCTTTTGTCATAATCAAAAAGGTTTAAATAGATATAATCTTGAGTTTGTTTCTAAGAAATACAAATCTATCTTCCGATAGGGGTTTGGTAAAAATATCAGTCAAATTATGTTCTATTTCAACTAGAGATACAAAAGCATTAATTAATCTCCTAGTTCTAACACCATGTGAGATATCACCAATTATTAGATTTTGATCAAGGGATTTTAATTCATATTTGTCTTTGGTTATATTTTCACACGAAATATCATGATTAATAAGAGATAAATGGTTTGAAGTCACCACATTTTCTTTAGAACCATGAGCTTCTGGACTCTGCCTCTGAGTAGTTTCTGAATTATGATTCTGCATAGCTTCTGAAGAACCACTATGTGTAGCTTATGAAGTACCATACTGAGTAGCTTCTGAAGTGTGAATCTCATCAGCTTCTGAAGTATGAGTCCGAGTAGCTTCTGAGTTCAGATTCTGAACTCCCTTTGAGTTGATGTTTATCTCCTCAAACTCTCTTACTTCATTTTCAGGATTTACATTAGCATTTTCACCCTCAGAACTTGAGCACATGTACCATCGGCAAATCTACCTTAACCTTTGTCCTTTTGTTTAAATTGGATGAAACACTCTCTTTGTCCAATCATGTGTCTGTAACATTTTGAGTCCACATGTCATAGCTTCATATCCATGGTTTTGGTTTTCAAGCATTTCTACAAGTAGTTTCAAATGAACTTTTGGTATCCAAATTTTATTGGATCCTTTGTTGTTAGTTTTCTTCGGATTTCTGATGTGAGAATCATACTTTCCTTTATATTTATATAACCAACAATCATCAGAAACATGATTAGTTTTTGAACAATAAAAGCACTTTGCCTTTTTGAAAGTTTTCTTAAAAGACTTTTTATTTTTGGCAAACTTACTTTCTGGAACAAAATCAATCCCATTTTTATCAAAATAAGCTGCTTGTGATCCTAAAATCATTTCCAGATTTTTAGTACCATTAACAAACTTTTCCAAATCCTTTCTCAAAAGAATATTGGTTTTTAAAAGATCATTGCACTTTTCAGAAAGCCTTTTAGTTTTTGAGTCTACTTCAGAATCCGATCCACTTTCAGAGTCTGAGGTGTCAGAAGCTTCGACAGCTTCTGAAGCTTCTTTAGAATTTTTAAGAATGCTAATATCGTTTTCCAAATCGATTTTCTCAAATAACAGAAGATCATTAGCATCTCTTAATCTTTCTAAGTCCCTCTCAAGATCCGAATTAATTTTTCTGAGTTTTTCTAAATCATTTTCTTCATCAGAAAAGTTAATACTCGATTTTGAGTTGGTGCTTCTGAACTTTTCTAAATCAATACTTATTTCATAATTGATTTGCTTTTGATAATCTAAATCTTGTTTTACTTCAGAAAACTTTTTCAAAACCTTTTTATGATTAATTTGAAGTTTTTCATAAGTATTTAAAAGAGAGTTAAAATTAGACACGAGTTCTTCGAAAGTTACCTCATCGTCTTCAGCATCTGAAGTTTCAGCTTCTGAGCTATAGTCAGCCATGAAGCATTTGTGCTTCTGAACCTCATTGTCTTCATTTTCTGAAATTTCAGCTTCTGAAGTTTCAGCTTCTGAAGGTTCAGCTTCTGAGGTGTACTCAGCCACGAAGCACATGTTTGAAACTTCTTCCTCATCTTCAGAATCATCATCATCACTCAATGTAGCTTTGTAAGCCTTCTTCTTCCCTTTATTCTTTGATGATGTTTCTTTCAACTTTGGGCAATCGGGTTTGATGTGACTCTTCTCATTACAGTGATAACAAATTACTTGATCCGATTTTGATTTGTCTTTCTTGAAGATGTTAGGATTCTTTTTGCTTGAGCTTCATTTTCTAAACATCCTTCTAAACTTCTTGATAAACACTGCCACTTGTTCTAGATCAATTTCCGAATCATCTTCAGAGCCTTCCTCTTCAGATTCTGACTCAGAGTCTTCCTTAAGAATCAAAGCCTTTTTCTTCTTTTTCCTCTTGGAAACTTTAAGAGCCGTGTTATCCTTGAAATTCTTAGTGCTAGCAATATTTTGCAATTCTATTTCATGCACTTTTAAAGATCCGATTAAAGCATCAAACTTCAAAGTTTTTAGATCATTAGCTTCTGAGATAGCTGTTACTTTTGGTAACCATGTAGAAGGTAAGCTTCTTAAAACTTTTCTCACGATTTCGGCATTAGGCATATTATAGTTGAGATCTCTCAATTGATTAATGATACTAAGAAACCTAGTAATCATACTATCTATTGATTCATTCTCATCCATTTTAAATTGCTCATACTTTGATCTAAGCATATCTATTTTTGTTTCCTTAACTTCATCAGTGCCATCATGTATTAAAGCTAATCTATCCCATATTTCTTTAGCCGAACTACAACTAATGATTTTATCATACTCACTCTTAGTTAAAGCACAAATAAGCAAATACTTAGCTTTGGAGTTGAGTCTGACCATCTTATTGTGTTTCCTTGTCCATTCGGATTTAGGAATAGGTTTAGTTTCAATAGAGCCATCGAGCAGCACACTTGAAGTTTCTGGAATTTGATCTCCATTTTGAATTATATCCCATAACTCTAGACTATTGTACTCAATGAATAGTTGCATCTTGTCTCTCGAATAGGCATATGCATTTCCATTAAAGAGTGGAGGTCTATTTATGGATTGTCCTTCAGAGATTTGAAAATTAGCTTGATTCGACATAGCTTGTTCCTTGGATCTTGCTTCTGTTCTTGTTAGAGAACTTTCTTGATTTCACTTTAGCAAAAACCGGAGTTCTGGATACCAATTGATGATGTGAGGGTCTCTTGAGAAACACCTCCAAGCTATGCTTCACACAACCCAAGAGGGGGGGTGAATTGGTTGTGTTCAACTTTTTCGCAAATGCTTCTTTATTATTTAACACTTCCTGAAATTCTCAAAGATTGATCAAGTCTTTGATACTTGTCAAGAACAAGTCAAAACAATAAGAATAAAAAATGTTATTTGTGATATCAGAACCTAAATCAATTATGTTGACATACACAGAATTCAATATGCCAATTAACAATGATTTAATTTGTATTTAAACTTGCACAGCGGAATATGATCACAAATATCACAACTCAAATATTATCAAGTTTCTGGAACAATCAAATCAATTATTCAAAATATCTCTTTCAGAAAGTATAGCTTCTGAACTAATTCCGAATCAGCTTCTGAACTTTGTTTCAGAACCTGCTTCAGATTCTGACTTCAGAACCTATTAGCTTCTGAACTAGTATTTCAAATACAATCAATCAACAATATGCAATATGATCTATGTTTCACATACACTCAGAATCTAAGCAACAATTATACAAAGAACAAAGAAACAGCTTCTGAAGTTAGTTCTTTAATTGTTTATCTCAAAATTCAATTACCCAAATGATCAATATCACATATCACAAAGTTTAATCACATAAAGATTGTATTTACTTAAGTTTCTTTAACTTTTAGATTGATTAAAGGTTGTTCTTGAGATATTTATCAGAAATCAAATACAAACAATTAATTTACAGCTTCTGAGCAAACAAACAATTAATTCAATCAAAACAAGAGAATTAAGGGTAGAGAGAATTGGACCAATTTATACTGGTTCGGCCAATTGTGCCTACATCCAGTTCTTCAACCTTTCAAGGATTGAGTTCCACTAGAAATGCATCAACATACACAGGTATCAATACAAAGATATCTTTTGTAACCTTCCCAGGTTCGACACTCCAGAATATCCCCTTCTGAAGATTTTTCACTCTCTAGATGTACCCTCTAGAAAGATTTTCCGCCTTAAATCACACCAAGGACTTTTCAGAACCTTGTATTTGATCACACTCTCCATGAACCAATCTTGAGAAATTGAACTCAGCTTCTGGTCTTTTACTCTCGATCTCAAACTCTTTGAGCTTGATCAGCTTCGGAAATCTTTAATCTCAGAACCTCCTTTTCTTCAATCACGTGCAAAACATTATCTTGATCACTCTTCTTCTCTTAGCACAATGAATCAGAACATTATTCTGATCACCTTTCTTGAGCCTTTCTTTTCTCTTCTTTTCTCTTTTCTAGCACATAGCTCTTCTCTTTTTTTTCTCAAAATGTATCTGAGCCTCTCTCAGATTTTTCTCTTTTTTTAAGCCCTTTTTCTCTCAGAGGATTTTTCTATCACTCTGATTCTCTCTTTTTCTATGTTATGATTTTTTCATCTATTTTTTCTCCTCTACGATTACAACTCGAGACATCCCTTTTTATACAGAGCTCTTTGAAATTGAAATTACAAAGCTGTCATTAACAGCTATAAAATATTGGTGGGAAAACACGAGGCAAAATGGAACATTATCCATTTGCACTTTTAAACTAATTCCCTTCTCAGAAACTCATTAAGTTTCTGTACCTCACACATCAGAAGCTCATTAAACTTCTGTATCAGCTTCTGAATATGATCAGAGACTCATTAAGTCACTATAGCATCTTCTGAGCCAGCTTCTTACCCAGCTTCTAAGCCATGCTTCTGAGCCATGCTTCTGGACATGCTTCTGAGCCATGCTTCTGAACCATGCTTCTGAGCATTTTTCATGTGCGATGCTTCTGAGCTATGCTTCCAGCTTCTGAATTATCCTTTGAGCTTCTGAAGCCTCCTCCGTGCTTCTGAAGTGTCCTCCGAGCTTCTGAAGACTCCTCCGAGCTTCTGAAGTCTTTCTTCTAACTTCCGAAGCCTTTCTTCAGATTCTGAAGTCTTTCTTCTAGCTTCCTCAAGTGTGTATTACAGATTATACATTATATAGCCTAAAACAACATTATTCCTATCTTTATGCTTCTATTACATAATACAAATATTACATTACAATACCCGAAGCATATATAATACATTATAACAGTGGTTTCTCATACAAGAGCTTCTGAAATATTACAAATTCAACCTTTGTAGCTTCTCAATGTAATCTCACAAAATTACATTAGTTTTGTGATTATCAAAACCAAATGAGGATTTACATTAACATCATCTTCCATTTTCTTGCATATTATAGTATTACATCCAAATAGAGGATTAATATTTATAGGGATAGTTATACTTATATGTAGCTTGAAATTAATGTATAATTAGAATGAATATGAGTCAATGTTCATATAATAATTTATAGTATTCATTTTTATTAAATTTCTTTGTCCCTTACAATTAATAAATAAGTTATTTTGGTCCCTAAAAATAACGAAAACCGTTTAGGGACTAACTACTTCCGAAAATTGAAATTGTCAAGGACTTACTTGTCAATTTCTCAATGTCTGGGACTACCTTGTCCACCCCTAAAATTGTCAGGGACCAACTTGGGAATTTACTCTACTTTTTAATATAATTTTACTATAATATTTTAAATCTTAACAAATTGTACTATTTAAAGTAACCTTAACTTATTTTAACAAAATCCATAAAAATAAGTGTAACTTTAATGGCCTGGATGTGCATGATAATTTTAAAAAAAGCAAATATGAAAGTCAATCATGTCTCCTACTGTACAACGCACAATTGATTTTTCAAGTGAATATGAAGATCAATCATGTCTCCTAGTGCAGTAATTAGTACCCCCATCAAATGATAATATAAAACTATTACATAGAAAGTGGATAAAATTAATTCCTAAAAAAAACTATTAAAAAACTATAATTCATGAAGAGTGAAGATGTTAGCCACTTCTTTACTGACTTAAAAAAGGGTAAGTCTAAGCCAAACACAAGAGTGACGAGAGACATGATAAAGCCGTCAAAATCTTAACAGCTACTCCCTCCATTCCAAAATATTAGTCTTTTAAGCTACTCCCTCCATTCCAAAATATTAGTCTTTTAAGATTTTTACACGTAGATTAAGAAATTTAATAAATATTTTTAATTTTATAAAATGATATATTAAAATGACTGAACTACCTAAAGTATTAATGAGAAAGAAAGATGATTAATAATCCCTTGGAATAATATTCAAGAAAGAAAGAGAAATGATACTAGGAATATAATAGGTATGAAAAAATTAAATTGGTATTGGAAGTTAAAAATGACAATCATTATGGAATTTTTTTTCCCCCTATTTTGGAATGGAGGGAGTAGTTTCAAATTGACTATAATAAACAAAACAATAAAAACAAAACAAGGAGATAGATTGGACCATTATTAGCGAAGTAAATACCAATATATACATGACAAAATATACAACTTCTCCAGCTATGGATGATTACATGAATTGAATGGTTAGCTCTCTACATCATACACAATATTTGCATGGTAAACTGGTATACTAACAAAATGTTGGGGAGAAAACACCCAAAAAAAAAGGAGGAAAAAAAATTATACATCAGCGAGCCAATCAGAAAAGCCACAATATCATCATCCTCAGCTAAATCCTAGTACATCATTCAAAAATAAGTTCTAAAGAATCTTCCACATTACAGACTTGAGCAAGTTAAACCCATTACATCAACAACTACGGTTTAATCATGTGTTAATAACTAAAACATAAATTCAAATCAAAAGATAAAACTTCATAGCAAATGTTCCATTCTCATGAATAGGCTCTCAAATAACGAAGGCGATTCCCACAGCAACCCGGATTTCGATTGAACAGTTTCCTTTATCAACACAATTGTTCCTACATAATACAGAAACCCATAACAACAGTTGCAATTAGGAGGCTTAACATAAAAAGGCAGCAAAAACAGGTTTTAATTCATTACAAAAAGATAACATTGAAAGCAGGAAAGGTGGTGGATCATTGAACCAGACCACAATTTCAGAATGAAGGTATTATTCCCCTCAAAAAAAAAAAAGGTACATCAACTCATTAGAATATTCACAAGTTTTACAGGTGAGGGGACAAACAGAATTGCATAAACAACACAAGCAAACTCATCCCTTATTTCCAGACAACTGCAAACAAGAGTTTTAGGCCATAGAAATGCAAATAACTTCAAATTTTCTTCAAATTATTAGTTAAAGATCATTCTTGAACCAAAAAAAATCAAGAATGGCCCTAAGCCAAGCATTTAATCCTACAGTTACTATTTTGACACATGCATATAAAGTATGAAGACATTTTTTTCTCAACCATTTTTCATATCCATGTCCAGAGATCATTATGAAGTTTAGGTATTTCTTTTTTGTAAACTCAAATATTTAAGGAGAAAACGAGGATTACCAACTCCAGAAAGCTATGCAACTGCAGATTACTTAAAAGCATGAATGCATTTACACATACGCATACCAAATTATAATAATATCTTCCACTAAACAAATGTAGCCATCAATAGATGGAGCCACAGATACGTACATACAGTCAAGAATTTGACTTTGATATGACCAGGTAGATCTACCACATATTAGAGCACTTTGATTTACCCAGTTGCACCATCAACAAAAAGAAGAAGGGGGGGGGGGGGGGGGGGGTATAATAACCAATGAATACAAATTCAGATTCGTATGGTTATGATAATATGTTAAACAAGTATAGATCTATCAAATATTCAAGCATTGCTTTCATACGGTGACACAATCAACAAAAGATAAACTTGTTAACATGAACATATAGAACCTTCTAACCAGAAAGATTATATGCATATGTGACAGATTATAAATTTCTTTAGTAGTTTCTTATGACACAAGATAACTTTTAGGAACTGTAAAGTTTTTAATCAGATGACAGATATAAGTTTTATCCAGAAATGAACAGTCAAACAGCAACCTGGTTGTAAAGTGTAAACAGAAGACATGCTTGACCTTCAACTGATCAGGAAAAATACTAATATATACTTAACAACAAACACGGCATCTTCAGCACAGGGAGGCAGAAAAAGCAATACAGCCTTCATACACAAGAACACATGCAAATAGTAGTACAAAGAATAGAAATACTTAATTAAAAAAAAAGTGAAGAGTAAATACAGACAAGACAAAAAAATACTACAATGCAATCATAACCACACAGCAGAAAAAGAGAAATTTTAAACTAACAAATATATTTAAAATTAGTACTTGTTTCATATAGAACCTACAAATTATAAACCTGCAGGCTTATCTGTAGCTAGATATGGTTTTCTACTACATTTTGAAGACATTTTCCCAAAATGCTGATGCATCCCAAAAGTCAGAAGTAAGAATATATTAAATCCCACTGAAATCTACTCGCTAAAAAATGTGCCACTCAACATAGTTTCTCTAATCTATTGTCATCTATGGTTAGAACCATGTCTTGGCTTAGAGTGAGTTCTGCTTTGATGGAAAAGTTAACCAAAACTACAGTCTAAAGAGCATAAGAATTATAGGTCAAAAGAAGCACATCAGGGATGTATTCAACAGAAAAAACACAGATAAATATGAAAAAACCAATAACACAAGTAGATAAAGAGTTTAAGTCTTAAACTAACCTTTCATACAGATAAACAAAGCCATGCTCCTGATAAGAAGGTAATCAGAACAAGTGACTGAAATAAAACAGCTGCTCAACAACTTCTGGACCAGAGAAGCACAATCAGAGTATTCAAACGGGCATGACAAATATGGACTTCTAAGTTACTGTTCTTTCCATCCTTAGTGGAAAGTATACAGAAAAATAATAAGCAGCATATTAATTACTCAGAGGTCATCCGCCTTCTCTTCCCATAATCAGCATCTCTGGACCTAGGATGGTGCTCCTCCTCTTGTGATAATCTTGACTTGCTATGAGTCCTAGATGACCGTCCCCTTTCCCATTCCTCATCATGATCTGCTTCACGGTCTCTGTACCTATGATGATCTATATATTTGTCCCTATCTTCCCTGTACCTTTCACGCTCACGACCACGTTCACGATCCCTTTCTCGGTCATGGTCACGGTCATGGTCTCGAGAACGTTCACGGTCTCGAGACCGTTCTCGACCAATTTCTCTGTCATCACGATGCCTTCTTTCTGACAATTCATGATCATGACCCATATCTTTTTCTCTAGGTGCATCTCTCTCATATCCTTGATCTCTATCATCCTTGTACCTTCGCTCAGATGAACCAGACCAGTCCCTTTCCGATCCTCTATCTTTTTCCCTCATAGCATTAGGCCAACCACTTCTATCATGACTTGCCTCACCATACTGATGGTCAGACGCAGCTTCCTCCCCATAACTTGACTCTCCAGCCCTGCCACCACCATGCTCTTCGCCACCCCATCCACCCATATTCGGATCTGACCATATTCCCATATTAGGCCCATCCATGCCAGATCCAGGCATCATCCCCATACCATTCATAGGCATACCTCTTCCGAAAAAGGCTGGATTAACGTGAGGTGCTACTCCTGGCAAGCCAACACCTCCAACACCAGGGAATGATGGCAAAATGCCAGAGAATGGAGGTGTTGGAGCACCAGGAAAGCCTCCATAGCTACCCATTCTACCCATGGGACCACCAAATGCAGGATCAAAACCCTGATTCATCATCGACTGAGGATGCATCATAGGTGGAGTAGCACCCATACCCTGTCCAAATCCATTCCCACCATTTCCCATTAAACCTCTACCACCCATCCCACCACCCCTATTCCTCATAGGATTAACCGGCCCTCTATTACCCATCCCAGGATTATTTCCTCTGCCCCAATTACCTCTCCCATATCCTCTATTCCCATCTCCACCTTGGTAGTTACCGCCAGTCGCAATATTACTCCCACCAGGCTTAGCCCCTGCATCAGCAGGCCCCCTCCTTCCCTGTGGTGCTGCAGATTGAGTCATCTGCTGATTCCTATTCACCTGAGCCTCTCCCATTTTTTTAACAGTAAAAGGCGACGCATATGCAACAACACACGGCCTGCCATTAAACATATGCCCATTCATCCCTTCCTTACAGGCAGTGGCAGCAGAAGGATCTAAAAACTCAACCTGGCAATACCCTTTGGATTTCCCACTCGCCTTCTCATCAAAAAACTTAACCTCCTTCACAGGCCCATACTTGCAAAGCTCAGCCTCCAGCTCAGCATCAGTAGTCCACCAATGCAAATCACCCACAAACAATATGGTACCCCCACCAGGTGCACCACCACCACCACCCACCGCAGCTCCAGCACCAGTTCCCACGGTGTTAACACTAGTAACAGCACTCACACTGTTCCCAACACCATTCCCACCAACCCTATTGACATCTCCAACTCCAACTCCACCAACAGGACCACCTTGCCTCACCATACCCTCATTCCCAACAGAGCCAATAGCCCCACCATGAGGCTGCTGCTGCTGCACAATCCCCTGCACGGCAACACCATCATTGCCACTCTGCTCCCCAATCCCACTCATCTTCCCAGATGGCTGCCCCAACTCTACCCTAATTCCAGATCCAGCACCCCCTTTAGCACCCAAATCGTTCCCTCTAAACCCCTGATTCTGAAACCCTGAAGCCCTAGAACCCCCATCCACAACCCCACCACCAACAGTACCCTCGCCGCCGACACCGGGTACCGAGACTCCAGGCGCGTCTTGCTGTGGCTTCTTGTTGTCCTGAACTGAGACATCGTTTCGGAACCCCGGATCGTCGTTTTTGCGAAGTGATTGGAGGAAGCCCTCTCCAACATTGACGTCGTTGTACAGGTCTTCGTAGTCATCGTCTTCTTCCTCGCCCAAGAAACCCTCGTCGGCGACGGCGGATATAGCTTCGTTACGGTGGAAATGATCCATAGGATCGCCGCTCTCGCCGTACCCTCCCTCACCTTCATCCATTATTTGGTTATCTTTTTCCCCTTCTTCAGAGAGAAAAAGGAATAAAAATGAAAAAGTGGTATTTTTTAGGGTTCGAAGTGAAGAAAGTGTGAGACCCAAACGGAGAGAAGGATCTTACCGGGGAGTGCGAAGAAGGCTAGATAGATAGCATGCGTTGTGCAGAAGAGTAGAGAAGCGAAGAGTCAGAGAAAGACCCAAACCCTAATCCGGTAAGTTGTCGACTTATCTATAATCCCTTTTTTATTTCTCTGTTTGGTCACAAGAGAGAAGTAATTTACATTGTCTGTTGTCTAATCTAATCAAAACTGTGTTGGAATGAATGCTCTAATGTCCTCCCCTTTTGTTAATTTTTGGGTCTAAAACTAGGGTTGTTGGTTCGAGAATCCTTTAAGATTTTTTGGAATGTTTGATGGAAAAATCATATTTTCTTGTTTGATTTACTCTCTCATTTTTAATTTTATTTTTCCTAGGAATCATAGATTCTCATTTAATGAAATATTTTGAAGAGTGTAAAGAAAATTATATTACCTTTATTATAATTTATTATTTCCAAAATTATCTTTGTTCAATATTCATAATATTAATAATAAATATAATAATAATAATTTAATTTAATTTAATTTTAATTTTCTTTTTTATTTTATTAGTTTTTCTTTAATTTGGTGCATACTTTTGATATACATTTATTTGTTAATTTTTGCTTTCATGGGATATTTAAGAAAAAATAAAAAATATCCTCTGTAATATTATTGTGAACCAAACACAAGAATGATTCATTTTTGGAAAAGTTATACAAGATTCCCGGGAATTTAATTTACGAACCAAACAATGGAACACTTCATTCTTGGAAAAGTGAGTCCCGGAAATAGGAATGTACACATTCCCGGGGAAAAAGTCGTCCACGAACCAAACGCCCCCAAGAGATTTTATTCATTTTATTTAAAAGAGTGAATACTTTATTTAGTCTATCATGATTAATTTTGAGGATAATTTAGTCTCTCATGATTTGAAAGTGATAAAATAGTTTCTCAAGATTAATTTTATAAGACATTTTAAGTGACAATTTACTTCTTACGTTAAATTTATGTTAACTGAGTTATAAACATGACACAACTTAGATGGCATATCATACAATATGTCATATACATTATTATAACAAATCTTGCAGAATAAAATTGTACACAAAATTATTCTTGAGTGACTAAATAGGGTACTTATTCTATTTAAAACTAGTCTGTCTTTTATG
The DNA here is from genome assembly GCA_013621005.1 of Aeschynomene evenia. Lineage (NCBI taxonomy): Eukaryota > Viridiplantae > Streptophyta > Magnoliopsida > Fabales > Fabaceae > Aeschynomene > Aeschynomene evenia. The sequence continues at coordinate 16,977,463 of CM024263.1, read as the reverse complement.
CCCTAAACTAGTACGTTATCATGTGATGCACGATGATAACGTTGTTTTTGCTAATATTTTATGCCCTTAATTTGAGCAATTGTATGTAATTCTTTACTCTATTCTTAGCATTTTATTGTGTTTATTACAATTTGGATTTATCTGAAGCTTAATGGAAATAAAGACTAAATGAATATGTTTTATGATGTTTTTTGCAATTCAATGATGACCTTTGCACTTGATCTTTGGTATTTGATGTTTGTGGTGCAGGTCATAGGAATTATTTGAGCAATAGACATCAGGAACAGAGTAAGAAGTGGAACAGTAGATTCCAGCCCGTGGTGAGCCCCGGCGCCCGAAGCAGTTTTAGCTCCCATTCCGTGCAAGACTTGAGCGCCCCAGCGCGGTCCATGCGCCTGTGTAACTTTGACAGCAGGGACCAATCTGTAAAACTGCGCGAGGGCATAATTGCAATAGCTCAGAAGTTGCTTCCTCTATAAAAAAAAAAAAAAGCAATGTTAATTCGTCCAGAACATACATTCCCAGACCTAGACTCTTACTTTTATTCCTAGTTAGGATTTTCTCTCATTAGGATTCCATTACTCTCAGTTTTACGCCCTAACTTTCTCCGTTTCCTTTTGTTTACTTTCAACGTTATTCGTCAAGTCTTTGGATTTTCGTTCTTGCTTTTCTCCTTTGACTCGGTTGTAAGTTATTTTTCAGAATTAATTTAGCAACGTTATTCGTTATTCGTCAATTTACTTGTTTTTACTCTATTTCCCATTAATCTTTATTTTCGTTGTTCTTTCTCTTTATTGTTTCCAAATTTATTGTGTTTTCTTCATCCTTAATTCTTTCAATTCAGTTTATGTTTTTTTCCCTTTTTCCATGACAAACTAATTCTCTTGGTGGTTCTTGAGGGTGTGAACACCATTGAGGTAAATTGAGGCTTTGCACTTCATCTTGCATTGATTTTCATCGTCAATCCTAACATATAATTTGAATCTTAGATTGTATGTGTTTAACTTATGTTGTTGGCTTGCTCGATCGAGTTAGGTTAATGCATTTGGTATGTGTTGTTACACCCTACTAGATAGCCCTTAATGCTATAGTCATTTAAGGTCATTTCATAAGAGTTACCTCCTGTTATCATACTTTATACTTATATTTCAAATACTTATACGCGGAAAATACATCGGAGAAATTTTCGAAAATCATTTGCGGAATAAAAACATAAGGGCCTTGTGCATAACATAACGATAATAGATACACGTATAATATAGTCCTGAATAATACCTCATAAATAAATGAAAAGAACAAACATAGTCTCCCCAAACATATAGTCAAGAACGTAAATAATAGTAATAGGATTTATCTCATGAGCCTAAAACTGAGACTCATAAGACTCCACAAATACAAATCCATAAACCAAAACATAAACGCCGACTAACATGTGTCTGGACTCAAATGAGAATACATAAAATGCTAACATCCAAAAGAAACATAATCCATCACGTAATAACCAAAACTGATAAGTCTAGAGACAATAAAAACTCCATAAAACTAAAGTTGTGTGGGCTCCTCATCCGCTCTTGTATCCTACTAAATCTCATCATCTAAAATGGGGGGGGGGGGGCGGGGGAACGTGGGGTGAGTACTGGGAAGTAACTCAGTAGGGGAGCCGCTCCGGGTTTAATAAAAAAATCGGTGTAGCATGAGTGAATTCAATTTCAGTTATAAGTTCTAAAACCGTCTTTCCTGGAACGACCTACCTAAGTGCCTCTTGTTCATTTTACATTATATATACATCATACATAATTATATCATTCGTGTGTGTGCTCTACGTGTCATCTAGTCATATAGGGAAAACTTAATCATACATCATACTACGTTTACTTAAACTTTACTGTGATGAACTCTCAAAACATTTTATCTCTTTATTTTCTCTTATGGCCTATCCACCCTCCTATAAACCTCCGATGCACCAACCCCTAAACATGAGCTCATCCTAATGAAATGGGGAAAAAGGGGATATTCACCAACTGCAAGTGAAGGACCTGCTGTAGCGCCGAGGATGCCAACCCCCTCCTACAGCCTCTCAATCACAAGCTGAAGGCTACTATGTATTCTTGCGCCACCCAGTGACGTCTTTAACAATGTTTATGCGCCATGCGCCACCCAGTGACGTCTCAATTCACAACACATAACATACACATACAACACATAATCCATATAAACATCTATTAACATCATGTATCTCATGCATTCAACATATATCAACATATCATCACCCAAACAACATCCAGACTTGCATACAAACCATAGTTAGTTCATACATATCATCTATACTGGTTGTAGAACGCATTAGGGTGCATAAAGGGTCAAAACAGTTCATTTTCGCACTAACAGCACTGTCGTAATCGATTACACAGACTGGTAATCAATTACCGTAATCGATTACTGCAATCGATTACGCAGCTTTGTAATCGATTAACAGAGAGCAGTGTCTCCTCGCGATTGGAAATTCGGACATCGTAATCGATTACGAAGTCGTGTAATCGATTACGAAGTCGTAAAATACGATTTTAGAGTTTCCAAAACACGATTTTCAATAGCCATTGTCCAAAATATTAACCTAGAATCGTTCCAATCGATAGAAAACACCGTCATACCAATATCAAACATAAAAATACGTTTAGAACACTTTTCAATTCGTAAAAACCCTTTCTCTTTCAAAATCAATTTTTAAATTCAAACCTTTTCATGAACCCTAATGGGAAAAACAACGAACAACATTCAAAACTTCATCAATTCATCAATGTACATGAAATTACATGACATTTAGAATGCCTAACCCATATCTCTTGAAGACAACACTTGTTCTAGACGAAACCCTAGCTTCACAAACGGCCCGACACCAACGATGACCCTTATCGGAGAAACGCAATCGGTAGAAACGTCCGGCTCGATGAGAGGATTAAGAATATGTGAATGTTTTATTGATTGGGTGAGTATTTGTGGGTGTTTCTTGGCGTGGAATGGCTATGACTATGAGAGCTCTTGAGAGAAAAGCTATGGAGGCTCAAGGATGATGAAAGAGAATATTTCTGATCAAATGGGGTGGAAATAGGGTTTACTTTCGTATTGGCTGAGCTAATTGTGTTTAAGAGTCATCGTGGGACCCGCACGTCACATAAAACATATACGTGTTCTGCGCATGTGGTAATCGATTACACGAACCGGTAATCGATTACTGTAATCGATTACACGGTTCTGTAATCGATTACAGACCACTGAATTGCCCAAAGATGAAACTCGACTGGGCTGTAATCGATTACTGGGCCTGAAAAATGCCCCAAAACACTTCTAAAGCGTCTTAGCTCATATTATAACATCCATACATCTATTATAACTTAATATAACATCAAAATAGACATAAACACTCATAAAACACATAACATAGATGCTTTAGACTAGGAGAAATATATACACTCAAATCCAATTAAGTTCTAATCAAAGTCCATTACCCTTAACTTCCTTTAATTAGGACTCAAATAAGATCGGGGTGTTACATGTGTTATCCCAGAAAATTAGCTGATATGAAAAAGGGGACTGAGTGAGCCTAGCCGAATCGGTACAGCCGAGTTGGATACAGCTGAGTAAATCGTTACCTGACTGACAACTGGTCGTAGTTGAATGATTGTAAGATTTCAGCTACGGCTAGCAAGTGAATCGGCTGAAGGAGGAAACGGCTGCTAAGCGGTTGCGATATTCTTGGAGGAAGCGACAGAAGTGGAGGTTGAGGAAATGGATGAGCAAAAGAAGGCGAAAAACAAGGGCAGAAAGGCACTAAGCGGGACATGAGATATGGAACCGAGGAAAGCGCAAGTAAGGATCAAATGCGAAGAGCTATATAAGGTGAAACAGTTGACGAAGATGGACACCAGAACTAGCACAACATTCAAGTTATTTTCTAGTTTTCTAGTAGTTTTTCTTACTGTTATTTCAGATTCTTTAGGAGTAGATGTAGGCAAGTTCATTTCTAATCTTGGTGTATTTTGTAAGTTTGTTGATAGCAATCCAATTTCGCATTCTTATCTTCCAAATCACTTTTCTTAATTATTTCCTACCTAAAATATCGCCCTGTTCATTGAGATATTTAGGGAACTTACAGCTGAGAATAAGATTCTCATTCTCGGCGTAATCGCCTCAGTTGATAGGGATCATTAGGTTGTTGTTTTCGGCTGATAGTCACTGCTAAATTAGCCGAAGAAATTCTCTGCGACAACATAATTGGCACGCCCGATGGGACCTATGGGAAGAATATCATGAAAAAAGTAGGCATCGACCATCCCTGGCGGATGCAGTTAAGGTCTGGGCGATTTTCATAGATGAGCTCATCAACGAACGCTGGTATACCTAAGCCCAAGGGCAAGAATGATGCTAATACTGTCGTCGTGACGTCTGGAATGGGTAGTGAAGGACCCATAATCCAGCCTACAACGGCAGCCGGAGGATCATCATCAAGGGATACTTCAACGATTTCGGTGGCCTTCATCAGACAACAAATCGAAGAAGGCATGCATGATCTAATGTATCAGGTTTTGCAACAAATGGGTGAGATTGTGCGACCAATGGTTCGTAATGTGTTGCAAACAGAGGGGTACCACCCTCAAAATGCTTCGTCCAGTACCCCCCAAACGGTGCCGCAACAACCTCCTATAGCAACTGAAGGAATAGAAGGAACGATTGCAGGAACTGTTGGTGGAATGAGTAGTATTGTTATGCCTAGAAATACTATGGAGTTTGTGACCCAGCCAGTTGTAACACCCCTACCGTTTTCTACCAGTGAGCATGGGTATAATATGTTTGGTGCAACGCCTTATGGAAATATGTTTGGGGGAACAGGCGGGACCTCAGCTAGTCCAACCGTAACCTTAAACCATGGGCAGGTCTACATGCATAGAAGGCCAGAAGGAGCTACTGGAATGATCGGCATGCCTTACGGTGGAGATGCGTATCAACAGCTAGGGGGCATGGTTCGTCCCACTGGTATAAGGCCTCCCACGGTGTATGCACAAAACTGGCAGTCGCAACCCAATCTCTGGATAGATCCTCAGGGAGGAGGACAAGGTCTTATGGGTAATCCTCTGGGTCAGGTACCTATTTATCAGCAAGAAGGGGGACTATTGCTGAGGAACCCGACACAACCTCAGTTATGCGACCCTAATATGATTGCCGACGTGTTACGACAATATTTTGGGTTGCAACTGAGACCATTAGAAAGACCCGTACACAGGAAGCCTTATCCGGAATGAGTGGATAGAATTCCCTTTCCCAGAGGATTTAGGGCTCCAAATTTCACTACTTTTTTCAAGAGAGGATGGGAAATCTACTATGGAGCAAATCAGCCGATTCACGGTTCAGTGTGCCGAGGCGGGGCATAATGAATATATAAGACTTCAGTTGTTCCCGTCATCTTTGACCGGGGTAGCATTTTCTTGGTATTCTTCACTGCCGCCTAACTCTATCAATAGCTAGGCTAACATGGAAAGGCCGTTTCACGATCGCTTTTATAAAATAAGGCCTGAAGCTTCCCTCCTGGATTTGATTGCAATTAAGTAGAAAGGACAAGAATCAGTTGGAGACTTCTTGGAGAGATTTAGAAAAATCCGAGGAATCTGTAGTGCTCAGATTTCGGATGGGGAGTGTACTGCTATAACTGTGAATAATATGAATCCCCAGTTGAGAGAAAGACTGCTAGTAGGGGATTACTCTGATTTTGGGCAGTTAGCCGAGAAAGTCATTCGGTATGAACGACTAATCCACGAGAAAGAGCTGAAACGAGTGGGTCATTTTGCGATCAATAAACCTCCTCAAAATATCAATCTAGTAGAAGGTGAGTCTGATGAGGAGCTAGTATATGAGGAAGAGTCTCCGGCCGGTGAGGTGATGGTGGCCGAGCTGTTAAAGAAAAACGAAGTCTATTCTTGTCCTGCCCTTACAGCTGCCCATATTTGTTCGACATTACAAAGGCAGAACAAATTTTTGACTTCCTTCTAAAAGATAAGCAGTTGAAGCTGCCAGAGGGGCATGAGATTCCATCAGCTGAAAAGATAAAGGGTGGTAAATACTGCAAATGACACAACTCGTGGACTCATCCTACGACAAACTGCCTAGTTTTTCGAAATGCTATCCAAAAGGGGTTGAAGGAAGGAAGGTTCAAACTTGTTGACCGAGTTCAGTCGGTTGTCAATGTAGAGTCCAATCCCTTCCCTGCACTTAGTATCAACATGGTATCGATTTCCGAAGAAAAGACCATGGATAGAAATCTTCGTGGAAAAACTTGGAAGCCAAAAACGGAGATTAACAAGTCAGACACTAAAACAATAGTGACCAAAACGACGTCTAAAGGTATTATAACCGGCGACAGACAGACGGTATATGAAATTCGTGAATTATAGACAGGAATCTGAGGGATAATTAATCCCCGCCAAAACTCGCGAATTTTTTGTCGGGTTCCTGACGGAAAAAAAATGCGCTAATTTTTTCCGCCAATTCCCGCGAAAGTCCTGACGGGAAATCTATGATAAACTGAGGGCGGCCAACGATCACATTTTCCCTTCTAGCACCCATCGATTTTCTTGACGGATAAGTTGCCGTCGTAAATTTCCGTTGGAATCCCGTATGAATCTAGTAGTGTGAGTAAGACAATCATAAGTTTGAACAATCTTTTAAGTTTCAGATAAACAATCTTTAAGCAAAGCGTGATTACACCCCCTTCTATGCTACAACTACATTCATTTACAAACGGAATAATTTCTACAAAATAATTAAATTATGCAAAATATATCAAACTCGCATGTTTTATGTCGGGTGGGGGCTGACCCCTTTTTTAAATTATTATAAATTATTTAAATAATAAAATAATATTATTTTTTAGAAAAACAATTTAACAAAATTCATTAAAATTTAAAAGTCATTATCCATACTCTCAAATTTCATTAATAAGTAACCCAAAATAAAATTAAAGTGTCAAAATTACACTAATATATGAATATTTTTTAAAAATAAAAAATAATAGTTCAACTTGATAGGTTGACCCACCTCGTCCTATCACAGGTTGATAAAAAAACAGTGCAAAACAGATTGACTCGTCTAAAAAAAGTGGGTTGCGTACCTCAACCTGCACGGTTAAAATTAGGCGGGTTGGCCGCCAACCCGACGGGCCTAACCCGTTTTGCCACCCCCAAATATTCTTTGTAAAAATACATTAAATTAAAATTATTATAAATTAAAAAATATTCAATTATATCATCATAATAAAATTATTCATATAAATAAAATTTATGAAATTAATATATCATAATTCAATTCAATTATATATATATATATTAGTTACATATATTGTTAATATTTTGATAATTCTGCTGAATCGCACAGATAATACACTTCTAATTTAATTTGAAGTACTTTTCCCTGAATTTGAACCAAACGCCTCCGTCTTGTGGCATAAAATAAGCAGTAAAGGTTAAAATCCAACCTCAATGTTAGTTACTCCCTTTGTTATAACATCTTCCCTTGCTCATAAAGTGCTTTACTTATTTCCAACAATATTAAATAGATAAGATATCTAAGCGTTGAGCGACAAGAAGTAGATTTTTACAAGCTAAAATGTGAAATCACTTCGGTCATTTTGTTAGAACACTACTAGTAGAACAACTAAAATTATGTCATAATTACGTGAATTTATTCGACATCGACATCAATAATGCTAGATGGAGAATGAGAAACCAGTCAATAGGTCTATTTTAACTTTGGTTTGAGCTCAAATAATAATTGAAATTGTAATAGACTTGTTAACACCAAAATTAGTGAAGTGTCAATATCGACATGCTTCAACTCGACGTAGTCGAATGGGAGGAATGTCGATGAGGTAAATGTCTCGATGTCAGCACTTATGTCGAGAATAAGACTTAGAGTAAGGAAATGGAGTTCTATTAATGTCGATGTTATGCAAGGAGGTTATTCCGGAAGTTATATTCGGTTCTTTGCATGAAGACACGTGTAAAGGAGAGAAGTAGACGAAGTAACTGCCGACTAACGTGGATGACATGCAACAATTGGTAACGTCTTTTTCAGCGTAGTGGAGGAAACAACTCGCGGTTTTCTTTTCTCAACCGTCGACAGTTATTTATAGGAATTTTTAGCCGTAGATTTGATAACTGTAGAACTGATCCGACGGGAAGTCTAGGTCTATAAATAGGCGAATAGGTTCACATTGTAGGGGCATTGAACATATACTGAAACTTGCTTACACTTACAAGCACAACGTTCTCTGGGTATGTCTCGATCGCCTGTAGGAGTATCATAGAGTAACTTTATTGCTTTCTTTACTTTCAGCACTTTCAATTTCTGCATTTGCCTATTGTTCTTTACAATATTGTCGTTTGTATTCATTTGCCATTATCAATATATACATTATTCAGTTCATTCCATTATCATACAATACTCTTCTTTGAAAACCTGTGGTCCCGACACCATCAAACCATTTTCAAAAGCACTATTGCGAACCTTTTATTTTGTTCTCATTTGTCTGTTCTTTTCGACGACGAATCTGAGTAAACAAAATTGGCACGCCTAGTGGGACACAGTGTCAAAAGAGTGTATGAGATTGCGTAGTGGAACTGAAGTATTGCAAATGACGCAAACACCTAACTCAGAGGGGAATAAAGTCGAGTCTAGCGATAATGCTAACAATGATTCTTCCCAAAATACGTCTCATGCGAATGATGCGAATGTGGCAAGGCCACCTCCATCAAATGAGCAAACGCGAGCCAATCCTGAGAATCAAACTTGGGTATGGCCTCCGTATGGGTTGCCTCCGGGGTATACACCCCCTGGGTATATCCCTCCAACTGTGACAGCGACAGAAGGACGGGGTCTTCGACCCAATGTACCCCCTCAAATGGGTTCATTTTATAACCCTCTATTCGCACCAAATAATGCCTTGCATAATATACCTAGTTCGAGTAATGCCAACTCAGGACATATGATAAATGTGTCTAAACCGTCAGGGAATAATGCTAGACCTCTTGGGCCAATTTTTCCCGAAATGCCTCGAGATAGGATAGAACCAACCATGCAAAGTAATACCGAAACAATGGCTCTAGTAAGGCAACAAATTGATGAGAGTCACCATGATTTAGTCAATCATATGACTCATCAAATGGCGGTTGTGTTGAATCCCATCGTCGACGCTCTCAATAATCGACTGGGAAATCCTCAGCCTCAAAACAATAATTTGGATTATATACCAAACCAACCGACTGTGCAACCCCATCAACTTCGAGTCCCTTATATGGTTCCAAATGGTGTGAACGCTGATGAGGAATTACATAGGATAAGACTTGGGGGGCATGTACAGAATCCACCTTTTCAACAACCTCGTCCAAATATGTTTCAAAATAACCAAAATCCAGATTTGGTTCAGGTAATAGAGCAGGTATTGAACCGATGTGGTTTTAATGTCGGAACACCAAATACACCTATTTTTGTGTCGGCTCTGCCGGATTTCATCCAACAGGCTGATGTGCCTAGGGGATGGAAATCTCCAAAACACTTATCTAAATTCTCAGGTGAAAGTGGTGAATCCACAGTAGAACATATCGCTCGATATACCATTGAAATCGGCGAACTAGCATCAAATGAATATTTGAAAATGCGCTTCTTCCCATCTTCTCTAACCAAAAATGCTTTTACTTGGTTTTCAAACCTGAGGCCAAATTCTATTACTAATTGGGCTCAGTTAGAACAAAGCTTTCACAATCAATTTTATAGAGAAGAGAAAAGGGTCGAGGTTGATGAACTGTTTTATATTCGACGGTTTCATCACGAATCTGTCGATGATTATTTGGACCGATTAAGGGGACTTAGAAACCGTTGTTATACCCCACTACAAGAAAGCGATGTGATTAAGATCGCTATCAATGGTCTAGATTTAGATATTTGACGTAAAGTCATTGGTCAGCAATTCTTCGACTTGGCACAGTTAGGTACTAAAGTCAAGCAAGTCGAGCAAGTTAGGAGAGAAAAGGATCGATTGAAAAAGAGATCTCCTAAGCAAGAAAAAGTTCACTATGTAGAAGTTAATTCTGAGTCTAGTGATAGTGAAGATGATTTAGATTTGCGAGAGGTGAATGTCGCTGAATTAAAAAACGGCCCTCCTTATAAATGTGTATCTCTTAAACCTGCTAGAAATAAAGAGAAAAAAATAGAAGAATCTAAGGCTTATTCTTTCGATATTACTAAGGCAGAATTAATATTCGACGCCCTGGTTAAAGACAAACAACTTGTCATACCGGAAGGAAAGAAAATGCCTTCGGCGTACGAAATAAAGAATAAATCTTATTGTAAGTTCCATCAGATGTTAGGACATTCTACTAACAACTGTGTACATTTCAGGGACTTGATTCAAAAAGCTATCATGGAGGGAAGATGGAAATTCGGAGACAAAGATATGAAAATTGACACTGAGCCATTCAAGGCAGATGCTAATTATGCTGAACCGACATTCATGCCTATCAATGTGGCTAACATTATCCCAACAGGGTGGGGGCCGGTACCTAAAAAACCACCCCGACTCTTCGAAGATGATTTAGCTCATTTCGAGTTTACTAATACTAAAATATTTCCTGTTGCTGGGGAAAAGCTGGGGCAATTTCTGGAAAGGCTGAATGCACAAGGTTCGGAAGTCGACATGTGCCCAAAGTGCAGCTCTGTGTATGATAAGACTGCTGCAAGGAAATTTGCTTTGAAGCAAGAAAAGAAGAGGGAGGCCATCTATCGGCGCCGAGCGGTGCAATACAAAGCTAGATGGACCAAATTCAATGAGAAGCAGCAGCAGTAGGCGCAGGCCAGTACTGCTCGTTACCACAAGGGTAACTCGACTTTGGGAAACGCTGTCCAAGGTCAAAACAAGAACCAGCACTTTGGATTCCCCGTCCAAAGTCGAGGTAAGAGTCAACACCTGGGAAATTCTGTCCAGGGTAACAACAGACCTAACTTTGGAGTTTCTTTCCAGAGTTGGAAGGGCAGAAACAACAACTTCGCCCAAAGAAACAAGACTCGGGTTCCTCCGATTACACCACCCAATGTGTGGGTGAGGAATGAGACGCCTGAATCGTCGAGGAGCGGATGCCGCAGAAACAGACAGAAAAAGAAGAACAAACAAGCACCTCTACAGAAACATCGAATGTTCAATGAAAGAGGCTGGGGAAAACACCCCCATCAGAGGCCAGAGAGATTTGTTTTGAACAAAGAACAGCAAACGCTGACTAAAGTCAACAGGCCTGAGCAACAGACAACACTCAAGAAGAATGGTGTCGAAAGGAAGGGATGCTATTCGGAAGGCTTGCCTTCACCTACCCCTGAGGGTGAAGTACAGGGAAGTATCCAGCAGACTAAAGAGGAATCTGAAAATGTGCCGGAGTACAACCCTTTAGAGCCGGGGGAGGAAGGATATTCCATGGAGGAATATACTCCATTGGAGCAGGGGGAAAGCTATTCCCCACCAGTGTACAACCCAATGGAGCCTAGGGAAGATTCAGACAGGAAAGCAACCAGCGATGATTTCGACTTTGACGAGGATTTGGGCGATTTTGAAATCATCTTAAATCCTGTTAACAATATTGACCTTAATTTGTTACCTGTTCCAGATTTTGAGTATATAGGAGCAGAAGAGGATCAACTCATGACTGAGGTTGACCAATGGCTAGATCAAGGCTATCTTTTTGATACTGATTCGATAGTCCTGGTCGGTAGAGCTGTAGCCACCATCCTCCCGGCTGAGTATGCATCTGATGCTAGTTTCTCCCTCGAAGATGATTTCGATGATGAGGTCATCCTCGACAATGAATGCTTCATGGTCAGTGAGACTAGGAACATTGAGGAGGCACTGGAGAGGCCAACTGAAGTCATGAAGACTCATATCCGTCCTCTTCACATCAAAGCTGTTTTGGATGGAAAAATGGTTAATCGGATTTTGGTCGATGGGGGAGCAGCTATTAGCCTTCTGCCTGAACATATGTTAGAAAAACTGAACAAGAGGAAGGAAGACTTGCTGAAAACCAATATGGCAATTGTCGACTACAATGGGATCCCCTCTTTAGCAATGAGGATTGTTATGATCACTGTCACTACTGGAACTGTAATGAGAACCACAACCTTTGTGGTAGTGCCATCCAAAGCCAGTTTCAATGCCTTGCTGGGTCGAGATTGGATTCATGGAGTAGGAGTTGTCCCTTCGACCCTGCATCAAAAGCTCATTTTATGGAACACAGAGGGTAACTTGGAGGAAATAGCTGCAGATGACAGCTATTGTTATGTTGAGAGCCACCATGCAGATCTTAAGATTTACAACCTCAAGAACCTCTCTCTCGACATTGATCCAGAGTTTGATGCGGCAGAGGTAGAAGCATGTCTGATGGGACCTAAGGGTTGGGTTTTAATGCCCAGGGTTGAGGCACAATCAACCCCAACCCCCTCCGATTAGATGGATCTGTCCGACTTCTTAAAGAAAGTGTCGGCCTATGTTGCTGAGTCTAGGGTAGAGTTACCTATCAATTCCCCTAATGTGATACATAGTGTAGAATCATGTATAAATTCCCCACGTATTGTAAAATCTAGGGTAGAGTTAACTGTCGATTCCACTAATGATGTAAAGGCTAGTGTAGAGTCAGATGTAGATTCCCTTACTAAAGTAGAACCTAAGGTCGAATTTATTGTTGATTCCTCAAATGTTACTCCTGTTTCAGATTGTATTTATGATAATGAAGATCAAGAGTTAGCCTATTCGCCGTTTGCACCACTTGATTTTAATTTTCAGTCCAAAACTTTCGATGTTCAGGATTTACTAATAGAAGTTAATTTGGGAGACGACACCGATAGTCGTCCAATTTACATAAGTAAGCAGTTGCCAAATGGGTATAAACATGATTTAATAGAACTTTTAAGGGAATTTAAAGATTGTTTTGCTTGGGATTACGATGAAATGCCAGGGCTCGATCGTGAATTGGTAGAGCACCGACTCCCATTGTATCCCCAGGCGAAGCCAGTAAAATAGAATCCACGTCGATTCGCTCCTGACGTAATTGGGAAAATAAAGGAAGAAATCGAGCGTTTGTTAAAAGCAAAATTTATTAGAACAGCTCGGTATGTCGAATGGGTATCTAACATAGTCCCAGTTGTAAAAAAGAATGGCAAACTTCGAGTGTGTATTGATTTTCGAGACTTAAATCGAGCCACTCCTAAAGACGAATACCACATGCCCATTGCAGATATGTTAATCGACTCTGCTGCCGACAGTCAATACCTAAGTTTTATGGACGGGTATTCAGGGTACAATCAAATTTACATTGCTGAAGACGATGTGTCGAAAACAGCATTTCGATGCCCTGGCGCCTTAGGCACTTATGAATGGGTTGTAATGCCTTTTGGTTTAAAGAATGCAAGGGCAACGTATCAGAGAGCTATGAACACCATATTCCATGATTACATAGGGAAGTTTATGGAAATTTATATCGATGATATAGTAGTTAAATCCCCAACACAAGGGGGCATTTGGAGCACTTGAGACAATCATTTCTCCGAATGAGATCGAAAGGTTTGAAAATGAATCCTCTAAAATGTGCTTTCGGTGTGACAAAAGGTAATTTCTTTGGTTTTGTTATTCAGCATCGAGGAATTGCCGTCGATCAATGTAAGGCAAAAGCTATTATAGAGACACCGCCACCTAAGAATAAGAAAGAATTCCAATCATTTTTGGGGAAAGTGAACTTTCTTAGGCGTTTTATTTCAAACCTATCAGGTAAAACACGAATTTTCTCTTCCTTGATAAAATTGAAAAAAGGAGATGAGTTTTGTTGGACGGAAAAGCATCAACAAGCATTTGATAATGTTAAGAAATATTTAACATCTCCTCCGGTTATGTCTCCCCCAATATATGGTCGTTCAATGAAATTATACATTTCATCATCGACTGAGACTATAGGCAGTTTGTTAGCACAAGATGATGAGAACGGTAACGAGCGTGCTGTATATTATCTCAGTCGAGTCTTAACAGATGTCGAAACACGTTATTCGCCCGTTGAGAAGCTGTGTTTGTCACTATATTTTGCGTGCACAAAATTGAAGTGTTACCTTATTTCAAGAGAAGTGCAAGTTATTGCTCAAACCGATGTGATCAAATACATGCTTTCCTACCCGATATTACGAGGTAGAATCGGAAAATGGATGTTAGCCTTAACTGAATTTTCTTTGCATTATGTGCCGGCGAAAGCAGTCAAAAGGCAAGTAATTGCTGATTTCCATACAGCACATTCAACGGATCAGATTGAGGTGAACTTTGTGTCTCTCGAACCTTGGAAATTATACTTCGACGGTTCGAGACACCAAGGGGGGGCAGGTGTAGGTATATTGGTAATTTCGCCAAACAATATCCCTACGCAATTCATGTTCAAAATTTTGTTTGAATGTTCGAACAATGAGGCAGAATATGAAGCGTTGATTGCAGGATTAGAAATTCTGATAGAAAAAGGAGTAAAAAATGTAAAGATTTTTTGCGATTCCCAGTTAGTAATAAAACAATCAACGCTCGAATTCAAGTGCGTAAGCCCAAACCTGATTGAATACCATTCGAAGGTGCGAAGCTTATTAACATATTTCGACGATATTACCTTCGAGCATGTCCCTCGGGGGGCAAACGCCATAGCCAATGAATTGGCTCAAGCAGCATCGAACTACAAAATCCCCACACAGTGGTTACAAAAGTTTGTGACCACTAAGAAAATCTTGACAAAATTTACAAAGAGAGATATTTTGTGTGTTGCGTCGGTAGTGAATGATGATTGGAGAAAACCTTTGATAGATTATCTCCAAGCACCCGACAGTAATGCTAATAGGACAGTAAAGATGCAAGCACTAAATTATGTTTTGTGTGGAGGGGATTTGTTCCGGAAATGTGTAGATGGTACTTTGGCATCATGTATTAGCAAGGAAGATGCCGTTATCGCTGTGAGCGAAGTACATGAAGGTATTTGTGGAGCTCATCAAGCGGGAGAAAAAATGAAGTGGGTTCTCCGCCGACGTGGGTTGTACTGGCCATCACTAGCAAAAGATTGCTATGAACATGCCAAGAAATGCTAAGAATGCCAAAAACATGGCAATATCCAACATGCTCCGGCATCAGAATTACATGCGATAATAAAGCCATGGCCGTTTTTCGAGGGTGGGCCATTGATTTAATTGGTCAAATCAATCCAACATCGTCGAAAGGACACAAGTTTATCATCGTTGCAATAGATTATTTCTCAAAGTGGGTAGAAGCGATCCCTTTGAAGAAGACTGCCCAAGAAGACGTGATAAATTTCATTGAGGATCATATAGTATGTCGATTCGGTATACCTGAATCAATAACTACTGATCAAGGGACGATGTTTGTAGGCCAGCAGGTGAAACAGTATGCCGAGTCGAGACACATCAAGATGATAACGTCGACTCCATATTACGCACAAGCTAATGGTCAAGTAGAACCAGCCAATAAAATTTTAATTGGATTGGTCAAAAGAAAGGTCAAAGAGAATCCTCGAAATTGGCATGAAACTTTAAATGAAGCTTTATGGGCGTATCGAAATTCGCCTCGGGAGTCGACAAAGACTACGCCTTATAAATTAGTGTACGGACATGATGCAGTTTTGCCTGTTGAAATTAATCTTCAATGTAGTCGTGTCCTTCGACATAATGACCTTCCAGTCGAAGCTTATTTGACCGCTATGTATGATGAATTAGATGACATAAAAGGTGATAGGTTGATTGCTTTAGAAAGCATGCAAAGGCAAAAACAAGCTATGAGCCGACATTATGACAAGCGAGTTAAGCACAAATCATTTTGTGAAGATGATTTGGTTTGGAAAACAATACTTCCATTTGAGAAGAAAGATCGGATTTTGGGTAAATGGTCTCCGAATTGAGATGGACCATTTAAAATAATTAAGGTATATTCAGGGAATGCGTATAGAATTGTGCGAATAGATAATGGAGAAGAATACGCATCGATTAATGGAAGATATTTAAAGAAATACAATGCCTAAAATCCCAAATGTGTGAGAACGGAAACAAAAGATAAAATCAAAGTTGCTGCAAAATATCGAGTAAACGAGTCTTCTCCATCGACAAAGCTTGAGCAGAGGCATTGAGGGCTACTTGAGCAGCATTGATTTCGACCATTGCTTCGTTGGCTTGATGAGTAGCTAACTCTGCTTGAATAACTTGAAGTTCGGCCGCTTCTTGATTGGATTGAATCCGAGGAAGTAGTCCAACTATAGCACGTCTTTCTGTGTTTAACTTTTCTATCTCAACCTCAATAGCTCTGAGTCGATCGTTGCTTTCTGATATTTTGTGCTTGAAAAGTGCAGCGTATTTGGTAGCAGAGTTTAGTTCAGTAGAAGACACGGAGATCTTACGTCGCACCGAAGAGTGTTTGATGTCAAGAAGTTGTTTTTCTGTTCGAAACTCACATATTTTATCCGCAAAAGCCTGGTAATCCTCGATTATATCAATTGCAACGCCGGTTCTGTTCATTTCTGCAATATTGTCGATTAATGATTGGCTCGACTCATGGGTAGAGAGATCGTTAACAGAAAAAGAAAGAAGATCGCGAAGTTTGTTAACGAAGCGCAGGTTAAGACCATCAATTTGAGGAAGTTCTTGTTTCGAACTATTGATGGTTTGATTCAAGAGGTTGAGAGCTTCCATGTCGAAGTGTTCTTCCATGGCGCGATTAATTGAGGAGACTAAACCACTCCCTTTAGCAGGATTCGACCCCATTAATGTCTCGTCGGGTGTAAGATCTGTAGGCTCGACGGGGATAGAGGTCGGATCGACATTATCCTGCCATACAACACGTGTTAATAGATATCATATGAGGTTTAGTTGTACCAAATTAGAAATTACCTCGAGAGAATCTGAAACATTCATGGGAGTTTCAGAATTGGAATTCGATTCAAGCCTTTTGCGTCAACGTGGTGTCTGTATAAACCCCTGTATATACTTTCTCTTTGACAAGAGAAGACCTGTGAAAGATAAGTGTTAGGACAACATCTTTCATAAGAGATAAATTCACAAAGGTTATTACCTGAGCCCCTAGTAGGTCGAGGAGAAAAAATGATCCCAGATAAGCCAATAGAAGTTTTCACTTCTGACAAATGCACAACCTGATCTTTATATCGTTGTTCCCATCATTTAGCAAAGGATTTGGAGACGTAGTAGCTTTCTTCAAGTTCGAGAGAAATGTAGAGGTTTAGAGTTTCTTGATTTCTTGTAAGCAAGGAATCTAACTCATCTTGATTCTTTAATCTTCGATGATCTTGGTTTTCGATGAGAATAGTATCGAAAATTGCTGGGATTATTTGAGAGAAACCCACCTGTCGAGCCATGAAATGAGGATTACAGCAAACCACCCCTAAATCATTTGAACCTGGAACTCCTATTGGGAGATGTTGGGGAACCAAAAAGTTAGCCAGATAATGTCATGATGAGTAATCACGTTTGGGTCTACAGACGAAGAGACGCGAGGGTCAGTGAACCATGATGGGCCATATTTTCTTTGAGAAAAGGGGCTAATGTCGAATTGTTCTGAACCCAATAAAGAGGAAGCAAAGAGGGTGAAGTATTTAATAAACACTTCGGTAACCGGTTGGTCGTCGATAGTATGCGGATGATAAAACCTACTTAGTGTGGGTCCATATGTGTTGGTTGCACAAGGTAACTTAGGAGAATAGAACAAATATTTTTTGAAAATAGCATTTAACCACAATTGAACCAACCACAATGGTCCTCCGCTGTTGGTTAATTGGCCATTTTCCCTCAGACTCGACACACACTTATTTAGAACATCATAGAGGGATGCAAGTAATAGTTTCGATAGACACCAAATTGGCCCTTCTTGAGTACTATCATGAATAAGCACGGCTAGAGCGTAGTATTGTTTAACCATTTGAGTACTTTTCGAACAAAATACTACTGCATTCAACCAGTAATAAAGAAAAGCGAAGTGCTCGAAGTTTGTATCTTTATTATTGGAAATGAAAGCCGGATAATTGGTACTGCTCATATTAAGGTCATCATAAGAAGGTGATAAGTTTTCTTTGGGAATAAAGGGGTGCAAAACTTGGCCTGTAGGTTTTAGGCCAGTAATAGCAGTAATATCGAAAAGAGTAAGACCAAATGCACCACAAGGGAGTTGTAGACAATTAGACGTCGAGTTCCAAAAGTAAAGGAAAGCAGTCAACATACCCGATTCATAGCTTAGATCCTCCCGACTAAGCTCGAGAAGGTCTAAGATACCAGCTCGTTCCCATGACTCCTTGTAGGTTGGTTTGAGCTTATCCATCCAAGAAACGAACTCAGAAGTATTTTTGGGAGGATTTCTGTATGTCCTTGATCTTTTGTTAAAAGAACTATTTAAAACAGGACCAGTGTGGGCTAGGATTTTGGATTCATTTGTCGTGGGATGGATATGGTGGAATTCTTCTGCTGCTGCAATATCCTATGAAGGCCCCAAGAAACCATAATTATGAGAATTGATCTTGTAAGGGAGGATGATATCTCCTGAGATATCGAGATCATCAGTGTTTATGATAGTGGGGAAAGAGGAAGAATTAGAGCTAGTTCCTTCATTGGAAGAAGAATTAAAAATTGATGGTGAGGTGTCTGCCATTAAGTTGGATGTTTTGAAAATAGCAGTGATGGATCTATAAATGAGATTATAGGATACGTTGCGATCATTTATTTATAGGCAACAATAGTTGTTGAGAAATTTTAAATTTCAAATGAATGATTCGTTTTCAAATTGACGTTGAGTTACCAACGGAATCGACGGCAATATAAACGTGCGGAAGTTTCGCTAATATGCGTTTAAAGGAAAATGGTCATACATATCTAAAAAGTTCAAACAAATAAGGTAATAAGTACAACTAACTTGAAATTACTCTCGAAAAGAGCCGAGTATTAAGTTCGAAATGAAAAAAACAATCATAGAAAAGAAATAAAATGTTGCAGAAATATTAATACAACAGTCAAAGATATTTTCGAACAAGAGTGATGAGAGACTGTTTTGCTTGGTCGAGACGAGCTGTGTCTCGATTGTGATCCTCAAGTTGAGTCTGCGCGAGAGTTTGAGCTTGTATTGCCTCCCCATTCTCGACTTTGAGTTGTTGGATTCGTTCCGTGACAAGTTGTTGATTACGCTCGAGTCGGGGCATAATTCTAGATAAACCCTCCTTCTCTTGTTGTAGTCTTTGCATTTCAAGTTCGATTGCAGCCAGCCTGTCACGCCCTTTGTTGATCCTGTCTTCAACCGTGCTTTTTAGGTTGGCAGATTTGACGAGAGCTGAAGAAGTCGAACTGACATTCTCATTTGCGGAGGAGACGGAACGATGAACTCTCTACCACACCTTGAAATTGGTATTTAACCAATCCCTAAATTCAATCCCAGCACCGACCACATCTGCTGGACCATTATTTTTCATTAATGCATCAGTGGTTTTTGCTAGCTCTTCTCGAAAGTTATCTTGAACAACTAAGTCCGAGAGAGATTTTTCCAATGTCGAAAGGAAAGCCACCATTATGTCCTTGCAGGGATGTGGAGTTTTGGCACTGGTAGGAGTTGGGATCGTTGTTTGAACAGAGGGAATGGAGAGGTTCTCATTCGGGGTGCGCTGAGAGGAGTCTCCCGAAAAGACTTGATCAAAGAGATTAAGGGCTTCTAGATCGAAATTGTCTTTGAAGGCAAGGGCGGCTGTGTCTGCGGCAGGTGTTTGAGTAATAGGTGTTGGGATATGGGGAGGAGAATGTGGTGAAGTCGGTTGCTCTTTAGGACTTGGAATATTGTCTCCTTCTCCCAGACCCGACAGAATGGGCTCATCCTGATGTGAGTCGATAGCAACAGGTTCATCCTGTATATGATTGTAGTCAGGAATGTTGACGCAAATATATATATAAAAAAAATATAAATATATATATATAATGATTGTTACCTCGCCTGTCGACAGGAAAGCTTCTACTTGGGGATAAGGAAGAATGCTCGGTTCGGTAGCAGACTGTAAGAAATAAAAGAATATAATTAATAAGCCAATATATATGTGCAAAGAAAATAAGCGTAAATGCTTGAGAACTTACCTTGCTGGAAGGAGCTTGTGGGGATGCTTGGTCTGAAGAAGGTGCAGAAATGGATTGTGGAGAAAGTGCACTCTTCTTCGAAGTTCTCACCGATGGAAGTACATCACTCGACGCCCGCTCCTTCCGTTTCTTAGGCTCAGATTGTGGTGGTCGAGGAATGACCACTTTCTTTTTCTTTTCTTTCTTTTCTTTCTCTTTTTCTTTTTCTTTACCCTTCCTCGACGGAACAGCTGCACATATAAGATGAATGATTAAAAATGAATGGAAGATAATCATACCTAGATAAAGTGGACATGCGTAGGTGGTCGAGTACCTGCAGTCTCTGCAACCTGGTCCTGCAAAGGAACGCCTTCAGTCAGTGAAGTTTTGAGGTCGACCAGAGGTCGATACTGGAAGATGTATCGCTCCAGCCACCAAGAAACAAATGAATTAGAAACATAGAAAAAAGGTTCGGCTTCAATTGGGGAATAATTGCTGACGATTCTGAGGTTCTCCCCTAACCACCATTCTAGTTCTTCTTCATCTTTAAGTTTGCAATGATAAGGAAGGAGTTTTCGATCTTTCTCAATCGGAGAAGGAAGCGTCTGAGAAAACCCAAATTGTCTGGCCATAAAGTGTGGGTTGTGAGTCACCACCTTAAGATCTTTAGAACCAGGAAAGCCGACAGTCAACACTTGAGGGCAAAGAAAATGCGCCCAAATGTCATTATTAAGGGTATATGCAGGAGCATCTGATGGAATAACCCTTTCTCGAAGAAACCAGTCAGGTCCTATTTCTTGGCGGTAGAAAGGGCTCACGTTAAAACGTTCCTCACCAAACTTAGACCGATGGAAAAGTCGAACAAAGGTCCAAAAAATATTGATGGTGTCCTCACAACCCTGTCGGGGATAGTAGTGAAAATTTACAAGTCGAGTCCCCCACAGATCCCGATGGAAACTTGCTGGTTGTTCCTCATTCATGTACTTGTGGAATATGGCTGTCATCCACAGTTGAACAAGCCACAAGGATCCCCCACTATTGGTGAAAGTGTTCGACTTGATGCGCTCGACCATAGTGTTCAATTCGTCATATAGATTGGCTAGAATTAACTTAGCTAAACAAAATGGTCCATCATCACTCTTAACTCGAGTGGAACTTTCGTGGAGGAGGATGGCTAGGGGAATAAGAGATTTTGCCATCTGAGTGCTTCTAGAATAGAAAACAACGGCATTTAACCAATAGTATAGAAAAGCTACGTGCTCGGAGTCGGAGATTGGGTCGGTTTCGTGACCCCTATTTCGAGAAATAAAAGAATTGTAGCTCGATTGGGTCAGATCCAGGTCAGGATATGAGTCTGTCGACATTGAGAGAAAAGGATGAAGAAGTCGACCATTTGGCTTCAAACCAGTGATAGCGGCGACGTCGAAAGGGAGATGCCGAACATACCACTCGGTAGTTGCAGGCAATTGGTTGTAGGGTTCCAGAAATAAACAAAAGCCATAATCATCCCAGGTTCGATTTTAATATCCACCAGTGAGAGCTCCATGATATCCCTAATCCCTATTATTTTCCAAATTTGGGACTTAACAGGTTTGAGTCTTTTAGCCCAATTTTTGAATTCAGCATTATTTTTAGGGCTATTCCTAAAGCACCTATTGCTTTTATCAAAAGCGTTATTTTGCATTGGGCCAGTAGAAGCTAAAATATACCTATGGTTAAGGGAGGGGTGAAATGTTCTATATTGAGATGATTCCTCTAAGGATAACGCAGGTCCTAGAAAAGCATGTGCAGAACCATCTTTATGGAAAGGGATCAGTACCTGTCTCGGAGATGGTGGTTCTTGAGGTTCAGCCACCGCGACTGCACTTAAACGCTCCGCCGTAGGTGCCAACAGAGAAGCTGGGAGGGCCCTTTTTGTCGCAGGAGAAGAGGCTCCAACTTCTGAGACAAGCGCGTCATTGGTGGCGCTTGAGGAACCAGCTTGTGAGGATGCCATGGATGAAAGCTTGTAAAGGAAAGTAGAAGGAGAAAGGTTGATTTGTTTTGAGGGGAAGCAACTTGCTGCAGAAGCAAAAGAGTGTTTGTAAGAGTGAATGTAAAGAAATGCGAAAGGAGATATATATAGGCACTATTTTGGGGATTCGCGCCAAAAATGATGGAGGATCTTCAACCGTTGGATTCGAAGTTGAAGAGATAAAGCATCCCAGCCGTTCGATCTAAAAGTTGAGGGGACGTTACAGCTGTGTTTAAGAAGCGATGTGACATAATACGTGCGCATTTAATGCACACGTCCCTAGACGGTTACAATACCCTTCTTTCTCCTTATAGGAGTAACCGTTCGACAAAGGGTATTGTGGGGGGCATTTGTTAACACCAAAATTAGTGAAGTGTCAATATCGACATGCTTCAACTCGACGTAGTCGAATGGGAGGAATGTCGATGAGGTAAATGTCTCGATATCAGCACTTATGTCGAGAATAAGACTTAGAGTAAGGAAATGGAGTTCTATTAATGTCGATGTTATGCAAGGAGGTTACTCCGGAAGTTATATTCGGTTCTTTGCATGAAGACACGTGTAAAGGAGAGAAGTAGACGAAGTAACTGCCGACTAACGTGGATGACATGCAGCAATTGGTAACGTCTTTTTCAGCGTAGTGGAGGAAACGGCTCGCGGTTTTCTTTTCTCAACCGTCGACAGTTATTTATAGGAATTTTTAGCCGTAGATTTGATAACTGTAGAACTGATCCGACGGGAAGTCTAGGTCTATAAATAGGCGAATAGGTTCACATTGTAGGGGCATTGAACATACACTGAAACTTGCTTACACTTACAAGCACAACGTTCTCTGGGTATGTCTCGATTGCCTGTAGGAGTATCATAGAGTAACTTTATTGCTTTCTTTACTTTCAGCACTTTCAATTTCTGCATTTGCCTATTGTTCTTTACAATATTGTCGTTTGTATTCATTTGTCATTATCAATATATACATTATTCAGTTCATTCCATTATCATACAATACTCTTCTTTGAAAACCTGTGGTCCCGACACCATCAAACCATTTTCAAAAGCACTGTTGCGAACCTTTTATTTTGTTCTCATTTGTCTGTTCTTTTCGATGACGAATCTGAGTAAACAAGACTGAATAATTATGGTCCAAAATTGGTTTGACTGATTTATTATTGTGCATTTAGCACCACTCTTTAGACAATACTAGTATCATTTTCTTATGTTCATGTCACGTGTATCTTTCAAGAATTTTATACATAGAAAAGCACACATTAGTATCCTTTTCTGTTATCAATGACTATGACCTCTGAACTGCACGTCCATTAAAAATCTAGTTTACAATCAATAACACTCGGAATTAGGAAAAGGGAAGTTCTCTGATGGAGCATAAGGAAAATACAATAGAAACCAAATCAGATTGAAGTAAAACAAAAAGGAAATGGAGCCGGGGGAATTTTGGCATCTAGGGTCATTATTTTGGCAGCACGATATCATTATTTGGTATCAAAATATGGATGTCCACATCAAAATATGGATATCAGGATATCCTATGGAGAGTCAATATATCATTTTCCATTTTTACATGGCCAAATCAAGCTTCCTATGAAGTAATTCGCCTCATAGTGGCCGTCCAACCAAAAGATTTCCTATTTTTGTGCCGTGGTGTAAAGTTGAGGCCAAACATCTCCTTAAAAGCTTGATCAGGCTCTACTGAGCCAACCAGCTTTGCAACAATGGTGGCACTCTCTCTGATGCGGTCCATGTCTTCTGTATCTGACCACAAGCAGTGAGCCAACTGCAACCTCCTATGCTTTGAACTCTTATCAATACCCCAACTCATGTACACCTTGTTTCTTTCAGATCTTGACAGCCTCTTCAGCATTCGCTTGCTCAACATTTGCCTCTCTTTTCGAAGAGATCTAATGCTGTTTACAACACAAAAACATTGTAAGATTTTGTTATTACACAAAATGTGAAGTTTTTCATTTTTGTTATGTGAAAAAATCAATACATAATTTTAGCAAAGCATCTACCGTATATATAGGTACTGTTTGTTTTTAGTGACTCTAGAGTCAGAATCAAGGGAGTCATGGAGTGAGAGTCGACTCCAAAAATGACTTCAAACACATACTCACATATTTGTGCCTCCCTACCAGCACATAGTGACAGTGACTCAAGAATTGGAGTGAACAAAAAATTGACAATTTTGTTCACTGGGTCACAGTGACTAAACCCTAAACCCTAAATCCTAAACCAAACACATGACAGAGTCAGCTCCTAACTCTGACCCAGAGTCAAAAACAAATGATAGAATTTGGTTTTTCAGTTTTCATTCTGTCAGTTGAATCCATCTAAATTGAGCTTGTCCTTGTAGCCCTGTTAAAGTGATTTTTCAGTTGGAACTTAGTTCTGTAATGAGTTGCACATTCATACAGATTACTTTACCTTGATTCAGGGGTAAGGGTCTTTCTGTCTTCCACAGTCTTATTCCCTTGGGAAAAGGTTTCCTTGAGGTATGATAGCCTTCTCAGCTCTACCTCCATATAGATAGAATCTGATGTATCCCCTTTGAATAGAAGGAAAAAGTAACTTCTGTGAACTAATGAAACATTACAAGCATGCCAGAGTTGAACAATCTCTCTTTGCAGCCTCTTAAATTCTGAAGGCCAGTCTGAATGTTTTTCTTCATCAGATTGCATTGGGTCCAAGCCAACATCTTTGAATTTCTTTGCAGAAATTGACTGCAATCCTGTCTCTAGAACCTGTCATGAAAACAAGTTGAAGAGTCATTGGCTGAATTTTCAATAGAGTAATGCTACATGTACATCAAAAAATCAGTCACCATCAGCCATTATGAGCAATAATTCAACATTTTAAAACTAGTAATCCAACTTTTATTATTCAACAATGCTAGATGCACAATGAAAAACCAGCCAATATAAACAATGAGCCCATTTTGGCTTTGGTTTGAGCCCAAATAATAATTGAAATTGTAATGGGCTGAGTAATTGTGGCCCAAAATTTCATTTATTAGCTGGTTTAGTTGGTTTTTTATTGTGCATTTAGTATCACTCTTTATTATTATACATTAATCCAACATCTTTAAAAGTTGGATTACTATTTTCAAAACGTTGGATTATTACATATAATGACAGATGATAGCTGATTTTATGGTGTCTTTTCGATATTGCTAGTCATTTGGTAATATATACATGCTACTTACAATGGTAACATGGTTATGAAAACAAAACAAAAAATCTCTATTGCTTTTCGGAAACATTTTCAGTTAGATCCAATTACTGATGTTTGGCCATCAAGTCATCCGCAATTGGAAATAAGATCAATATGGAGAAGCACAGAAAGGAAAAACATAAAGCACAATAGAAGCATATATACCTCATGGTTTGCTAGTAGATTTGAACTTCCAAGATCTATATTTTCAATTCTTTCTGGAGTGAAAGCACAATTACAATCACTTTCCTTATCACTACTAGCTGAATTCACATTCAGTAACTCAACATCAGTTCTTCCCATTGGATTCCCAAAACCAGACCATGACAACCTCTCAGCATTGGGTTTATTATAGTTTAGAGTATATAGCTTCCTTTGGAACCCCACAAGTCGTTCAGCAAAGTCTTTTTCGATCTTGATTGGGGGTGTGCTCTGAATTATTTCTTCTTCGTCAAACCAATCTGGAGATGAATCCCTCATGAGACTTGCTTTACAACTTATGCTTCTGACCAACTTCACTGATCTAGAACAAGATGCACTTATTTCAGATGGCCATGGACACATTTTCTGTTGTGAGAGAAATGTGAAATCTTGTTGGAAGCTGTTCAATACTTTGTTTTTCTTCAACCCAGATGGAGGAAACTCTGGATTTCTTTTGTTTGTACCATCAACATCTTCCAATAATCCTGAGACAGCTGTATATGCCTTGGGAGATGATGCATTTGAATCTGTGTATGAATTTGGATTTAAATTTGGTGGATTTGAGTTTGTACATGTGTTTGTAATTTCTTGGTCACCTATATTCTTATCATGCTTTTCTTCAATATTCTCCTTCTGATCTGAATCATTCCTTTCAGCATCAAGATTTGCAACAGGGGAAGGACTTCTGAAGGGAAGATTCTTTTCCAGATCAGGGAGTTGGAAGAAGTTATCATCAGAACTAATACTGTGTCCATCTGAATATAGAGATGCATCAAAAGATTTGATGCTATCCAAACCATCAAAACTTAATAAACTCGGTTCTTCGGTTTGATTTTCAAAGTCCCATGAACTCCGTACACGTAATTTGGGATACTGAGGATCCAAACTTTCCTGCAGGTTTTGGATTACCGTAAATTAGATTAAAGATTAATGAGTAAAGTTTTTTCGTTTACATATAGCTCCCTGACCAAAATAAATAGTAAAATTATTCCTAACCAACAACACAAATGTTAGACTCATAAGTCCCTAGGTTATTTTCACCGTTTGAACACTTAACGGACGTGGGGTAGTAACCGAGGGACCTATGAATCTAATGTTTATATTGGTTAGAGACCTATGTGTCTGCGACAAAAATCAATAGATACCTATTTGTCCTTTATTCAAAATTAATACCAATCGTTACTTTTAATAGTTTCATGTATGCAAATACACTTACTAATTCAGTGGAGGACAGATCATCTCCAACAACTTGAAGCATGTCCTTGATTTGAGATTGAGCAAGGTCCCGCTGCAAAGTCAGGTTTGATACCTCTTTTTTTAACTGCAAAGTCAGGTTCCAAATGACTATATATACCATAGAAGAATTAAGGTTTTAATCTGTCAAATTTTCAGAATAATATTCCAAATGACAGAGAATGCATGCAATTTAGAGTGGAATAAACACAATCCAAGCTTACAAGTGAATGGAATTGAACCACATTTAAAAATCAATGAATTTTATGGTGAACCTATTGTGTAAGCTTTATGTGATAAAACAGAAATTCAACCTCAATATTAAATAAATGTAGTAGCAAGGATATCAATGTCTCGAGAGTTTAACTAAATTCATGGAATCATAATAAACTCAACTCAACTCATAAAGTTGTAAGAGGTTACTATATTTAAAAATATATTATAACATATTTTTTTTTTGGTAATAATATTAAAACATATTTATAACATACATCAATATATAATAAAATAAGTTTGTGATAAAACAAAAGAAAAATAAAAATTTCAGCAATTACAATATAATAAAACAAATATATGTCATTAAATTTGAAAGACTAATTAAAATCATAAAAAAAATTAATAGATGATAACTTAACAAAGTGAAAAAAATTAACTAATTTACATAAATAATCATAACTTCAATTTTAGAAGGTATAGTTTTAGAGTTCAAAATTTAGTCTAAAGAGT
Organism: Aeschynomene evenia; assembly: GCA_013621005.1. NCBI lineage: Eukaryota > Viridiplantae > Streptophyta > Magnoliopsida > Fabales > Fabaceae > Aeschynomene > Aeschynomene evenia. The sequence continues at coordinate 16,949,871 of CM024263.1, read as the reverse complement.
AAACTTGAGAGATCAATCAACTTTATCCAAGTTTATAAGAATTTACTTGAATTTACTAGAATTTATCGAGTTAACTTAGTTTAGAGACCTAAACTCATAAACTCATAAGAGTTTAAGAGTAAATATGAGAGTTTAATAACTAGGAGTAAGTAGTTATAGCAAAGAGATTAAGCAGTAAAGAAGATACGAAATAAGATGTGGGCAAAACATTGCTGATAGTCCAAATAAAACTCAAATTAGAGGACATATACTGGCTTAGAAGCATTACAATATACTTCCAAGGAAAAGCTTGTGCTTCATATAAATTATGCCTATGTTTCGTCAATTCATATATATGGAATTTTAAAATTTGGCTCTCATTTCCGCAATATAGAAAGGAGCACTCGGCAAAATAAAAAAATCAGTCAAAACAGCCAACAAGTTGTACACGACATATATAACATAAATTACACAACGAATATTACATGTTGTGCACGTCATATAACACATGATGTGCAGAATATATATTATATGTTGCCAAGAAATATGATGCTGCAACATGTGATATATGTTGTGCACAATAAGTGATAAATATTGTGCATTGCATGTAATATACGTTGTGCATTTTATATCATATATGTTATGCACAATATATTGACTGTTTTGGTTGGATTTTTATTGCACCCCAAATATTTCTCTATAGAAAGCTATATATTACCTAAAAAATGTAATGAATTTTAGCTGCAAAAGTCTTGATGATTACCATCTCAATTTCCAGTTCTTTTTCTTTCAGCAATTTTGAAGAATCGGATTTATGGCGGGATGACCATGAATTTCTCATTTCAGTTTCCAGTCTAGCTAACTCTCTTTGCAATTGCTTTACCAACACTTTATCGGACATCACTACATTGACTTGTGCATTTGTTGTAATTTGTCTAGCAGAACTTGCAAATAAGAGGGTGTTTCGACTCTGTTCAACATGGCTTCGTGCAGGGCTCATGGTGCAGATGATTGCAGTTCTACCATTGCCTCCTAATGAGGATTGCAGTATGCGAGTTAGCTTTGAATCTCTGAAAGGAATATGTCCACTTCTCCCCTTGCTGCCATCAAAATCACTTTTATAAGATAAAACTCAGAGAAATATCTTCCCAAAACTGTATTAAGAGATTCTTAAATATATCAACGGCTGATTATATTGGAGTTTGGGCTTTACATCGAATGAAATCATTGATCACCTTACATTCCAGTTAGGGGGTATTTGACATATTACTGTGAAAGATTATTAGTAATTCAGATTATCTTATAGATAGATTATCTCTAATTAAATTACTGGTGATCCACATTACCTTGTTTGGTATATACAAATAACATTACTGGTAATATATATTACCTTGTTTGTTATATTAAAAATAGTATAAAGTAATGTATATATATTACTATAATGCCCTCTAAATAATTATAAAATAAATTAATCAAATATAATTATATTACATATATCATCAAAATACATTCTAAAATTCATATATGATTATAATGCTCTCTAATTTTTAGTTTCACTCTCTAAACATTTTTTATTAAGTAAAATTTTAACAATTTTATATAATTAATTATTTATATACTATAATACATAACATGTTATATATAAATTTATAATTTTCTTTAATTTTGATAGTAAATTATTAAGCGAATAATAATTACTTTAGTCTTTATATTTTGAATTTAATATCAATATTTTTTATTTTGACATTAATATAATTATTTTAAAAAAATAAAAATCCAATAAAATAATTATATTATTCTTGCAAAGAATAATATTTGTGCTGCAGTGGTTACTATTTGTCACAGTTTGTTAGAAAAATATAAAATTAGGAATAACAGTGTAATTTGTTAGAGGGGTAACTGTGTAATAAAATAAATTGGAGGATTACCTAGGGGTGGTAATCTAGATTGCCACATGATACGAGGTTAATCCACGTTACCAATATCTTTGTTAAACCAAACAAATCAATAATCTGGATTACCAGGTAATTTAATTGCAAGATTACTAATAATCTATATAGATTAGCTTATAACAAACGCCCCCTTAGAACGTATTTGTTATGAGGTAATGTGGATTGATTTGTTTGGTTGCACAATAATATTGATTACTTAGTAATCCACGTTACCTCCAGAGTGGTGATGTAAATTATCCCCATAGGAAGTACCTATATAGATTACCATCCCTAGATAATCTTCTAATTTTGTTTTATTATTCAAATACTCATGTATCAAATACTCTTATTATAGTAATATACATATTTTAAAAGGTATTATAGTAATATATCTATTTTAGAAGATATTTTAATAATATATGTAATATAATTTTTTTTATTAATTATTTTTTATAATTATTTAGAGGGTATTACAGTAATATACATATATTATCTTAAATCTTTTTAATATATCAAATAAGATAATATGAATTATCAATTATGCTATTTGAACATAACAAACAAAATAATGTGAATTACTGATAATTTAAATATAAATAAAATCTATCTTCAAAGTAATCTAGATTATCAGTAATATTAATTGATAACGTGTGAAACGCTACCTTAAATACTTGGTGCATAGAATCTACGGTCAAAAGTAAAGAAGAAATTAAATATATGATTGGGATCCATTTACACTTAGTAAGTCATACTTTTAAATAAAAAAAAAAGCTATTCGTACATACAATATTACTCATCCATTTATTTTTCATATATTCAAAAAGTTGGTAACTTTTATGAATATGTTGACAACTTGTTAACATTTTCATAAAAGTTACCAACTTTTAAATGAATGGAAAATGAATGGATGACACTGTTATATATACAAATAGCAGTCCCTAATAAGAAAAAAACATTCGATTCATCACTGTAAAATTTATTAATTGCCAATATAATCCCTCTAAGAATTGAAGTTCAAAATGCATTCCTTCCAAATTAAAATATAGGAAAAATTAGTATTAAGAAAAGATCATATTAGTATTCAAGAATCATAAACAAAAGTCAAATTATTCCATAATGTTAGACAAATTAATCTTTTCTGTTTAAAAATTAATTTGACAATTTTTATGAATTTTGTAGTAATACTTTTTATGAAGGAGATGTATTTTAAATTTTGTTTTATTACTATGTTGATCTATAAAAGCCTCAATCAAAAGAAAATCTATAAAAGCTAGTTCAGACAGGAAAGGCGGTGGACAGAAAAGTAAACTATCCATGTCTGTCTTTCGTAATTGTAATTATGTTGCTAGTGGTACCAAGCTCATATAAAGAGGGACTACCAGCCACCACAAGCTATAATAAGAAGGAAAGTGAGCATGTAACCAAAGTAAAAGTGAACAATATTATTATGTCTGTAAATCCAGAATTTATCTCTGCTTTTTCAAACTAACCAAAATACCAATTGTATGTAGGACAAAAGATTAAGATCAGTTTAACTTCGAAAACAAATGCTATATATACACCCCTTAATCAGTCATCATTAGCCATTACCAAAAAATTCATTTAAATAAATAAAAAAATTTAATTGAATAAATAAAAAAAACAAAATAATAATTTAATGATAATTAAAATTTACTAAATAATCAAATAAATTCATTATAAGTATAATGAGAATGAAAAAATAGTACAAAATACATTATTATTTTTTCTAAAAATAGCACTTTTATTATTAAATTATCATTGAAATAATACACATTAATACTAAAAATGGACAAAATACATTATTTTTATCAATTTGTAGCTGTTATTAAATTAATTTCTTTATTATTTAATTGAATTTTTTTTATTATTTAATTGAATTTTTTATTTATTTTGATTGAATTTTTTGGTAATGGCCGGTGATGATTGATTACAGTGGTGTAGTGGTGTAGATACAACATTTCCAAACTTTGAAACACTACAAGCACATTCTACATTTAAATAAAAAATTAAAAAAAATACTGAAGAAAGTAAACACAATCTTTACTTGCTAACCTTAGTTTACGGATAACAGTTCCTAAAGTTAGTAAGCTACGATTTATGTGGCTACCCTCTTTCAACCTTGTACCAGCTGAATTAGTTTGGGATGCACGCTCACTACCAGCAAGATCAACAAAATTCTGTATCCATGACAAAAAAAATTAACATTTTTTTTTTCTTCTTGATGTTTGTTAGCATAATAAATTATCTCTTGTATATTGTTCTATAATCTGAGTGAATCAGTCGTACCACAGAAGCAGCAAGAGAGCTTGATGTATCATTTCCCAGAAATTCACGTGCAAAACTTTCAATTGACTGAAAAACCCAATCTTTTAGGAAATTTAAGCAATGATGTATTACACATCTTAAAGCACTGTCACAAAAGTAAGAGCATATACCAGTCTGAAAATTTGATGAGATCTAGAGCTTGCTTCATTAAGGGATGTCTCCCCTATCTGCCTTTGAGCTATAAAAAGCAACCAAACATACATTAATTGACTCCGCGTTTGTCTTTTCTGATTCTAGAGACAGAGTCAGGGAGTCAGTCAAAAAATTGACTCTGTCAAGTGTTTGGTGCGAGGGTTACAGTGACTTAGTGAACAGAGGCACAACGACCTCAGTGAACAAAATTATCAATTTTTTGTTCACTCTAATCTTGGAGTCTGTATCAGAAGGGAGTCACTGTGTATTGGAAGGGAGACACAAATATGTGAGGGTGTGTTCGGAGCCAATTTTAGAGTCACTGTGACTCTGACTCCTCTCATACTAACTCCATAACTCTCGTGACTCTAGAGTCACTGAAAACAAACAATACCGTCACCTCTATCTGGACAAAAGGTTTGTAAATATGAAAGGAAATCACAAAGGAAAACAAACGAGCAAAAACCAAAACCAATCCTTACTTTCACAGAAAGAAATAAGTTCTGTAAACTGATTCCAGTCATGCAAAGTTTCTTCAGTGAGTCTCTCGACAACCGTCCCTCTCTGTTGAAAAGTGACAAAGTGTTAGTAAGATATACAAATATAGGCTATTTCAGTAAGATGATTAAGATACTTACCTCTGGATCATCAAGTAGTCTGAGAGGTGTACTGTCCGCACAAAGGAGGTCCCTGACAGATTCATTATAGATCTCCAATGCTGAAAACTTCAAGACAAAGTCCCTTTCCTTGTGCTGTAAGAGATAAGATCAAATTAGAATAACATCTTGAAAAAGATGAAACACAAATTCTTGGGTAACAACAATTTTTCAGCCAAAACAGTCAACAAAGTTTATTTTAACACTTTTGGCCCAAATAACATTGTTAATTATGTGTGTTTTTTCTTAATGAGCTTAGTGATTTAAGCCCAAAATCTTATTTTTGGCTATTTTGACTGGTTTAATGTTGTACCCCTAACAAAGCTGAGATGAAATAACATAATGTGTTCAAATTTCATAAACCTTTTCTATGTAGTTAAAAATGTCAGCTACAGTATATTCAGTTATACCACCCATGGTGTATGTTTTTCCGCTGCTTGTTTGTCCATATGCAAAAATGCTTGCTGATCAAGACAAACATGTTAGTATAGATGTTTCATGGATGCCATGGTTATGAAGGAGGAGCTAATCAAAGAGAAAGAGGACTCGTTTGGATGTGATTATGGAAAAATATCTTTTTTTAATTGATCTTTTTAATTAAGATTTTTTTGAAGAAGTAGAAGTGATTTTATGTATGTTTGGATACAAAATTAATTTATATTTGAATGTAATATTTTAATTGTAAACATCTTTTCTATGTTATATAAAATGTCTTTTTCCAGAAGATGGAAATTATAGCTTCTGAAAAAAGATATTTTTTAACTTTTTTTTAGAAATTATACTTTTATTTGAAATTAACATCCAAACATATCAAAAAATTCAATAAGATATTTTTTTAATAAAAAATTCAATAAGATATTTTTTTAATTAAAAAAATTTTATTTTAAATAAATAATTACATCCAAAAAAAGCCAGAAAAGAACTCACAGTTGATGCCATTAAGGACTGATAGAGCAACTTCCTTTGCTGCTTCTTCGTACACCTGCCTTGTCGAGTAATCATCACTAAATACTCTGTCTACAGCCAAAAGGAATCAATGCTAATCAGAAGAGGGAAGAAAATTTTGTTTTTAACCCATGTATCAAAAGGAAAATGGGACATGTACATACAACAATACTAATCCACTTATTTTCCATTCATTTAAAAAGTTGGCAATTTTTATGAATATGTTACAACTTGCCAACATTTTCATAAAAATTGCCAATTTTTGAATGAATGAAAAATTGATAGATGACACTGTTGTATGTACAAATAGCAGTCCTCTATCTGAAAATATAAAAGCAGAAAATGATTTTTGAAGAACACAAGCTTAGATACAGCAAGATTTGCAGCATTTCATTGAACAAAAATATAAAATACAGCACTCAAGAATCTGAGACACACAACATTCAACCAATTATTGGTAAATGCCCACCATTTTCTCTAAATTATTTCAAACTTATCAATGGAAATTTCATTCTAAACACACCAAATATACACGCTCCGTGTTTTATTGCAAGAAATAAATTAGAGACAAGAACACAAAAGTATCCGTAATTTTTGTGGTGTGGGGATTAGGGTCATTGAGTCATGTTTTGTACGTTCAGGATCAAAGTGTCCAACATTTTAATGAGGGAACTTGACTAGACTTTCAAGTCAGGATGACAATGATTTTATCAGGGACGAAATTCTCTAAATTTGTCTGTGATTATTTTTAACTAAAAAATATGCAATTCGGTCTTAAATTTTAGAAAGAGCTTGGATGTCATTATTTATTTAAAATAAGATAAAAAAAAATTTATTCAATTTTTTTATAAGTTTGGGTGCTAATTTTTAAGTAAAAGTATAATTTCTAGAAAAAGTAAAAAAAAATCTTCTTTCAGAAGTTGTAATTTTCATCTTCTGGAAAAAGATATTTTATATAACATAAAAAAAATGTTCACGATTAAATAAAGATCTTCATATATTACATTCGAACATAAATTAATTTTGTATCCAAACATAAAACTACTTCTACTTTCTCTAAAGATCTTAATTAAAAACATAAATTAAAAAAAATATTTTTGCTAGACATCCAAACAAGCCAAAAGAAAAAAAAAACACACAAAGTTAGGGTAGGCCTCTTTCGTACCAAAGGAATAGGCTGTTGGATACAGGGACCTCTCTGAAGCTGAAAGATTGTTCTTGTATATGATGGTTGTGTCATTAATGCATTCCCATTCAGATACATCATTTCTGGTCAGCTCCTTATCATTCAGAGGCCGCATACGAACAGAAACAACAATTCTCTCCTCATTGCCCGTAGGGCCTTCAGTTGCCTCCTCCACAAAAATGGAATCCATTTCTCTCTTCCTTCTCAACCGTTTCCTTTTTTTTTCCCCTCTAAACCTTCAATTCCAGCTATGACAATGGGATCATGTCATGAGTTCAGAGCATTCCTAAGAACATTTTGGCATTCAACCACCAATCGTTATCTGCTTGACCCTGCAGCAACAAACTAATCTATGTTTACCAATTCTTCGACCACAAACAAGCAAAGTGGGGACAAAATAAAATGGAAGAAAGGTAATTTTCTATGTAATTTTTAATATTCGGAGATGTCAGAGGTGAGAATAAAAAAGTAATTGACCAACATTACAAGGTCCTATAATTTTGACACCAAAATATTAATACGGTGCTTGTGGAGTTCTCCCTCTTAAAAATTCAGAACTTGTGGAAAGAAAATTACCAAGGGTGACAAAGACTGGGGAGTCAAATTGTCAAGGAAAAATCCTTCACCAACTTCATGATGCTGACAAATTCAGAAATGAAACTCTGAAAAATGGATTACCAAAATTAAAAAATAGATAAATAAAATGAATGGAGGTACTTTTCTTACTAAAACTCCTAGATTTTTCTTTTTTCTGTTGTAGTAGTTTCAGTTCACCTAAATTTAGCCCATAAAACAAAATCCAAAGTGAACATAGTAAAATGCTCCATAAATAGAATAGGGGTGGATTTCGATAGTATTATTTATGAGTTTTTAATTTTTTTTTTAGTTTATATAAGTTAAAAGTCGTTGAATACATGCTTAAAATAATTTTTAAAAATTTATTTTAAATAATTATTGAGAAGTCAAAATATTTAATTTTTCCAAAAAATCTTGATATTTTTTAAAACTCTTTGTATAATTTTCTATAAACTTGCATTATAAATTAAAATAAATACTCATTATTAAAGATTTTATAAGAAAATTCTTTTTTAATTAAGCTCCATCTCTCAGTACTATTTGCTTCGTCATTTGTTCTTTTCACATTTTTCTTTGTCAGTCATGTGCTAACAATTTCATTCACTACAATTGATCTTTTAGAATGAATTTCTTTTAATGTTTTATCTTGGTAGCTTCGACTTCTTATACTTTTGGGTAAGCAAATCTCACATTACTATGTTTTATTTTGTTAGCACCCGAATATGATGTAGCCAAGAAAATAGGAAAGTTAGTTAGCCGAGCCAGTAAGGACAAGTCGAGGGCTTTAGTCGAGGATTGTTTAGTCAAGACCATAAGCTAGTCTTAGTCGAAGAAGAGCTATGCAGGAATGATGGTGAGCGTCGCGACTCCCATAAATTTGTTATTTATAATCAAGTTACCCCTAATGTAATGTAGTGGAAACCTATGTCGTTTCTCATGTAATATCCTGAATTCGTGTTTAATATGTGATGGCGTTGTGGCTGTGTTTGATGTTGTGTACAATGTTTTAATAACGTGTTTGGTTATGATGTTATTAATTATGTACCTAATTATTGAGTGTTGTTATGAATCCCTTGAAATGGTTGACATATTTACATATGTTTGGATGATGTATTTGTTACATTCGAATTGTTATGATATTAATTTTAACTGATTTTTACTTCACTTGATGATAAGTATAGTTTTGGTGTTGTTTAATTGAGATAAAATTTGTGTGAAATAATCAGGATAACTAGATATATATATTAATATTTGTTTTGAGGAGGAATATATGGCATGCTTGTATGTTAGACTCTGTGTTGCTTCAGGAGCAAGACACATACGAGGAATGGTGTTGTCTAGGATAGACATGTTCATGTGTAGTGAAATATAAAGAATGAAATAATTATGCGGCAATATATATATATATAAATAAGTTCATATATATATATATATATTATATATATAAAAGTTCATATATATATATATATTTATGTAACAAAGTAACTAGTATGTATATATATGAATTTTTTTACTTATGATGAAGAAAAGTATTATATACATGTAGAGCAATGTATTTAAGTATGATATATTAAGTGTATGTGTACCAATAAGGGTATATGCTTTTGTACCGAAGGTAACCGGTATATATGTATATATATATATATATATGAATTTCATTACTCATGAGGAAGAAAAAGTATTTTATATATATATATATTTAGAGTAATATATTTATGTGCGACATATTAAATGTAAGTATGCCTAAATGAATATACTTATATATACATGTATTTGCGTTATGTGATTAAATGTTATATATGTGTCATGTGTTAGTCCATAATAATTTAGGCTTGCTTATGGAGCAAGACAGACTTAATATTACTTTTTGCACGAGCTATAGAACTCCTGAGAGAGACAATGATCGTTATAAAAATTTGATTAGACCTTAATATTTATTAAAAAAAAGTCCCAAATTGGTGTTTAAAAAATAACTAGAAAATAACCTCACCAATATTGGAAATTATGATTTTAAGCTATTATTATTAAATTTCACATTAGTAGGATTATTGAATAACCCTTTTTTTTATAAACTAATAATGTGGAATTAATAATATAGCGATATAATTATTTTAGACTTATTGAGAGTCTCATAATATTAAGGAAATTTTCATAACGATCATGTGCTATTCCCATTTTAAATATTTTGAGTTTAGTGAGTAAGGTGAGAGAGAGTCTGTGCTTAATCCTAAACACCACCGGAACCACTCTTAAGGACCATGAGCCTTCTAAATTATTGTGCTTCACCACAAAATTTCATTTGCAATTTCTTACTCACACACATACTCTTACTCACCACCTAAACACATACCATTTCACAAAAATAATGACCAAAATGCCATAAGTGGCCGTATATGTGTGCATAGGCAGCAACAACAACACACACAACTTCAGAAACTCCTCACACACTTAGAGAGACTTCAGAACCACTCCCTCTTCCTCCTTGAGCAGCTCTAGATTTGGCCACCACTAGAGGAAGCCAAGGAACCACCATCAACACCATTTATTTTGCATTTTCTTCAAGGATTCCAAGTGAGTTACCAACCCCCTTTCATGTTCCCCTTTATTCTTCATTATTCCAGAGCTTCTTGCTTCTGATTTTATCTTGAACTCTAACCCTAGATTTTGAATTCATCCATGCATGTTGTGATCCTTGTTAAGGTTAATGTTTGTTACTCATGGGGTGCTTAAATGCTGAAATTGGTACATGCATATGGGAGTGGTTGTGTAAGTCTTTGCGCATTGAAGTATGCTTATGTCTTCTGATATTGTGCTATGTACTGGGAAAGAGTAAATAAGGTGTTTTATGTGTTGTCATTGGGTTGCTTGAGGATTAGGAGTGCAATAATAGAGTTTTGAGTGCTGATTCTGCAGTATCGGGCCGCCCAGGCGGTCTGCTCCTCACGCGGGGCAAGGAACAGGGGATGAGACCGCCCAGGCGGTCAGCTCTGTGTGCAGGCAGTGTTGCAGCCCAACGCTTTACCGTTTCTTCCGTAATTGAATTCCTACTTCTATATATGTGTTAAGCCTTGAGAAAAACATGCTATGTGATATTAGAATCCTTCCCTAACCTTGTGAATATATATATCTTGTGAATAATTATTTTGATTGATGAAAAATGAGAGAAATCTTTGAGAAATGTCACATACTCATGAAATTGCATTTGTGTGAAGGGACCAAATAGATTTGTAAACTAAGTGTTGCCATGATTGAGTTGCTTATAGAGGGAATGAATTTAAATTAGCCTTGGCATGATAATTGATTTTAAAAACAAGGATCTAGTCATTGGAAAAAGGGAAAAGTTGGAGGTACAACCCATATCTATCCAACTTCAATCCAACCAATACATATACGGTGAGGGCCCTACGTATTGTTTTAATAGCACAAATCTACCAATATCTCATCTACTGGCGCGTGTAGCCAAATTGGCTAATTAATATTCATAACATCATTTTAAAACATTGCAGTAGTTACGATTACAAGCACTAATCATAATAATATTGCAGTTACGATTACAAGCTCATATCCCTCCTGTTTTTTTAATCATTAGCCCCCATCGCGGTGGCACCTTTTTAAATTTTTAATTTTTTCTTATCGGCGTCATAATACAATGTTATTGTGGTTTTGTGTTATGTTCCTTTTCTTTAGATAACAATTTTTTATATTAATATTTTGATATAACATAATTCGATGTGTTACGCTTGATTAAAATCGTGATAATATGATTTTTTTTATCTTTACACTTGTTACTTGTTATTTTTATATAACGTAATTTTTTTTCAATTGATGGATTTTGCTTATTCCTCTCCTATGATATTTTTTTTTATAATTTCTCGTATGTTAATTCAAAATTAAAAAAAAAAGGGCGAACTTGTACAATGTGTATAATCTAGCACAAAAAAAAAACATCATTTATCAATGCAGCAGCACGCATTGTCTTTTTTGCATGAAATAGCACTCATTTACACAAAAAAGGACACATGTACATCATATATATTTTAGCCATTAGCGCAAATTGCTTCACATAAAAACAAAATAATAACCTGTTCAATTTTATCATTTCCCATGCGAAAGCACTCATTGCAACAAAAAAAAAAAACCTGTACATTGTATATCATTTAGGCAATAGCACACATTGCTTCACAAAAAATAGGATCATGTACATTGTATATAATTTAGCATGCCTGAGCACACATCTATCAGACCTGTACACATTGTCATTTGTAGTTAAAAATATGCGGATGTCCAAAAAACGGGTTTGTGGTATATGCACTTTGTCGGATAATGTAATCAGACAACGTTGTCCAAAAGACTACAACTTCATATTTCCAGTAATATTAAAGAAAACACACACACAATGAACTACATTCTTCCTCTACGAGTCTTCGACTTCCCCCTCTTGGGTGATTCTTTTCGAGGAGCATAGCCCGTAATTTCATTGATCTGTTGTGTGTTGACCTGTGTGTAAGGTGAACACTACTGCGGTCCTCTTTTTCGAACCCTGTTCCTCCCCTTGGCATGTGAAAGAGCGTTGCCACGAAGTGTGTTGTCCATGCCTAACAATGCACTAATCACCAAGTCTACACGGAACTTCGACAAGGTCTTCTGTATTGGTACAATTAACACGAGATGTAAATAGTTATATGTTATAATTGGGATGTCGTTATGCAATCAACAATATCACATATTAAACCCAAATGTACATTGTATAAATTCTTGATTTGATCAACATTTTTCATTTGATCTAGTATGCACCAATTCATGGAACAAATTCTAAAATAGCTCACACATAGTGTTAAAAAACGGATACAAAGCAAGAGTGGTAGCACACACAAGGTTCTACAATTTTTTTTTTTGGTAGCATCACTAAAGTGCTTAAATCTACTTACAAATTCTTCAAAAGTAACCATGGGGCAAATAAGAAAAAAAAAAGTGGATGCAAAGAAATGTGAACAAAAATATGGACCAAAAAAAATGAATGGAGGAAAATAGTATAGGGACCCAAAGTAGCACACTTAGATAATGATTCACAGATTTGATCAGGAAAAAAAAACGATAGCACACATAGGTAACCAAATAAAAAATCAATACATTCATTATTGAAAAAAGCCTAAATAGCACACATAGGTAATCAAACCCAAATCATGGGGTATATGCTTAATTATCACACATTAAACTAAAACCAGTAACTAGGAATGTCGTTATGCAAGGAAAAACAAACAAATGAATGAATTAAGTAGTAAAAGAAACACAACTTACATTATCCCACGAAGGCAACTTTAACTCAGGGTTGTATATGCTCGCTGGATCCCATAGCTCAAACCACTTAAGCACAAAGATCCCGCAGTCGTAGCTTCAAGTGTACATAAAAATAAAGGTAAACAACACATGTTTAATGAAGCTTACATTTTGACATGTGCTGGAGGAAAGAACAACAAATTGGGATTAAAAATGTCAATAACTCACTGATTTGGCTGTTTGTGTACGTCTAAATAAATGCATTCCAGACCACTTTCAGTTTTTCCAAATTTTGGGACAACATTATGCACATGGTCTTCAATCAACATAGATTGTGTAATTTAAATTATTAATTATAATAGTACAGGTGCATAAGAAAAAAACAAAGGATGTGTTTCATGACAAATACCGCGTACTGGTTGATTTTGTCCCGGCCTTCACCCGGACTCTGATTGTGCATTGGGTCCATAACAAATAACATCATGTCATGTACATTAAGCGCAAACATCCACCAATGCACTGAATCTGTCTCAACTAGGGGGAATAATAGCTGTCATTTAAGAACATATAGTACGCATAATGTCAAAATGTCTGAATGCATGCATTATCATAAACCAAAAAAAAAAAAAACAGAATAACAATAAAAAAAATAAATAAACAAGAAAAACATTCTATACGTTTGAGATAGCACACTAACCCATTTGTGGCTTGCAATCTTGTCCCGTTTGTAGAAGGAGTTTGAGTCCATGTAAAACGGTGGTGTGTAAATGTTGTCTGCCAGCCATTTTTCCTTGTGGAGCTGCATCATCCCGGACTACAAAAAAAAAAAAAAAACAGCACACATTAAATTGGTAATGCAAGTTACACAAAACAAATTGTTATCGTTTTTATAGCACGTAAATTCTCACGAGAAGTGATGCCGGGGCACAGTATATTTCCTTCGCAAACCGTGGATTTGATGAACTGCTCAGCTTAAAGGCCATATAATCAACCAACTACATAAAAAGAGGTACAAGAGTTAAAATAACAAACAATGGGAGATATGGACGATCTAAAAAGTGAATGCATGTTCTAGTGATTTACACACCCCATTGTCCACGTATTTTCGTGGTCTTAACCCTCTAACTGAATCGCGACATAGTGTGACTTTCGGGTTCAAAACCAGTCGTGCCAGCACCTCATCTGAACCTTTACCGGCGTATTTATTGAACGCCCAAGTCAGAAGTCGCTTAACCTCATCGTCGGCTAGTTGATGGTCAACAAATGTAGGAATTGAAGGGACAAACGGCTCAATGTCGTCCAGACCAAGCTGTGGTTGCGACATTGTTGGTGCTTCGTCACGATCAACATCAATAGTGCGCAAGGGGGGAGTTTCATGAGCTGCCCACGCACGCAATGTGGGTTCTTCAAGTTCTTTTGACGGACTAACCTGACCATATTGAGTCCCTTTATCTAGCACACTTGCACTTTAAGAAGAAAAAAAACACAAGCATTAATTGTACAAAAAATACACACACATTAAACTTGAGAACTTAAACTATAACAATTGTGGGCATTAGTTTGCTCACTCCTCAGATTCGCCGCCTTCAACTGCAGGACCACAAACGAGTGTCTCGTGCGGGGGGGGGGGGATTGCAGTTGTGGGGGGCACAAATTGATGGGGGAATGTGTGGGCGATGGTGGTGGAAGGTGTTGATCACCCACTAAAGTGTGTAAATCCCTGAAAGCAGACGCCAATTTTGGATGCATATATATAAAAAAAAAAAAAAAAACTCATGCAACACACAAACACACATAGGGCAACAGTACATTACAAGCACGCATCAAGCGACGGGGATCACAAGCACACATCACATCACGAAAACAAAACAAAATTTAAAAAAAAAATAGTACCCTTCAAGTGCAGCATTAATATCCAGATCCTGGGATAGTAGGTTGAATGACGGCATCTCATATCGTGTGTTCTTATCTCAACCAACACTGACATTCTCAAATGTTTGACACACATTTAGCACAAACATACAGAAACTTAAGTTTATGACACATTTAGAATTAAAAGAACAAACAAAAAACATTAGAGAAGGTTCTGCACCATAATAACAAACAGCTCAGATGAACAAGAAGACTCACACGCTAACCACAGGACCCGTGGCAGCAGCAACTCCAACGTACACCCGTAAAACTGACTGTGGCCGTTCGCTGTACACATTGATTACCGGTTGTTTCCCATGTCGAGACATATGTTTCGGGGCATTGCCCAATGCGTGTCCATTGCTGGTGGGAAAATTAACAATACATGTAAGATGGATCAGCACACATAAATAATCAACACTTGGTTTAAGACAAGCATTTCAGAGTTTTTATTTCTTTTTTAAACGTATAAAATTTTTTTCGAATTAAAAAACATACCCATCACAAACATTTTCAAATTTTGGCTCAACCCTGGTAGTTTTCCCTTTTGGAATTAACCTGCGTGTGACATACATAGACACAATTAAGGATTACAGAGTTTTTCTTTCTTTTTTTAAAGGTATACAAATTTTTTCTAATAAAAAAACGTGTGTGTGCTTCAAATGTAGATGCGAATACTTACGCTCTATCCATGACATCGATAAGTTCATCATCTATTACTAGATCTTGAGAAAACAGGTTGAATGATGGGAAGTCAGAGACAACGACTTTGTATGTAGAGCCGCTATCCCCGTCTTGAATAGTTGACAATCCATTTTTGTTATCATTACCTTTTATACTGGGGTGAGAGGAAAAAAATTGAAACATGATAATATATAACATGTAATGACAAAAAAAGGTTTCAAAAGATAACTAAAATTGATATTGTGTGCACAGGACCTCTTTTTTTTTATAATGGATGAAAAGGAATACCTAGGTTGATCTTGACGCGAGTCTCCCGCAGTCGCCGCATCCTTTGTGGCCTTGGCTGCAGCAAGTCGATGCATCTCCCTTTGTTTGAAAATAAATTAAAATGCAAGTTTGTGTGTGTTTTAATATCAAAAAACCAAAGTCATATAAAAAAATAAAACACACAAGTCCCTTTGTTCTAAAATAAAAAAATAACACAACTCACGTGATTGTTTGTTGTTCGCTATCCGGCGACTCCATCTTACGTCGCTTAAGTTGTTTTCTTTGCGGTGTTTTAGCACGCTGCCCGGCAAAAATGGTGCACCTTCTTACATGCATCTCACTCTTTTTTAGCCTTTGGCTCTCAGCCCTTGTTACCCTTTTGAATGTGCTATCACAAACAGGAGCAACAACACTCTTTACCGGCCTTGAATTGTTCACCAGACGTCGTGCACGCTTCTTCATCTTCCTCGCACACGGCTTAACAGGCACAACATTGGCATCATAAAGTAACCCCTGCACACACGTACATATTATCCCACAGGTTAATTAAAACAGCACAAAACATATGTCATGTCTTTTTAATCTAGTATGTTATTGCAAAAAGAACACACAATATCCCCCACAATCTCGCCATAACAGCACAAACACTTAATCTTAAGAAACAACACAAATACACGAGTAACGTTATAGAATACCAAGAGTACAATAACATCATAGATTTTGATCAAAATACCCAATCTATAGGTTGAACTTACATTAGTGGTCTTTGTTTCGTTTGCAATCATATCTCGTAAGGCGTCAACAGGCCAGTGCTTAACCCATGGCTCTTCAGGACCCCTGTAGTCATGTAGCGGCCCATATTGCAACTCGTGGAAATAAAGGATCTGAAGTAAAATAATACAAAGCACGCATTACGTTCAAAGTCACATGCAACATATTACATATCAGAGCAAGTACATAAACCGTAGCACTAGCACACACTAATTTTTTAAGACGTTAACATTGGATGGATAAATGTCTAACTCACCATCAGCACGTAAACACAACCATCTATGTGGTCTGTCCCGCCCTCCTTCCATTTTTTAATACCCCTCTCCAACCGATCTTGGATGTACCTTGACCAATTGTAGCGTGTGGGCTCATCGACATCAAGAATCGAGTATATATTTGCCATGGTGCTGTTTTCGCCACAGTATTGGGACACAAAAAACATTTCAGTGCCATAACAATGAACGTGCGACGGAATCTATCTAAATCAGCATTGCTCTCGAGTGGGTTTGCCATGATCCGGTCCCTAAGCTCCTTCAACTGAACTCCCCTAAATGGCTTAACCAATCGTTCCTCCTCCTTAGTGCCTTCCTCACGGAACATGAGGCCTAGAACATACAAATAAAAAAAAAGGAGGAAAAATCAACAATAAACCAGCCCCTCACATATACGTAGACATAATCATCGGAAAAATGTGTGTTACCTCTATACGGCAAGCCCAACGCTCTCCCGACCAGATCAGCGGTCACTCTAATTGTTATTGCAGGTGTTTCGAGTGCATGTGTGTCCGTATTATAAGAATTAGCCAACGCCACCAACAACTTATGGTTTGCGTGCCACGCAGGTAAATGACGCAATGATCCAAATCCCATTAAGTCAATTGCATCATTCTTCATCTGACCTAGTTGCCCCCAAAGCACAGCGAGGTAGGATGGGGAGCACCTCGAGCTAATTATCTGCTGAAAAAAAAAAGTCAAGAAACAAATCTCATATATCAATTCCAACATTTGCGTACGTCTTGTGGGGGGTGCGGGGGGATTTAAAAATGTATGAGTGGATGTGTTATCAACAATAAAGAAAATCACCTTTTTGTGTGCATCGGATTCCAATGCAGCAGACATTGCCATTGAGCCTTCACCAACTAATCTTTTGTTGAACTACAACAACAAATAATCATCCAATCAGTAGTAGCACACATTAAACACAAATCAGGGAATAAATTCGTAATTTGCACACATAGGTAACGATTAGCACACTTAGTGTTATACGAGTGGTAGCACACATTAAACCCAAAACATGGTATACATTCTAAATTAGCACACATAGGTAATGCTTAATCATCATTTTTTATTTAATCTAGCATGCACTAATTCAGGGAAACAAATTCTAAAATAGCACACACAGGTTATCAAAACACAAATCCATTGAATATATGAATCCAAATCAGGAAATACATTTTATAAAATAACACACATAGGTAATCATCATTTTCTTTAATCTACTATGCACCAGGGAAACAAATTCATATACGAGTGGTAGCACACATTAAACCCAAAACATGGTATACATTCTAAATTAGCACACATAGGTAATGCTTAATCATCATTTTTTATTTAATCTAGCATGCACCAATTCAGGGAAACAAATTCTAAAATAGCACACACAGGGTATCAAAACACAAACCCATTGAATATATGAATCCAAATCAGGAAATACATTTTATAAAATAGCACACATAGGTAATCATCATTTTCTTTAATCTACTATGCACCAGGGAAACAAATTCTAAAAGAGAACACACAGGTTATCAAAACCGGAATCATTGAATATATGAACCCAAATCAGGAAAATACATTATAAAAAAGCACACATTAAGTAATAGCATTCTTAAAAAAAAAATAATAGCACACATTAAATCCAATACAGGAAATACATTCTAAATTAGCACACATAGGTAATACTTAATCATCAACTTTTTTCCATTAGCACACATATGTATTCACAATTCATACTCGTGCACTTTAAAACCAGTTTCAGCACATGTAACTAGTGATGCTGATATATTGCAACCTTGTTTGTTGCACCACAATTCTAAAAGCTCTAAAAAGTACATGATGCTAGCTTGTATGTAAACGATGCATTCATCTTTTTATTTGTCCTGCTATGGTATTTTGCATTTTGACAGCACAGTGAACCAATCAACTATTAATAAAAACAGAACATCACATGAACAGAGGAAAAGATAAAACAGAAAATAACATAGAGACCCAAGGTAGCACACATGGGACCCAAAGAACACAAATGCATGCTGTTCACGATGTCACTATCTTTCTTCAACAACCAACAAATTGCTAAAATTTATCAACAATTTATCAAAGGCAACCAATTAAGAAGAAATACATTCAGTTTGCTCCACCACAGTAACAATATGAAACAAATTAGGAAGAAAATCCTAAATAGCACACATAGGTTACCAAAAACACAAATCATTGAATATATGCTTGATTAGTACACATTAAATCCCTAAATCCAAACTAGTATTTAGGGATTTTGGGACATACCTCTCGTTTTTCCCCCTTTTTCACGGATGGTGGTTTGTTTATGCTGCCTCCACCTCCGCCATGAGTCTTTCCCCTTCCCATTAAACCCCTAATGTGTGCTATTATGAGGTAGTTGAAAAAGGAGATGCGTTTCTGCGCCGCCGTGTGTTCTGAGCCGGAGTCGCGTTTTTGGAGTCGCCGGGGTTCAGGGGCAGCAACGGGCTTCTGCCTAACCGGGAAGATTCTGCGGTCGCTGCGTGTTATGCGCCGGAGAAGAACACTCGAACAACCGCGTATGTGTGCCGCAAGGTTTTTGCTGGGTTTCGTTTTTTTTTCAAAAAAGAGGCTGTAATGAAAAGGCGCCATCCTGGGAGAACGATGGAGCAATTTTCGGGAATTGGTAGGAGTGAGATCAGCGATGTGTGCTACTGGAGCGTGTAAGCGCGTCCGAGAAAATAGCGAGTGTAGGCATTCATCCGTGAGGTATAATTATGTGTTAATTGGGTCCCACATACCGTACATATACTAGTTGGATCATTGGTTGGATGTATTCTAGTTGTACCTATAGTTATATTGTTGGAAAAATTATTTCATATATTTGAATTCATAAATGCATGTGAGGTCTTATTAACTTTACGAAATTGAGTTGGGGCAGCATGTAGAGTTGTGGTGTGTTTCAATATTGATGAGGTAAAGAGGCTATATATATGAGATGTTAATGAATTGTGGCATGCAAATGATGATATGTTAAAATAAGTTACGTGTATTGTATGAATGTGATGTTAGAAGATGATAATTCATATAATAAGACATTAATCTAGGTAACGAGATGTTAGTGTAGATAACAAGGTGATAATCAAGATAATGAGAAGTTAATTTAGATAGCGAGACATTAATCTAGATGGTGAGATATTAACTGAGATTGTGAAGTATATTACGTTAGAATGAGAAAAGGATTAAGGTTTTGAATTTTACAATGAAGTGATGAATTGTGTGGTGAATGATTAATGTGCATGTATTGAAAGAATGATCTATGATTTACCAAGATAAAGTTATACGAGTTATGATTATGCTAATGCGAAGAAGTCTCTTATGTTGAAAGGAAATGATTTTGATATTTATTGATTGGGTAAGATGAAAATGCATTAGATGATTATGTTGTATGAATTGAGACAATTATGTGAAGTCATGCTATGTAATATGTGTTGTAGAATACTTTGATTGAGATTACAGTGAACTATGAGACATTCATATGAAGTGATGTTGTAATGTTGAGGTATGAATTGATGTGAATGTTGTGATGAGAAGTTATGCTTTGTTGAAATAAATTGATGGCAAGTGTTTGAGTTAATGTGATATACATATTACTTGTATGGGTAGTTTGTATATGATAAAACTAATTAAGTTTAGAGTTGTGAATTATGTGAGGCCGACATGACGATATTTATGAAATGATATTAAACTTGTTATGTGTGTCATGTATGGAGCGTATATGAACTATGGGAGATTCCTCGAGCACGACGCACGTTTAGACCCTGTGTAGGTTGCTAGATTCGCAAGAACATAGAAAAGACAATTAGGTTCCCCTAGATCGGACAAGTAAAATGTTTGACCATTCGAAACAATAACTCGATCTTTTATGTGAAAGCTTGTTTTAGAAAACTCGAGATATTGCTTCGAATGGCTAGAATTGTCGCATGGGTAAGTAGTTTGAGTGCCCGAAACAACTTGCTGAGATATTCATATCTCATCCCTTTTTCTCTTATTGCCTCAATTCTAGATGACGATGGAGCAGCCGCCGCAACCCTCATGTGATGGTACTTTTGATGGGCACACGCTGGACACATGCACAACAATCATCTCATCCGCAACTCTGGAAGCTCGAGATCTCTCTTCGAGACTTAGTAATCATTTCTTCATCCTTGTATGCCCCCAGTGCAGAACCATCTTTTGTCGACTCTTTCTTTCCTTTTTCGATTTCCGGGCAGATGTGAGACGGGACGCAATCGTCGACCATGAGGAGGATTTTCTTGGAGACGAAGAGATGCCGACGCTTAGAGATGAGACTTGACAGACACCGGACTTGTGGAACTGCGTGTGCACCTACAACTTCTCCATTTTGCTTATTATCAGTCTTTGTTGTTGATTCCCCTTCGAGACATTTGTACCTTTGCTTTATGGATGACTGTATTATCTATTTATTCCAGACATATGCTACAGCTTTGCCTGCCAGCTCCAAATACTACTGTTGTTGTTATTCATCTTCATTTATGATTATAATTATGGCTTTTTGATTTATGTCTCATTATTTTATTGCTTCATTCTTTCTTCTCCTTTTTGTTTAGTTTCAAAAAAATGTGTGGTTTTTCCTGAGTAGCAATTAGCTAGTTGATTGCGACTTAAGCGTAATTAGCGTGTTAAGGTGTTACAGGCCACAACATCAAGGACTCGTTTTCACAGTCAGTGCAGAGGATGCGGAGCAGTCAGACGATTTCTTCAGGAGTATGTGTATCATTTTGGGAAAGCCCTTAGTTGTACTTTATGATTTAGGTGCCACACATTCATTCATTTCACATGAGCATGCTAGGAGCCTAGGACTGCATATGTCAAAGTTACCCTTCGATTTATTAGTGTTTACCCCTACTGCTGCACCTATTAGGACATGTTTGGTTTGCATGAAGTGCCAGTTTCATATAGATGATAGGGCATTTATCTTTGATCTCATATGCTTGCTTATGTCAGGTCTAGGCATTATCTTAGGCATGAATTGGTTGTCCGCCAATCGAGTCTTGAAATACAACAAAAAGGCTTATTCGCGGCGGTTATTTACAGTGCTTGCGGCAGTTAAAACAGCCGCTAAATATTATTCGCGGCGGTTCCAAAACCGCTGCGATTCCAAGCGTCACAAGCTATTCTGCGGCGATTTTAGACAACCGTTGGAACAACCGCCACAACATTTTTGGGGCGGAACAATAAACCGCCGCTAAATGAAGTCTACAGAAAATGTTACATTATTTAGCGGCGGTTAGCTAACTGCCGCAAAGTTGATCTTTAAATTATCTCGCGGCGGTTTTGAAACCGCAGCAAATTTGTTCTTCAAATTATTTCGCGGCGGTTGTGTTCTTCAAATTATTTCGCGACGGTTACCTAACCGCCGCAAAGTGTTCTTCAAATTTTTAATTTTTTGTTGGTGGTTTTGTATAACCGCCGCAATCCATATCTTTTGAAATATATGTTTTTGTGATGATTTTGAAACCGTCGTAATATGTTTCTAAAACATTTTGTGTCTATTCTGTAATCGCCGCAATTTGTTAAAAAATATTTTCTATTTAAATAACTAGGAAATTAATTTTTCTGTATTTCATAAATATTTTGTATTTTTATAAAATTATTACTAAATGTAAGAATAAATAATATACATAATGCACCTGATAATAATATATTTCAATAAAGTGTTTCATGTATGTAATAACCTATTAGAAATTGAGTTGACATCTATACATATATCAAAAGAAACTTTACTTAGTTAAAAGTGCTAAGTAAACAAAAGAAGCAATTCGTCTAAGTAGCAAACCATTTGTGACGTAACTAAAAAATATCCATGATTACAAATTAATATCAAATAGACTATCTCATATTCTAAGGATTAGAAGATGATGATGGTCCTTGAGCTTGAGGTTCATGACTAGCACCAGAAGATCTTCCTGCTTCTACTGGTGAGCCTAAGTTAGTAACCTGAAATTAGAAGGAAAAAAATTACGAATTTTGCTAACAATAGTAAAGTCATGAACAAAATCAGAGTTTAGAATAATAACAAAAACATCATCCAACCTCAAATAGGAATAGAAATCTATGTGGAAGACGATGTTCAGTTGGACTTTGGTTCAGTCGAAATCTATGTCTTTGATCAAGAAAACGACGATGACCCATAAAACACCACTTCCTACTATGTGGAAGACGACAAGGAATAGAGTCAAAGTTGCAAGATGGACAAGCAAGTGCAGTGTATGTATTCCATCCAAAAAGGGTTCCTAGCCCATGAAAGTCACTAATTGTCCACATCAGAGCTGCATGTAATTTAAAGATCTCTTTCTTGAAAGAATCATAAGCATCTACATCCTTGTTCCATAACTCCTTCAACTCTTTGATTAAAGGCGGTAAATACACATCTATATCATTTCCTGGCATTTTTTTACCAGGAATTATCATTGAAAGAATGAAAGAAGTCTGCTTCATGCACACCCAAGGAGGAGTGTTATAGGGAATGAGAATAATCAGCCAAGTGCTGTAATTAACATTCATACTTCCAAAGGGATTGAAACCATCAGCGGCCAATCCAAGGCGCACATTTTGTGGATCCCTCGCAAATTAAGTGTTTGTTAAATCAAACATCTCCCAAGCTTCTGAATCTTTAGGATGTCTCATCATGTCGTCATCCTTAGTATCTACAGCATGCCAAATCATATCCTCAGTTGTCTTTGAAGAAAAAAATACCCTCTGTAAGCGAGGTTTCAATGGAAAGTAACGAAGAACTTTTGCAGGAACCTTCTTCCTTTTGTCCCCATCAGTATTTCCTTGAGACTCACCACCCTTTGTTGTTGATTTCTATTTAGACTTGTCGCAAACTCTTCAGTTTTTCTTGTCTTTATCTTCACCCCAATACAACATACAATTATTTGGGCATGCATGTATCTTTTTATAATTTAAACCAAGCTTGGAGATAGTTTTCTTTGCCTCATAAAAGGATGTTGGAATCTTGGCATGTTCAAACGCATCATGTAATAGCTCTAGGATCATCATCATCGCCTTATCACTCATCCCACACAAGCATTTAATGTGATACAATTTCACCAAAAATGATAGTTTTGAATATTTAGTGCACCCTAAATACCCCGGGCTCTTCTCCATCCTTTACTAGCTCTTCAAACTCCATTGTTTGACACCGTTCTTCAGGTACTTCCAAGGTCACTCGTTCAGCTCCTCCCCAACCTCTTCATTTGATGCTATTGGTACTTCACTTGCACGCCAACCAACCCCAAAAGCATCATCACCCATGTTGCGTATAGGATCCTCACTAATCATAGCACCACCTTCAATGGAATTCACAACATCATTGTTTGATGTGTTACTAGTTTTTCCCACATTTGGTTCCCCATGGAAAAACCAAACTGTGTATCCTTTCGGAAATTGCGTACAGATTAATTTATCGTACACTTCTTCCTTAGATTTCCATTTTTTAAACCCACATCGTGCACAAGGGCATATTGCTTTGCCATCAACTAAAGAATGTTGAAAAGCAAAATCAATAAAATCCCTTACCCCTCGCTTGTACTCAACTGAATTTCGCGGCATTGTAATCCATGACTTATCCATTCTATAAGATTTGACCTTATCAATTAAAACAAATATTTAATAATGTAGCATCACATATTCAAATATTTTCTACATAATACAAAAAAAATAGTACAATACTATAAAATATTACTACTTTAAGAGAAGAAAATGATAAAGACAAAGAAAAGAGACAAAGACAGATATTAGAACCCACACAAAAATTATTCTATTAACCAATTAAATTTGTTATATAATAAGGTGTATGATATATATATATATATATATATATATATATATATATTCTTGTTATCCCACCCTTACAAATATCAAGCCCACCATACGTAAGTTTCTCTAGTTTTAGCACCTCATGCTTTCATAAATTATACATACTCAATTAATGACACACCTTCTCTTAATGAAGCCTGAAGAATCCATTATGTATGTTTATTCTCTCCTCTTGATTACATATGTAGTGCCACTTTTGTAAGAGTAAGTAGGAGAATAAAATTGTTCAATTTATGTTACCTTAATCTTAATCTGTTATTAAATTATTTTGGTCCACCATCATAAAATCCAATGTGATTAAAGTGGTGAATATTGAACTCCCAGTTGCATCTTGAGGACTGGAGTAGGCACGTTGCTGAACCGGTATAAAATTTTAGTGTGTGCTCTCTTCTCTTTTCTATCTCTTTATTTTATTGTTTTAACAATTTAGCATTGTACACACATACACTTACAATTTGCGCAAATATCAATTCAATTTGACTAAGTGTTAAAGGTTAAAGTTTTAACCTTTATCACATATAAGTACTTGAAAATCAAAATATTTTCAAGGAAATCATAAGCCTTGTCTATAGGCTTATTTCTGTTTATTTTACTCATAATCGTTACCGCTATGCAAGATAAGTCTTGGACTTGATCTTATTTTTAAGTAATTTTCAGAAACATGATGTATTATTGGAACGTGATTCAACTCCCCTTCTCACGTTTCATTACCTTCAATTGGCATCAGAGCTCAGCCTTGGGGTTGAGCACATAATAACAGTGTCAAGGTAAAGATTCAAGGGACCATGGCAGCAAACAACAACTCATACATTGCTGATGGAGCCTCCACGAGTAGACCACTTATTTTTAATGGTGATGACTACACTTATTGGCGAGATAGCATGATGCTATTTATCCAATTCACAAGTCTCGATCTATAGAACATTGTTGAAAATGGTGACAATGTAACACCTTTCTGACAAAAAAAATTGTGGACTGAAGAACAGAAGAATCAAGTTCAACAAAACAAGAAAGCAAAACACATACTCTTATGTGTGTTGCCTAAAGCCGAGTATGACAAAATTGTGTCATGTGAAATGGCTAAGCAAATGTGGAATCGCTTAGCGACCCTATATGAAAGCACAGACCAAGTCAAAGAGACAAAAGTATATATGCTTGTACATAAATATGAGGCAATTAAGATGCTTGAAGATAAAGTCATAGACGACCTCGCTACAAGATTTCTACACATCATAAATCAACTAAAAGTTCTTGGCAAGACATATACAAATGCAGAAATGGTCAGGAAGATTCTTAGGAGTCTTACTGCCAAGTGGAGACCAAAAGTCACCCCTATTCAAGAAGCCAAGGACCTAACCAAGTTAGGCCTGAACGAATTGATTGGGTCTCTTAAGACTCATGAAATAGAACTTGAGGCACAAGACGAACCAACAACATCAAGATCTGAACCTTTAGCACTAAAGACCTTTACGTCAAAAAGGGTTAAGAAAGCGCTAAAGGTTGAGGAAGAAGATGAATCTGATGAAGGATCTGAAGAAGACCTTGACGAAGCAGACATGGCTATTGTAACACCCAAATAATTACCTCTTTATGCCTAAGTCATATCGAGTTAATTATTGGAAATTTACATCTCATTTCAGAGTCCAAGTTTGAAAGTAAAGGATACGTGGAAGATAGGGCCAACATTTTTCTTAAAAGAGACCGCAATTAAAATCTCAACTTGTACGTCATGAGGTATAATCTTATATATCAATCTAAGAACCTGTCAAATATATGTATTCATAATATCATAATACACGACAGTGGCCCAATACATACATATAGCCTCACGTACACATAGCAATACACATATGAACATAAACACATAATAGATATTACAATAGTAAGGTGATGGAATTTCTAAGAGAACCATAAGCTTGTACTGTCACTTATAGTTCACTTACAAATTCTCTCGAGTGTCATAACATAATTTAACATAATAATACATAACATAATAAAAAAAACATAATCCAAAATGTCCTAGACATCTGAGATATCCAAGCCTCAGCCTTCCTGTAAATCCGAGACCGTTCACCTAGCGGTGGTATCTGTATCTCTGTCTGAATCTAAAACAAATAGTGGTGGAATAGGGTGAGGTCCACAGACTCAGTAGGGGTATCACTCCGGTTTGTTATAAAATAAGTGAAACATGCAATTTCCGTATTAATAGGGTTTTCACAAGTATACTCTTATTCCGGAGTGTCATGCCTATATGCGTCTTAATAGATACATAAATGATGCAACAATTATATAATTAATATCATGCATACAATTGCAAATGAAAGTATGATCATTAACATGCAACAGTTGCATAATCAATATCATGCATACGGTTGCAAGTCAAAATATAATCTATACCATACAACAGTTGCATAATCAATATCATACATACGGTTGCATGTGTCATGTGTCGTGATTTCTTATTTTAAATGGCACTACCCTCTTTCTTTCTACCTCTTCATGCACCTGACCCCTAGGCTACGAGCTCATACCTCTCTAGTTTCTACTAGAAAACTGTGGGGAAGAAGGGTTTTATTCGCTTTCAGCACAAATTGGTGATTACAACCGAGGAGTGCCAATATTCCATTTTTGGAAACCCAATTGTCGAAGAAAGCTACTTAAATCTTACTTTCTCAATTCACATAACATCTCAAAATATTCTTTATTCATTCAGCGTATACATCATGTCACATATACATTTATTCCTTAAATCTCACTTTGATCATGCATTTACATACACATAGATGTATTTACATATAGTTCTTTTCATAAATCATTGATTTTCAATCATAGATGCTTGTTTCTGTTATATATAATTATTATACTGTAACAGTTAAGATTTCAGACATAAGGTTAAAATCATTAAAAATACCAAAAACACCAGAAAACTCAATTTCTGCAGAATGCTCGCTAGCGCACCTGTTTCAGCCGCTAGCGCCCGAGGCGGTTCAAACGCTCGCTAGTGCGTATATGTTGCACGCGTACGCGTTGTTGTCTATGATTTGGCCGCTAGCGCGTGTCCCGCCTCTGCACTCAAACCAGTTTTTAGAACAACATCCATTTTATTCATATAATAAATTTTAGCATAACTTTAGGCAAGAATATACATATATACATGATTAAACAATAAACTAACCCCTACCTCTTGTAGTTTTTCTTATCCAAGCTATGAACCACTTTTTTTCTTTAAACTTCTTGTTAGACACTTCACTCAAGCTCTCTTTGATGATGGTGGTGATGAAACCGTGGCTTGTAAGGATTTTTGTTCGATTATAATCAAAGGAAATGATGGGAGGAATCTAAATATGTAATTTACTCTTTGGTTTGATGAGTTTTTAGTTATGAAAGGTGAGTTTTATGTGTTTTGAAGCTTAGGGAATGTATGGAGGTTAAGAGGTTGAAGAAGATGAGTTTCAGGGGTGTTTAGAGAATGTTTAGGGAGACTTTCTGAAGGTATAAGGCGGTTTATGGACGGAGGGATCAATTTGCAAAACTAAAAAGTTAAAGGATGGAGGACATAAGTACAAAGTTGCTGAATTCTGTTCTACCACGATGCTGGTCGCTGTAACACCCTACTAGATAGTCCTTAACGCTTAAGACATTTTAGGCAATTTCATAAGGGTTACTTCCTGTTATCATAAATATTTTTATATTTAAAATACATATACGCGGAAAATACGTGGGAGAAATTTTCATAAATCGTTTGCGGAATATAAAATAAGGGCCTTGCGAAATAATACAACGTATATAGACGTAGAAATAATAATCCTGAATAATACCTCAATACAATAAATTAATCAATCAAAGTCTCCCAGATCACACATCAATCAAAGGTAATAATAAGTGTAATCTCATGAGCCCAAAAACGAGACTCACAAGACTCCACTAATACAATCCATTAATATAAATACTTGCCGGCTAACAAAGGTCCGGACTTAGGAATATAAAAGGAAACGGAACATAAATCAAAACATATAATCCATAAGAAAAGGCATAGTCTATAAGATTAGTCTGATAAAATAGTAATGAATGGAATCTAGTCTACGACTGTCCAGGCTCCAAACTCGCGTCGTCATCCTGCTGATACTCATCATTTAAAAGGGGTGAAATAACATGGGGTGAGTACTTAAAAGTAACTCAGTAGGGGAGCCGTCCCGGGTTTAATTAATAAATAAGTGAGCATGAATGAATTCAATTCAATTATAAGTTCCAAAATGATCTTATCCCGGTACGACTACCTATGTGCGTCTTGTTCCTTTTTAATTAACAATTATACATAACATAAGCAGTCATCAATATGTGGTGTAATAAGTGCTTGACTATCACATAAATAACATAAGATAAAGTAGCATTCTTTGTCTGAAACGTATATCTCATATTCTTTACTTAAATTATCTTGAGTCTTTTAAGCATACTTAGTATGCCTGTGGATCCGTTTAAATTAAAGCACGCTCTTTTGGTGCCCGTGGATCATTTACATTGTTTTGGCCTGACCACCCTCCTGTAACCTCCGCATCGCCGACCCTAGGTATGAGCTCATCCTATACTATTGGGTAGAGGGGGTAATTCACCTTCCGCTAGTGAGTCGTTACAACCGAGGTTGCCAGCCCCCTGTAACGTTCATCACGAACGGTGAGGCTACTCTGTGTGTTTTTAACTTTCTTTTCACTTTGCACATTAATCTCTTTATATAACATGTACTCATTCATCATATACATCATATAATCCATTCATACATATCATTCATACAAGTCGTAGAACACATTAGGGTGCATAAAGGGTCAAAACGGTTCATTTTTCGCACAAACAACAGTGTTGTAATCGATTACAGGACCCCTGTAATCGATTAATAGAGAGCACACGTTTCCGACGATTGGAAATTCACTTGCTGTAATCGATTATGAACTCGTGGTAATCGATTACAGCGTCGTAAAACACGATTCTAGAGTTCCAAAATACGATTTTTCATAGCCAATGGCCAAAATAATAACCTAGAATCGTTCCAATCGTTAGAAAACAAAGCCATACGAAAATCAATCATAAAAATACATTTCAAACACTTTTTAATCGGTGAAAACACTTTTAAATTCAATATCAATCGGTACAATTTACCCCTTTCATGAACCCTAATGGGAAAAACGACAAAGACACCAATTTCATCAAGAACATCATCATCATGCACGAAATTAAACATTCAAAATGCCTAAACCCCTACCTCTTAGAAGACAACCGCAAAACCTTGATGACAACACTTTAGCCCGACGTTTCCCGTGAATACTCTTTCTCTCTCTAAACCCACGAACGGTCCGGTGACAACAGTGACACTTGATGAAGAAAAGAAACTGGTGGTTATGTGTATTTCGGTGTGAGGATCAAGAATATGTGGTCGGTTTCTTGATCAGGTGAGAATTGGTGGGTGTTTCTTGGTGTGGAATGGTTATGGCTTTGTATATTTTTGGGAGAGAAACCTATGGAGGCTCAAAGATGGAGAGAGAAGGTTTTCTGATAGAATGAGAGTGGTATTAGGGTTTACACACGTGGTGGCTAGGTTAAACATGCTCTGGAGTCACCGTGGGGCCCGAATGTCACTTAAACGCGCTGAAAAACGCGTTCTGCACACATGGTAATCGATTACATCGATTTTGTAATCGATTACACATGGCGAAAATAGCTGTAATCAATTACCACGGGATGGTAATCGATTACTGGGCTGTGAAAAAAAAAACTCCAAAACACTTCTAAGACGTCCCGACTCATACTTTAACATCCGTATATCCTTTTTAACTTTTAAACATCATAAAATCACATACTTGGGCACTTAAACACATAGCATACAATACTTTAAGCTAGGAGAAACTTATCCACTCAAATCCAATTAAGTCCCAATTAAGGTCCTTTACCCTTAATTTCTCTTAATTAGAACTTAATTAAAGATCGGGGTGTTACAGTCGCTAGCGGCCGCTTTTACCGCCACATGTGCTAGCGCGCATATAATTGCCGCTAGAGACAGCCTACTTTGTTTCACTCGCTAGCGAGCATATACTTGCCGCTAGCGAGTGGTTACTACAGCAAAACAGCAGCAGCCATTTAATGCCCTAAATCTCCAATTGCATTCTAACTCTCCCCCAAACCAGTGCAAAACACTCTAACCAACATTTATACACCTATACAAACTTGGACATACCAAAAATACCTGAAACCTCTTATGATTCACACCTAAGTCCCCCTTCTAAACTTATCATTCTATCACATCCTATACTTAGTTATTATGCAATGCAATTATCATTTCCTCATGCACATAATTCATACAATACATATAGCACATATCAAATAATGCATATACAACAGAATACATCCCAAGTATACTTTGATCAATGTGATTTTCATCAAATCCTTTTAATTAAGGCATAATTAAAATTTTGGGGTCTTATAGCGCTAGGGCGAAAAATTTCAAGGGCTTGGAAGAACAGATCCAAGAAAAGCAAAGAGTCCTTCATGAAGAAAGACAAGAATGGCAAAACCAAGCCTGAAAACGCTATATGCTTTGGGTGTAGTAAAAATGGTCACTTCAAGAATGACTGTTCTAAAGATAAGCATTCAAAGAACTATTATAGGGTTTCAAAAACACAATTTTCATGAGTCAATTGCTAAAACTTGATCTAGAAGCTTTCTAATTGATTGAAAACATAAACATACGTGAAACCATCCATGAAAAACCTTTCTAAACAACTTTCAATCGGTAAAAACTCGCTTTCTTGAAAAATTATTTGGTAAAACTTAATCCTTTTATGAACCCTAACAGGAAAAATGATTTTAATCCATGATATATCGAAAAATACATTTAATCACATGAAATTATGCATGCCTAGAACCCCTACCTCTTGTAGACCTCCAAAGCAATGCACAATGACACTCTTTCCTAACGTAAACTGTGTTTCTCTTTCTCTCACTAGCCCCACAAACGGTAGGATAACAAACGGTGATCCCTTTGAAGAATTGGAGTCGATAGAAATATGTGGTTTGATGAGAGGATTAAGAATATATAGTTATTTTACTAATAGGGTAAGGTTTCGTATGAGTTTGGTTTTGTGGAATGGCTATGACTTATGTTCTTGAGAGAAAGAGAGACAATGGTGGGGGAACAAGGGTTAGAGAGAGAGCTTGGAGTGTTTCTGAAACAAGGATTTTGGTTTACCAACTGAGTGGCACGGCTAGGCATCATATATGGATGTTGTGGGGCCAACACGTGACTAAAAATGCACTTAAAACCCTATATGTGTAGCCCGTAATCGATTACAGCCTGTTAAAATGCACAGATTTGAAAATCTGAACAGTGTAATTGATTACCATCCTGTGGTAATCGATTATTGGGCTGCGAAACAGCCCCAAAACACCTCTAAAACATCCCAACTCGTATTATAACCTTACATACACTTAATCTAACTTCATACATAATCAAAACATAAATAAAAACACATAAACACATACAAATAAAACACAAACACACAAAGGGTTATCTATGAGAAACTTATCCACTCAAACTTAATTAAATTCTAACCAAGGTCAATTACCCTTAGTTTCACTTAATTAGAACTTAATAAAAGTTGGGGTGTTACAACATCCAAGTATTCTTTCTTCAAGCCTCCTCAGGCTCTACCTTGCTTGACTCTTCACTTAAGCAAGTCTAGTGTTCTTTCTTCAAGCCTCTTTAAGCTCTACCTAAGCTGAACTTTAACCCAAGTCAGACTTTTACATCAATATTGGCTTGTGTTTGGTTGTGTTTTCTCTCACTCTCATTTGAACAAATTTTGGTTCTGATTTACAATTATATGAACCACTCTAATTTCTATCAAGAAAACTCACTAGGTGAGGATATTTGCTAAGTGAAGCTTGGATAAGTGTTTACTTATCAAGAATGAGAGTTTTATGAACTTCTCATATCTGAAGAAGTTATTGGGGCTGCTAATTCTAAATTTGAATGCTCATGATGTGCCTTTGTAGTTCTGATGTGGAGTCACACCTTCAAATTTGAACTTTCCTTGATTTTTGTTGTTAAGCTTCTATTCTGTCACACCCCTGTATTTCTTTTGTTGCTTGATGCTTCTGATCTTCAAATCCTTCTCCATTTATAGCCGATGGGAAGAATAAACCCGTTGGAGTTTTTAGGTCTTGAGTAAGTTAGAGATAATATTCTTTTATCTCCCCTGTATGAGTTTCCCAATGTTTTATAGTTATTTGGATTATCCTTACATGCTTTCTCGTGACTGCAGCAATATAATATAAGAGAGAGAGTGCTGTAGTGGGTGTAAGGCTGTCATGTCTCCACTATCTCAGTATTTTATTGTTTTCTCCCATAATTTCATCTGTCTCTGTTTGAAAAACATTCTCTTCAATGTGTCAGATGTTTTCTTGTTGAGCCAAGTGTGTTGAGTGTGATTTCGAGCTCCAAAATGGAATATTTAAAATTAATTTCTTTTTTACTACAGCTATATGTTATTTGGTGTAAGAATGTCATTGCTACTGCCACCATTCTTTTGATCTTTCTCCTTGCTTCTGATCTGCAATATCTTCACCAAAAATATTTCTCATATGTATAGATGATTGAGAGAAAGATTCTTTGTTCATACACATACTTCTGAAGTTGATTTCAGAAGATTTTGAAGTCTGCAACTGCAACATCAATCTTCTAATGTGATCTTTTAGCTTCTAATGTATGATTCTTGCTTTTGATGTGGCTTCTGATCCTTTGAGCTTGCTTCTGATGTGCCATATACTTTAGAATAATGTTTCTAAAATTATGTTGAAGCCATATGAATGTTTCTTGTGTGTTTGCAAGCTTCTGATGTGGGTTTGGTTTATTTGTACCACACAAACTTAAGCTTCTGATGTCTGCAACCTTCTGTACCAATCTTATGATGTGGTATGGAGTGTTCTGGTGATGCTTCTGAAGCCACATTCTTACTTATGATGTGGAATGCATTTTTCTAGTATATCTTCTGATGTCTCATAATGCTTCCATATTATCTTCTGATCTTCCAGCAACCTTTAATTGCATGAATATGTTGATGTTATGTCTTCTGATGTGTATCCAATCATCCTATGTGTCTTCTGATGTATTGTACATATTTTGTAGTATTTTTTTATGTATGGTCAAATTCTTATTTCATCTTCTGATGTGAAAGAAAGTAAGCTTCTCATGTTGGTTCTTGATAAATGAGAAAGTTTCTTATGCTTTCTCCACAACTCTTGCATTCTTCTAATGTTGACACAACCTTGATCTTCAATCTTCATTGAATGCACATTTGTGTTCTTCTTTGTTTACTTCAGAAAGTTATATCAGAAAATCTTTCATCAAATTAACTCATATTCCTAAGCTCTTAAAAGCTTCAAAACTCATGATTGCTCATGAATATATAAACTAAATCAAAGATTTCTTATTAATTCTTCATGATCTAATCTAAAGTTTGCTTTCTGAAACATTCAACACGCATTAGTCCCTTTCTAACAAAATATTTACATCAATTAATTTTTTATCACTCAAAACCAAACTATAAAGATTTTTCAATCTTTATTAGCCTAGATGGGTTCTGGAGCTAACACATGCAACTTCCTAACTCTAGGCTTGTACTTCTACTTAATACAATTAATCTCCCACATCACATCTCCACAAATTTTAATAATAATAATGATAATATAGAACATCAATATAAATAGCTCCAGCTAACAAAGGTCCAGTCTCAAACATAACATACATAAATAAAAGGGGAACTAATCAAAGGCATCCGCCGTTACGTCCACTTGACGACTCCATATCCAAAGCTTGCATGATCATATAAAAAATGGAAACATAAGGGGTGAGCAACTAGAAAGTCACTCAGTAGGAGCAGACACTTCGGTTTTATTGTGAAAAATATGTAACATGTCAAGTTCAATTCAGTTATTAGTTCAAAAGATGATATATCTCGAAGCGTCCTTAACCTAGGTGTGTCTTGCTCATTTTATTAATACATAAATATATACATATTTACATAATTATATATAAGTCCATACATTGTGTCGTGACATATGCGCATCTAACAATCAAACATAACATCTCTTTTATACTTTAAATTAGAATCTGTTGGCACTGACCCCCGCTCTGTACTAACCTCTAACATGTCGTTCAATAGGCATGAGCTCATCCTAATCATCATATGGGAAGAGGGAGATTCACCTATCCAGTGCAATGTGACTACATAGCGGGGTTGTCATCACACCACTAAGAACCAACATTACAAGGAAAGACTACAGTCTTTTAATCTTTCTTTATGTGTTCTCATATACACATAGCATCAAACATTCTTTTGAAACATCTGCTATAATATTTCGTAAACCTTGTACATCTCATCAATGTTTACATAATCATATATATATATATATATATATATAATTACTTGCACACTTGAAAACATATACTTTACTTCAAAATACCTTGTCTATAACTTATCAAAATAATTCCTTGTAACATAATGAACATAGTAAAATAGTTGTAACATAATGAACATAGTAAAATAGTTGTATGATCATTGATGCATGTTTGAATTTGAAATACAATAAAAATGGGTAAAACTTGCATGACTTTCTAAAAATCCAGTTTTTTCATGACATACTCAAAAACAGTAGATTAGGCTCGGTGAGGCGTTAGAAATCCTACAGAATTTGTTGGATCCGTGCCTCAGCTGCATTTTGGCTTCCAAAATCAATTTTAAACATATCAACACAACGTAAACACACCAGAACAATTAAGATACATAAATTATAATTGAAAATAAAGGGAAAATCTAAACCTCTACCTCAAATTATTCTCAAATTGGTCAAAACTCCAAGAATTTGTCCAAGTTCTCCATCCTTTGATCAAACTCGGGTTGGTCCTTTAGGGCAGCAAAAGAGTGGATTTTATGAGTGATATTGGGTTAGAATAGAGTGAAAATGAGTGTATGATGATATTTTATGGTATGGGTGATGAGTTTTTGTGATAAAAATGGAGATTTGGGTGAATGAAGTGGATGAAATGGTGGAGGGGAAGAGAGCTATGGGTAATGGTTTGTTTTAGGGGAAAATGAAGTTTGTTTGAGTAGTGGGAAGTGTTATAAGTAGAATGTGGTTGTTTTGCAATTTCAGAAAGTTTAGGGACCAAATAACAATAATGAGAGAATGACCTGTGTGCAATTTTATAAAACTTGTGAAATTTCTCCAAAATCATTTCATTCACTCTTAAACCTCATTTAACTAATTCTTCATGCATAAATACATTTTCACTTCCAGTTAAATATATTTTCTAATCATGGGGAATAAATAACAGGTAAATACTTTTTAATCACTAAAATACTCAAAATCATTTTAATTAAACTCTAAAAACACTTTAATGCTTCTAAATCATGATTAAACCATGTATGCAATTATCCACTCATACTCATACATTCAAAACACATACAATTCACACATCAAACAACACACCAAGTACACTTAGGCATTCCATACACATGCAAATCAATTAAGCCTTGACCAAGACTAATTATTACTAATTACTCTTAATTAAGACATAATTAAAATTTGGGGCCTTACACCATCAAGACTGCCATGTTCCAACCATCCCTTCTATTCATTCATCCATTAATAACTTACACAACACCCCATCCTATGTGGTCTGCCTCTCAATAATTGTTTTTAAATCACTCTCTCTCCTCTAAAATCTAGCCGAAATAAAAAAACTACCACTTCCAAGAAGATATGCGTCAATATTGCCTTTAATACTTTTGATGATCTCTATATGTTGCTTGAAGAGGAAGAAAAGTAAAAACAGAGGAATTCTAATAAAAGGAAAAACATCATCTTGTGTTGGAAACACTGAGGTTTTAAAAAGTTTTGGCAGTGGTGTCCATGAAGCTGATAAGAACAAGTTGTTCTTCTTTGAAGGCTTCTCTAATAACATTGATTTTGAAGAGTTGTTCAAGACTTCAACTCAAGTTCTAGGAAAAGGAAGCTATGGAACAACATATAAGGCTACTATTGAGGATTGAACAATTGTGATAGTTAAGAGGTTGAGGGAAGTGTCTGATTCAATCATAAATAATATAAAAGTTTAGAACTAATAACCTAATTAATAACTTACACAACTCCTCCTCCTTCTATTATATATTATGCATCATCATCATCATCATGTTGTTGTTTGTATATATATATATATATATATTTATATATGTATTACTCATTTATGTTTTGCGGATGATCTCTTCATTTTCTCTGAAGCCTCAGTTGACCAAGTTGATATAATTATGGAGTGTTTAGATGCCTTTTGTAACAACTCTGGCAAAAAAATCAGCAAGGAGAAGACAAAAATCTTCTTTTCATCCAACGTTAATCATGTGAGGGCTTCTAATATTGCTAGTCAGTTGGGTTTTTCCATAACACATGATTTGGGTAAATATCTAGGTGTTCCCCTCCATCATTAGAGGGTTTCATCTAAGAATTTCAGTCACCTCACCTCCTCCTTGTTGAAGAAGCTTAGTAATTGGGTTACTACCTCTTTGTCGTTGGCGGGACGTATCACCCTCTGCACTTCTGTGATCTCTGCCACCCCTTTATATGCAATGCAATCTACCTTTCTACCTAATTCGGTTTGTGAGAAAATGGACAGCATCACCATATCTTTCCTTTGGGGCTCTAATCCGGAGAAGAGGAAAATCCACCTTAGCAATTGGGAGGAGGCGTGTAAGCCCAAAGCTTGTGGCGGCCTAGGGCTTCGGTCTGCTCGCTTGTCTAACTTGGCTTTTATGTCAAAACTTGGTTGTGGTTTGATTAAAAATCCAGAGGAGCTTTGGGTGAGAGTGTTGAAAGCCCGTTATAAATGTGGCAGTAACATTATTCCTTCGGTTCAGTTTAGGAATGGTTGTTCTAACACTTGGAAGGGGATCTGTGCGGCCTGGAATCATGTTCAAAATAATATCTGTTGGAGGGTGGGTGATGGTACAAATGTAAAGTTTTGGCTCGACCCTTGGGTTCCTTCTGCTGGTAAACTTGCTCCGTACTCTTTGGTCACTCTTACTCCTGATAAGTATGACTGGAGGGTGGCTGACTTTGCTACTAGTTCAGGTGCATGGAATTGGGACAGGTTAAGACCCCTGCTACCAAATTATCTATGTCAGAAGATTGCTAGCCTTGTTCCACCTTCTTCTACCTTGGGGAAAGATTATATTGCTTGGGGTGGTAGTCATGACAGAGACTTTAATGTTAAATCTTTGTACCTTATCTCAATGGGTTTTTCTAGAGACCAAGAGGACCCCCTATTCAAATTGATCTGGAGATGGAAAGGATTGAAAAGGATTCAGATTTTCCTTTGGCAAGTTGCTGCTGGAGCCCTTCCAACAAACTCCTTTCGTTACTCCCGCCATTTGACAGATAACCCGCATTGTACTCGCTGCGACTTAGGTGTTGATGAGTCTATCCTTCATGTTGTTAGAGATCCACTAGCCACAGGCGTCTGGCAGAAAATGATTGACCCCATGCTCTCGCCTCAATTTTATACATCCAATCTTCGTCCTTGGCTCTTAGAGAATTTGTCCTCTCAGGCGGGCTGGTCTTCGGCTTTTGCTACTGCTCTGCATCTTCTTTGGAGAGTTAGGAATGAGGAACTGTTCGAGAAACTCACCCCCTCCTCCCAGGATTTCTCCGATTTGGATCTGTTTTAAACAACTACCAGATCCAATCTCATACGTTTCTAAACATACAGGTCATAATTCTCTTATTAGGTGGACATTCCCCCCTCAAGGTTGGTTTAAGGCTAACTTGGATGGGTCTGTTGGTGTGAATTCTGTTGCCGCTTGTGGTGGTTTGATTCGGGATACGTCTTGACGATTCATTTCAGGGTTTTCTGCTAATATTGGATGTTTTCTTATCACTATTGCTGAGCTATGGGGCTGTTATCATTTGCTTCATTTGGCTTGGAACAATGGAGTACGTTTCTTGATTTTTGAGATGGATTCTGAAGCTGCCATCAATTTAATTAATAATGGGGTATCTAATCACCATCCTTATTCTCGCATTCTAGATCTGATCTCAGAACTACTATATAGAGAATGGACGGTCTCTATCCACCATGTCTTTAGAGAAGTCAATAGAGTTGCTGACCTATTGGCCAAGAAGGGCCACGATTTATCCATTGGCCTTACCATATTCTCCTCTCCCAGTCTTGCACATGTACCTTTTCTAGTTTTGTGTTTGGTTTCTTGTTGTTTTGGCATTAGCCCACTTTTCCAATCAAAAAACAAATGAGTTTAATAGAGAATGATGGAGAATCAAAGTTTTTAGAATGTTGAAAAAATAAAGGAAAATAAGAGGAAGATAATATTTGAGGATGGTGATGAATGAGAAGATAAAGACAACAATAAATAAATAACTTATTACTCCCTCCGTTTTTTTTTAATTGTCCAATTTAGAGATGCATGCATTTTTTTTAATTGTTCATTTCATATTTTAAGATAACATTTATTATTTTTTTCCACTCTTACCCTTATTTAACACTCACTATCTCTCTTACTCTTTTACCAAGTAAATGGTAATTTAGGTAAATAGATACATATTTTGTTTACTTTAATATTATACCAATCATTACCTAAATTCCTGTGCGCATTTAAAACTAGACAATTAAAAAAAACGAAGAGAATATGAACTTTTATAATTAATAAATAAGACATTATGATCAATGAAGAATGTGCCATATTATCAACTCAATTATTTAACTCATTATGGAAATTGTTTAGTGACTAATGATTATAAGAAAATTAAAATTGTCATTCATTTACTTGAAAATTTCAGAAATTGTGAAATTGTGAGCGACCAGTCTAGGTTTATGAAAAAAAAAAAAATTGTATTCATTGTTTAAGTCCAGGTGTAGTCCCTATTCGGCACAAATAGATCAGAGATGAATTGATCGACTAATTGATTATCCACAATGAGAACACGAAATGCCGATTCCGCGTGCAAATCCGCAACCCCTAAGAAGACCCTGCCGGCGAGGAAAGCCGCCGTTAAAACCGCCGTAGAATCCTCCGCGACCAAGCGCATGTCCGCCGCCAAAACGAGACAGATAAAGAAGAAGGACTCCTCGCCTGCATCCAACCCGATCCCCGAGGAAATATCGGCTGGTGACTTTTTTTATTCCCTCTTCGTAATTTCCCCATTTCCGAATTATAGTTTACGAGAGATGTTTGGTTTGGGTGAAACTAAGAGGAAAGATTTCGTGGATGAGCTTAATTTTCCCCAATTTTTATGCTCCAACCAGACACACCCTAGAGGACAGAATTTTTCTTCATTCGGAGAGAAAACGAAGTAAAGCAAAATTTACGCGGAAACGTCTTTAATCTTAATTCTCAATTTTTATTTTTTGATCATGACTGAGCGCTATTGATCCATTTATTCTCATAATCTACTCTGATGCAGTAGCTTTGGAAATTGTTTTATGCTTCATTATTGTGTTAATTTAAATATGTTTCTTGGGATTTGTTAGTGTTTGTAAATTTTGATTCTCCTAAAAAATCTCAACACTTTGTTTTTACGTTGTTATATTGTTTATTGAAAATTTAACAGATGAGCTGAAATCATCTGGGGCTGTTACAACCACAAATTCGTCAAAGAGGACGCCTGGGAGACCGAGAAAAACAGTTGCCACTCCAAAACTGGTAGAGAAATTGGAGGCAGTTGCTTGTGGAACTCCAGTTGTGGATGACTCTAGGGCATTGGATAAATCGGAAGAGCCTCAAGATGTTGAAGTAGTCGATGCTAGTAATATTGATAGCAAGAAAGTGGGGGAACAAGGTGTTGGGTGCATTGGACAATCCAAAGAGAAGGAACAAAAGCGTATGGGAGTGGATGAACCAATTGTTGAAAAGGTTTGTAAATTGACAGATAAGATTAATGCTGTGGAGGTTGAAATAACTGCTTCTCATGATACCTTGAGTTCTTTCAAATGGCCAGACCGCACCCTTGTGGATCTTAATATATCAGTGGATGATGAAGATGCTATTGATCCATCTGAGGGAGAGAGAGGAGAGGAAGAGTTGAAGAAGCAGGAAGGAGGGAAAGGGGATGAAGATAGGAAGGAACGAGAGGGAGAGAAAAGAGATGAGTTGATGGAACAA
This sequence comes from Aeschynomene evenia, assembly GCA_013621005.1. NCBI lineage: Eukaryota > Viridiplantae > Streptophyta > Magnoliopsida > Fabales > Fabaceae > Aeschynomene > Aeschynomene evenia. Next base: position 16,908,840 of record CM024263.1, on the reverse strand, counting down.
GATGGAGGTAAAGGAGGGGAAGAGTTGAAGGAACAAGAGGAAGAGAACAAAAAGGAAGAATTGAAAGAACATGATGGTGATAGAGGAGAAGAAGCATTGAATGAACCGGAGGGAGATAAAAGAAAGGAAGAGTTCATACAGGAGGGAGAGAAAGCTATGGAAGACTGCAAGGAAGATGAAGCAAACATTATTGGACACAAAGAACATTCTAATATCAAGTCTTTTAATGCAGAAGTGATAGACCATATGCAACAATATGTTAATCCTAGAAAACATAGTGATCAAGGAACAAAGAGTAGCTCAAAGCTAGATCTTGGAGAACAAGGTGGGGAGGACCATATTGTGGAAGATCTGGAGGAAGATCCAGAAGAAACCGATGCACGGGAAGAGGAGCATATGGAATTGGAGGCCATTGCAAAACAGCAAAAGATTAAGAAAGAACATGAGATATTTGTTGGAGGGCTTGATCGGGATGCTGAAGAGGAAGATCTGAGAAAAGTTTTTCAGAGGATTGGGGAGGTAGCTGAAATCAGGTTGCACAAAAATTCATCAACGAATAAAAATAAGGGCTATGCATTTGTGAAGTTTGCTAATAAGGAACATGCAAAGAAAGCTTTGTCGGAAATGAAGAACCCTGTTGTATGTTTCTTGCATCTAATTGCTCAATTTGCTCTTTCTGCTCTTTTGCAGTGTGTTTTAATCCCCCAATGTTTACAGATATGTGGTAAAAGATGTGGCACTGCACCTAGTGAGGATAATGACACACTATTCTTGGGAAATATTTGCAACACATGGACAAAAGAAGCTGTAAGTTCGTTGTTCTCTTTAGCATATAGCATACATTTACCTCCTTGGCTTGTTTAGTCATTCTCTTAATACCTGGGTGGCAGATAAAATGGAAGTTGAAGGATTATGGTATTGAAGAGGTTGAAAACATTACACTTGTGCCAGATGTTCAACATGAAGGATTGAGCCGTGGCTTTGCATTCCTTGAGTTCTCTTGTCATGCTGATGCTATGGTTGCATACAAGAGACTTCAAAAGCCTGATGCCATCTTCGGCCATCCTGAGCGAAGTGCTAAAGTAGCCTTTGCTGAACCCATGCGTGAACCACACCCAGATATAATGGCACAGGTGAAGTCTGTGTTTGTTAATGGTATTTCCTCCCACTGGGATGAAGATCACGTTAAGGAACTGTTTAAATCTTATGGTGAAATTGTAAGAATTGTACTGGCACGGAATATGCCTACAGCTAAGAGGAAGGATTATGGATTTGTTGATTTCTCGACACATGAAGCTGCTGTAGCTTGTGTTGAAGCTGTAAATAAATCTGATTTGTCTGATGGGGCATCAAAGGTAAATAACTATATAGTTTGTTACTTGACCTTGGTTTTGCATATTTACATGATTATTCTCGACTGAGTGGAATCCTACTTCAACTGCTTTATTTTTGAACTTAGAGAATGCGGAATAAAATGCTATGTGATTGGTCTCCTTCCTTCATCTCTTCCCTTACTCTCAGTCTTCACCTCTCTCTCTTGAAATCGTAATTTTCTTGACTGTAATATTGTCCTACTGACTTCCACATATCATGTTTTTTATTTTAAATTTTTTAACTTTTCAATCTGTATCGGTTTTGCTTACCATTTGGTGAATGGGGTTCATAATTTCTTGTGTTTTTCATTTTTTCAGATAAAAGTAAGAGCTAGGCTATCAAATCCGTTGCCTAAAACACAAGCTGTAAAGGGTGGTATGTCTGGTGGGTTCAGAATTGTTCATACTCATACCAGGAGTGGAGCCTTTGCAAGATCTGGTAGAAGATTTCTTTTTTTTTTTAATTCCATTAAATTGAATTTTTAGTTACCATTTGAACATAATTTTCTTTATCTAATCACATTTCTTACAGGAAGGGGTTTTGGGTGGGGAAGACAACCCTTCAATAATTGGGAAAATATAAACAGGGACAGGAATGTCTATCGTGGTAGACACAGACAAATTGGACGAATGGGTTTCTGGAATGGACCTGACTTTAATAATATGTATCCAGATTTTCATCACAGGCAGTTTGGTCGACAAGGTAGCTTCTACCTAAATTCTTTCTCAAGTCACCTTTGGCATGTAAATGTTTTAATGTTCTTTAATTATTTAGCATATTGTAAAGCAGGCGCTGCGAGGGGTGGACATTATCCTAGTAGCAGAGGTGCTGCATTTGCTGGACCTTATCATGATAGAGAATGGTACGGCATTGTTGCAGAAGCCCCTAGTGAGCCTTTTCCTTCAAGAAGACCCTATTCCCCAGTTGGACAGTTTGACAGGCCATATATGGGAAGACATTTTGATGATCTGTATTTTTATGATGAAAATGTGCATGGGATGAAACGCCCATTTTTTATGACTGTAAGATTCTTTTACCAATGTTTTCTTGTTTTCATATTTCCATACAAAGTTTATTGTAACTCTATTTCCAACTTGAAAAATATTAATTAATTTGAAATTTCTATTCCTGTTGTATAGGATCTTGATCCTGATTATATGGGGCCTAACAGACTGCGCCCTCGATTGGATTACCCAGATCCATCTTTATTTCATGAAAATCATTACCATGGTTTATACATACTTTCTCTTCTCCCTACATTCTGTAGTGTCTAAATAGCATGTTTATTGTCTTGATTACTCTTTTTGATGTACAGATTCTTTTGGATCTGGCAGCAGACAGTACCCACATGACTATTCTGGTCCTGATGTAAGGGAACTTGTTAAACCTATATTATTGTTAATATAGTTTAATTGTATAATTTTAGTGATTAGTATCTATTATGCTATTCATCTTGCAGTATGGTGGAGGACCATACTCATCTTTTTATGGGGATGATAGCTCACATGGGCGTGGATACTACTATTAGTACGAAGAACTTTTTGGTATGGATTACTTTTTAGAATTTTATATTCTAATTATAAATATAATTGTAATCTGAGGTAGTGAATTCTCTTTTCTAACATTCTTTGGTCCTTTAATCGTCTTTAGGTTGATCTGGATTGTGGGATGGTCATCTTCAATGATGAACATGCAGCTTGAGCATAACATTTTGAAGTTGCATATTTCTCTAGTCTGTTCTTTATATATATATTCCTGTTCCACCTTTTGTGTTTATATATATCTAGTTATCTATTAGGTGGTGTATACTTAATGCTTTTATGTGTTTAGGGTAGGTTGTATGTCAAATCTCGTAGTAAGGTATTGAAATGATTTTGCGTGAAGGGGGATAGATTTCCTTCATTCACCTAGGGATGATGAGAATTGAGGACTTGTCTTTGAGGATGCCTTGTAGAATGTGCAATATTTTATGACTCATCAAGTATAATTTTGATTATTGGAAAAATCATCTAGACTATTGGAAGCAAAATCTTTCAGGTGATGGATTCATCCTTTTACAAATTGATTAGGAAGGCTTGATATTTAAATATGCACATTGAGGACTTCTTATGAAGGTTCCAAAGAGTTTAATTTCCTTACTCAGTTTCATGATTAGGAGCACAATATTTTGGTCGAGATTAACCATAATTTTGGAATTATTGATTGAGTGAGGTCTGTGAAAATATTAAATGATGTCCATATGGAATCGGAACCAGGCTTTATATGGAATAGGTTTGATTCATTGGATTTGCTGAAAGATTAGTCCGACAATGAAAAGTCGACCTTCAATTGGAATGATGATATTCATGGATGATGTTATGGAGTGAATTTATTTATTTGGTTCCTTGCAATGCCAATTCACAGTTAATCTGAGTTTATCATTGAGGTTATCTGCTGGTTTTTTCTTTCTTTTTATTGTGTCATTCGCACTGGATGGAGATACAATCAGAGTGGGCTTCCAAGGATTTACATTATTGTTCTAATTTGCAGTGTTTTCTTGGATGGTTCTCTACATGTTACTTTGAACAAATTGAATTGTCTAAAATAATTTTATCTCCAGTGAAGGTTCTTGAGGTTCTTTTTATATAAAAGTTTCCTAGGATTGCTGTTTGTAGTAAATATGTGGTGGGTGCTTGGTGAGTGGCTTCCCTGTTTTAGTCTGGATGACCTTAACATTTAATGATAGAGTTGAGTCCTCCATAATAGTTTTAGGTCTAGTATGGCTTATTCTTAGGTAATTATCTTTTGTGGTTTTTTCCTTGAGAAGTAAGATTTTTAGGTTCTGTTTGATTTCATTTTTTATTTTCTATGTTCATTTCCTGTACTTTTTATTTTTAGAATTTTGTAAAAGAAATAGTGAAAACATGAAACTAGATTTTATTTTCATTTTTCTTAACAATCTTGAAAATCGGAACTCAGAACTCAGTACAATACAATATAGTTCATTTTGTTTGGTTGGATTTGTTTGCAAGTACAGAACTACAAATATAAGTTATATATATAGACATTTGTGTATTTTTTTGTGTATTTATGTCATCACTTTTAGAATGAAAACAAAATATATATAAGATTTTATGTATTTGTATATATATTTGTGTATCTATCTTATAATCAAACACTTCAATTTTATGTACCTATACATGTATTTGTGTCTCAATTAGAACTAAAATCAAGCAGATCCACATTTCAGTGCATTAGCTACATAAAAATAAATTCAAAAACATGCCACTGTAATTTTTTTTGGAAGTATCCTAGAAAACCCCGTTTTGTCAAGGTTCACCCAAAACGGCTGGAGGTGTAATATGCATCGCATAACAGCTTTAAGTTCTGCATAAGACATGCAGGACACAATGATCTCCCTTTTGTCAAGGTTTGTGAGATCGAATAAAATATGTAATATGGATACCTTTTTCTAGCAATCGATTCTGTTTGCATATCTCCATCTGTTGTGAAAGGCTTAGGGGATCATGAAAGGCTTTGTTTGGGAGTTTGGAGGGGAGGAGAGGGGAAGATCTTGGAGGCAAAGATAGGGGGAGGGAAGGGAGGAGTTTGGAGGAGATAACATCTCCTTGTTTGTGAGTTTGAAAATCTTCCACATTGGGAGAACTTGAAAATGAGGAGTTTGGAGGGTTTTGGAGAGTTTTAAAAATCCCTCAAACACTTCTCCTCCCCATCAATGCAACTCACAAACATAATAAAACCTCTCAAAGTCTTTCCCTCTCCTCCCCTCCTCTTCAAAACCCAACTCACAAACACACCCTTAATGATGTGTAAGGGATAATAATAGTTTGGGCTGACTCTTTGTATTATTTGCTGGGCCTGTTCCTTTATTGGGCTCTGGGTTGTTTTTTCCTATTCTGTTATTGTTCTTGGTGTATATAAATGACAATATTGACCCATTTCTTCAATACAGAAACAATATTCAATATTATCCGGAGATGAAATCCCTAATTCTTTCTACTCCTTCTATTATCTTCTAGACTCTAGGTTAGAATTGTTCATGTGTATCATCCGCTAGAGCTCGATCCATGTCGACTCCGGAGTCCACTGCTTCTCCTTTCGCTTATCCTTCAATCAGATTGAGGAGGTGAATATTTGAATCATGAGTTTAATGACTATCTGCGAGAGCATGAGATATTATCTCAACTCCTCCTGGAACGCCACAATAGAATGGTATCTGTGAGAAAAGAAATCGAACACGGTTAGACATGGTTCGATCAATGATGAGTTATGCAAACCTTCCAAATTCTTTCTAGGGACATTAGCTCGTAATCGATTATGAACTCGTGTAATCGATTACGAACGCGAGAAATCAAATTCTAGGGTTTCAAAAACTCGTTTTTCATAAGCCAATGACTAAAACTTGATCTAGAACCTTTCCAATTGATTGAAAACATAAACATACGTGAAACCATCAATGAAAAACCTTTCTAAAGAATTTTCAATCGGTAAAAACTCATTTTCCTTTAAAACCATTCGGTAAAACATAACCCTTTCATGAACCCTAATGGGAAAAATAACTTTAATCCATGACATATCGAAACATACATTTAATTACATGAAATTATGCATGCCTAGAACCATAGTTGTTAGAATCGGATCGGACTGGCCGGGTCGGACCGGAAACCGGTGAACCGGCCACCTGACCGGTCCGGTTCTCCAATTGGATCGGTTAAGCAATTGACCCGGTCAACATTGGTCAAATCCGGGAAAAATCGGAGTGAACCGGTCGAGTGCAATTGAACCGACCCGGGGTGATGAACCGGTGAGCCAAATCGTGCCACTTGTCAACACAAGATAATTCAACAAAAGTTCCATCTAAGGGAGTTGAACCTCGTTCAACACGAAATGGGAAAGGTGACCAACCACTTGGCTAATGTTACACTTGTGATGTATTATGTAAACAATTATATATGTTACAAACGTAATATATTGTATATATTTATTTAATGAACAATTTAACCGGTTCGAGTATTGAATTGTGTTATATCTTCTTAGTAAATATATATATTATATACATTTAGTGATCGGGTCAATTATCTACTGGTTCAACTAGTGACCCATTGATTAAACCATTGAACCAGTAACTCAGTGCCTCGACCGGTTCGATTCTCGAGTCTAGTCTGATAACTATGCCTAGAACCCCTACCTCTTGTAGACCTCCAAAGCAATGCACAATGACACAATTTTCCGACGTAAATCGCGTTTCTCTTTCTCTCACTAGCCCCACGAATGGTAGGATAACAAAAGGTGATCCCTTTGAAGAATTGGAATCGGAAGAAAGGTGTTGTTTGATGAGAGGATTAAGAATATATAATTATTTTTGTGATCGGATAAGGTTTCGTATGAGTTTTGTAACACCCTGAACTCGTGTTTTATATGTGATGACGATGTGGCCGGGTTTGATGTTGTGTACGGCGTTTTAAGAACGTGATTTATTATGGTGTTATTAATTATGTGTTTAATTGTTGTGTGTTAATGTGAATCCCTCGAAATGGTTGACGTGTTTAAATATGTTTGAATGATGTGTATGTGATATACACCTACTTGGTGTAATTTGATTATAATAACTTAAAATATTTAATGTGAGTTTTGGGTGATGCATTTGTTACCTTCAAATTGTTATAATATTAATTTTAGCTGCTTTTACTTCACTTGATGACAAGTAAAGTTTTGGTGTTGTTTAATTAAGATAAAATTTGTGTGAATTAATCGGGATAACTTAATATATTCATATTTATTTTGATGATGAATATATGATATGCAAGTATGTTAGACTTGGTGTTGCTTTGAGAGCACAATATGAATGAGATTTAAAGTTAGTTTTGGGCCATAGAGAGAAGCGAATAATCGTTATAAAGTTTAGTATAAAATATGAGACTCTAATAAATAAATAGAAATTTTGTTCGTTGTCTAGAAAATGTTTTGGAAATAATTTCACCAACACCGAAAATTAACGACTTTGAATTATTATTAATTTCCACTTAAATATATTTATTCAATAATCTTTTCTAATGAATTAATTATGTGGAATTAATAATATGACAAAGTGAATTATTTCAAATCTTATAAAGAGTCTCACATGATTTTAGAAATTTTAATAACGATCATGTGCCTTTTCGATTTAAGAAAATTGAGAGTTTAGTGAATAAGTTGTTAGCTCCAAGAACCTTACACTGTCATAAAATGTTTTGAATGATAAAAATCTCTAAGTGTTGGATAAGAATTTTGTTTGTGAATACTAATGATTTCATCAAATGTTTCAGGAGGTTAACCAATGAGATATTAAAAATATTAAGAGAATACTTGAAGCAAAAGAGTACCTAAGAGGCGCATAGCATAAGCTTAAGGAGCTAAGAGGCGCATAGCATAAGCTCAAGCTAGAGGCTCATAGCACAAGCTCAAAGCATCAAAGGAAGTTTCTTGTACCACAAGCAGGCTAAAGCATAGACTCAAAGTATAAGGGAAACTTCTTGCACCACAAGCAAGCTATAAGTGGCGCATAGCATATTCTCAAAGCATCAATGGAAGCTTCTTGCAACACAAGCAACCTCTAAGTGGAGCAAAATACATGCTCAACACATCAAGGAAGCTCAAGCTAGTAAGTAAAGCTACCTAGTAACCAAAGCTAATCACCTAGGCTTGGTGATAGTAAAACAAGCTAAGCACACCAAGCAAGCTCAAGCTCAAGCAAGCATAGGTGCATCGAAGCTCAAGCAAGCATAGGCGCATGGAAGCATGAGCTCAAGCATTAAAGTCAAGTTCAAAGTTTCCTTATTTGGAAATGGACTTTGATGTCTATAAATACCCCATAATTTGACAAGAGCATCAAGAGAATCAAGATAAAAAAAGTCGAAACTCTGTCAAAAATCCAAACAACTATTTGTACTCGAATTCATATACATTTAGATCAAAAGAGGTAATTTGTAAAGTTTTAGCTAAGAACAATTTGAATATCCTTGCATTTGCAAATTAAGCTTTGAAGATCAAATAAAATCGAATAACCTCTAGAGAGGGATAAAAAATTGCTTGCCTTTGAGGTGTTGGTTCTTTATGAGTGACATGCTCCCCCTCAACTTCATTCTCCTCCAAGGGTTCTTCAAAGATTTCACAAATGTCCATTTCATTCTCATTTGGAGGTGCATCCATAAAATCTTGTAATTCATCCACCATTTCATTTATTGTACCTTCAGACATTAGAGTTATTTCTTCATCAATGAAAAAGAATGGGGGCACATTTAAGTTAGAGCTATGGAGTTGTGAAGAGATAACTAGGGGTAGAGGGAGACCAAAAAAAGACTAAATGCTTGTACAAGTAAAAATACATTGCGGCAAATTAAAGTGATAGAGATAGAGAGATCACAAAATTAATTTATACTGGTTTGATCGTACCTTTATGCCTACATATCCAGTTCCTTGAACTCACGTTCAAGAGTGATCCACTAACAGACAAGCTTAATTGTGTGCTTGTCAAACCGTTACAATGCTCGAGCACTTTTTATACTTCCGGATTCCTCACCCTATGTGTAAAAGCATCAAATTCACTCTTGAAAGAAATTGCACCTTCAATTACAACCATCTCAAAATGGATTACAAATGTATATTGAAATTGCAGAGAAACACGAGGAGGGGGTTGAATCGTATTTCAAAATTTTTCTCTGAAAAAACATTAAACAAAGCTTATCAAGCTAAAGAGCTTGTGAGCAGTAAAAATATTGTCAATCAATAAAGTCTTAAAGGACAAGAGTAAAGAGAAGAGATATAAAACACAAGACTTTATATTGATTCTAACCTTGCCTACATCCAGATTCTCAACCAAATTTGTTAAATTTCCACTAATCCACACGACTACAGGATAGTCTTTCTTTAAGCCCTTTCAACGTCTACAAAGATATTATCTAAGCCTTTTCAAACTATTCCGAACAACAAGAGAATAGAAAGGATTCTTTTATTAGAAATCCAGTTCTTAAGTTGAGATGCTTAAAGTAAGCAAGTAAAATGCAATCTCAAATTTTAATTTTTCTTGTTAACAAACAAAAGTTTGTCCAGAAAAATTTAAGAACTCTTTAAGTTATGATAAATGTTTTTTAAGCTATTACATATCAGTAGCACAAGAGAAAGAAAGAAACTCTTTTTTACAAGAATTATTAAAGATGAAGCAAGAAGAGCATAAGATAAAAGAAAGATTACAGGTCTTCAAGTCTTCTTTATATAGACTTAGTAGGAAAAAGTCGTTTGAGATAGACTTTGTATTGTGACTCCAATTTGCTTTTTTGATAGTGTATCACAATGCTCTATTCTAGTATGTCAACCTCTTTCTTCCTTTTATTGTGAAATAGCTTCATATATTGACTTTATTTAAAAATAAATTCTCTTTTTGTTTTTACGAGAGAAGCTTTCCCGGACACGTATATTCGCATCAAATCGTGATGAAGGGATATTTGTCTCTTGATAAGATATTTTTGTGAGGGTTGCCCGATAAGTTTCTTAGAATAACTTAAGAAAAATCAAAGAAATAACATATCATAAATGTATGGATTATTTTGAAGTATAATATACTTTCAAATGACTTCAAAAATCTATAGTAACCTTTCTGAGGTATATTAAACAAATGTTTAAAACATGTTTATGAGGTTAGGACAAGCATAATCTGGTATACGTATAGTAGCAAATTTAAGGTGCTACAGTACCGTTTCTAAGCTTTGTGCCTAACAATTCTGAGGTACCAAATTAGTTTTTTGAAGTCCGGTAGACTTTCTGAGGTATCTAAGATACTCTAAAAAAGGGGTTTACTTATGTGTAGTATAAAAACATTGTGAGAAAATGCAATTTTAAGACGTGAGGCTTAATTAACCTAAGAAAACGAATAAAAAATGTTTTTCTTAGTAACCTCAGAAAACATAATAAGTGAAATTTTTATACACTCAATATTTTGGTACTCATCAAAATAAAATTATTAAGGGTCTTCTGGAGCTAACATGTATGACTCTCTCAAAGAGTAATAATACAATGAAAGCACTTATAGAGTAATATCGAGAAAATCTCTCAATTAGCTCAAAAACAACTAAAAAGTTATGAATTCTATGAAACTTTGATGAATAGAACAAATAGAATGATTTGATGTATTAAGTTTTGAGTTTTGAGCCTTTATTTATAGAAAAAAAATTGGTCTCTAAACCATTATAATTAAATAATTTAAAATAATTAATCAAAACAGTCATTGGAGCCTTAATTCTAAATAATTTTGCAGATAAGGATCGATCTTGTAAAGCATAGGGTCCTGTCATATAAAAATAGAACAATGGAAATGTCTAACACTTGAGGATCAATCCTAAAAGAGGAGGACCGACCCTATAATTCAAACGGCTATAATATTTTAGAGATATTTGACTACAGGATCGATCCTATAGAATGAGAATCGATCATGTTTATAAAAACTTTAGAATTATGTGCTTTTTAATTGCAAGATCGATTCTAAAGTCATGAGGATCGATCCTATTTCTAAAAATTCAAAGAAGTCGTGAATTATGCATGAGGATCGATTCTATATGTATGAGAATTGATTCTGTTATAATTTCTCGTGAATTTGAAATTCTAATGCATGAGAATCCATCCTATTTATATGAGGATCGATCCTCTATATCAATTTCGCATAAAATACTTTTTCAAAATCATTTCATAAACATAGAGCAATTTGAATTTAATTTCAAACATAATTTCCATTTTAAAAAACTTTTAAAATCGTTTAAAAAAACTTCTAAACAAATATTTTGGGGTTTTTTATTTTATATATGGTTTTTTAATTTTAAATTTTTATTAATATTGCACTTTGTAAATTTTTTTTAAAATGTGTTGAGGGTACTCATTTCGCTCAACAGTAAATAGGTACCCAAAAAAAGTCAGCTAACAAGACTAGATGACATGTCAGAGTTTTTTTTTTCTTAAATTTTATAGATACTCATTTCGCTAAGCAGGAAATAGGTACCCGTGTCATTCATCCAACCAAAAGTAGCCACATGGATGTGTTGTCACAATGCAACTAGACTTGTGCAGCTTTTGTTCAGCTCATTGTTCATGGGTCTGCTCATTGTTCACGCGTTTGAAAACATGCATTGATAAATCAAAGTTGTCTAAAAAAACGTGCATTGATAAATAAATTAAAACTGTCACCCGGTCTCCCATGCATGCAGCCTTGGAAATTGGCACATGTGACATTAATAGTTAGGCTTCATGCATATCTAGTTATTTTGTGTTTGAAAGTAAAATAATATAAGTGCTTGTTTTGGTTTGTAGTGGTAGTTTTTAAAAAATTGTGTAAAGACCTTTTGGAAAAGTTAAATATTTTAACTTATCCAAGAAGCACTTAAAATAACTTTTTAAAAAGTTAAAAGTTACATAAAAATTAATCCTAACATCCATATAATAACTTATAAAAAGTTTAAAAAAAGTCATCAATTTGATATCCAAACTCACCCTAATTCCAGTTGTTACCCACGCTCACTAAAGCATGGACACTATCTAAGATAATTTATAAAGGTTTAAAATTTAGGATTTAAGGTAATTATAAAGTGCAACATTCTTATTTTTCCTTTTCTCGTGCTTCTCTTTCTGTTTTATCTTTTCTATTTCTTGGTTATTCTTTCAAAATAAATATATACTTAATTTTCTGTTAAGATGTTTACTTCCACTTAATTCATGTTTCATTTCTTAGAATTTTTGTTAATTTGGTTTTATGTAATTATTTATTCCTTTTGTTTTCCTTTAGTTTTAAAAATGACGTTGTGCGCCTCAAGTGTATCTAAATACATTTTTTTTATCATTAGCCCATATGAACAAGGTAAATATATTTTCCTTATGTTTCTTTTATGGATTTAATTTTTATAGTGTACAATTTTTTTACACAGTCATTCCAATCATGTGGTTCCACGTTAGCCGTGACTATGTTTTCTCTCTTCTACTACTTAAAAAGTCATAGAAACGTAGTGTTTTGATTGAATTACAGTGTTGTATCAAAATTAAACTCTTCTTTTATTACTCTATGCATCTTTCGATGTATTTTAATTCAAATAAAAATACATGGATTCTGAAATTTACATATGGAAAGCCATACTAAATAAGAGAAAGACTAAATACCCAAAATTTCTTCCAGAAATATATCGCGGGACAAATTAGTCCCTCAGAATTTGAAAACCCAATATTAGTCCTTCACATTTTAAAAAAGGGGACAAATCCGTCCTTCCGTACATGTCCGTACAATGATTTCTTTGTTGTACGGACATTTACGGAAGGATGAATTTGTCCTCCTTTTTTAAAATGTGAATGATCAAATTGGACTTTTCAATTCTGAGGAACCAATTTATCCTATGATAATATTTCTGGAGCACTAAAATGAGTATTTAGTGTAAGAGAAATTCCCAATAGAAGCCATTTTAACCATACATCATGATTTAGTTTGGCACATGATCACAAGTTTAACCGAAGCACTTAATATATCCATACTATTTTGTATGTGTTTTTTCTTTTTCAATAATGCTTGATGTATAACAGAAATACGTCCAACTTGTATCCAAGGTGTGTTATCCAAATTACAGGATGTGTGCTATACATATAGCACACATCCTGTAACATGAATAGCACACATTGGATATAAGTTGGACGTATTTCTGTTATAGGTTAAGTATTATTTTCTCTTTTTTGGATATTTGTACGTCTCTTCTTAATCTGTGTGTATTTTATTATGGTATCTTTAGTATAGATCTCCTACTAGTGATGAATCAATAAGGGAATATAAAAAACAGAGCATATATATGTATATACTTATTTTTATTTTACAAGATACTGAATTAATTATGATATACAACACTATTAGTCAATTATAATATAATACATATGATTAGCAGGTGATTTGAAAATTTTTTATTTACTAACCGTATAAATTTTTGGGTAAATTACACTGACCTTCCCTGAGGTTTGATAAAATTACACATATTTCCCCTCTATTTTAACACCTGACATTTACCTCCTCTCACTCATTAAAAAATAAACAGTGTTAAGTTAAATTTAACGGAGAATATATAATTACATTTCTACCCCCAACATTTTAAACCCAAAAATCCTAAAAATAATCCAAAAGTCCCCTCTCCTCTGCGTTCACTCTCCCCCAACTTCGAAACTGAAGGCTTTGAAACTGAGAATATGCCTTGGAGCATCCCAACCCATTTACTCTTATGAGTTCTGGCTGCTGCCGCAGTTCCTTGACGACGACGACGAAGAGGACAATGACGTCGTTTCCCTCAAACGACGACCCGCTTCAACTCAACAATGTCGACGATACGCTGTTTCACTTCGTTTCTTTCGGATCCTTCGCTGTCGTTCCTTGTTCCGATCTCAGCTCCCCAGTTGGTGGCTCAAACGAGACCGAGAGCGACGAGGACGAGCACCTCCAACCAGGAATCGAGTTGGATCACCGAGTTGCTCATTCGTCCGTCGACTTCGACTCCCAAACCACCAAAAAATCCACTGTAATGGTCTTGTACTCTGTCTTTTTGTTCAATGATTCTTTGTTTTTGTTCTTATTTTCTTGTACTCTCTTTTCTTGTTCAATTCTCATTGTGAATCTTTGTTTTTGTTCTAATTTTTATTTTTTAGGGCGGATCCACTTAAAAAGGTGAAGAATGCCGGTGAAGCTGTGAATGGGTTTGAGAACGGGTTATGGAGACTTATTTGGTGCAGAAACATTGACATTGCCACTTAAAAAGGAGAAGGTGAAGATGAAGTGGAGGTACAAGGGCAAATGGAAGATGTTAGTACTGTACATAGTGAAAAGCTAGCATTTGCATTTGCATTTGCTTTGATAGATTCTCATCATAGTGCACCTAGAATTTTACTAGGTTTGATGTTTGAGTAATTTAAAATACACTATAAGGGTTTTTTTGTTTTTTTTTTCTATTAAAAAAGAGAATATTTACAAAAGTGTAATTAATGATCATGTGTTTATGTTTTGAAAATAGAGGGATGTCAAGTGTAATATTATTAAACCTTAGGGGAGGTCAGTGTAATTTACCCTAAAACGAATATATAAATTGAATTTTGTGAGAAATTTTTTAAACTTGCCACATCAATAAACACATTATGAGAATTAATATGAATGTGCTACCTCATAGGTGCATAACCCAACTTTAGTATTATATATTTGATATATGATAAGCGATTATATAAAAGAATAATTGTATAAATAAGTAATTATTGAAATAAGTTTAATTTTTCAAAATATCCAAAAATATTCTAATTATCTCATCTGATGCCAACTCAGAGATAATTAACCAGCCGCGGTGAAGAAAATCGGATAGGACAATGGGGCGAGTAAATTAAGTTGTTTAAAAATAAAAGAAAAAGGGTTTATTCCGCTGTAAAACATCATATCATTTTAAATTTATTTTAAGTAAAAGGAAAAGAAGAACGAACAACCAAATGAAGAAAGACGCGGTTGGCATTGGCCGGTCTTTTTACGGTAAGAAGAAAGGGGATTTACTAGGGCTCGGCCAAAATTCCCTTTTTCGATTGAATGTCTCTGCTTCTGCAAGCAAAACCCCACAGATCCCAACAAAAACCATAAAATCGAAAATCGCTTTTATGGCTACCACTCTTCTTTGATTTTCGTAAGATTTTCATTCTCCCATTGCATTTTTCTTTATTCTGCTGGTTTTCCTTTTCATATATTTAATTGTAGATATTGCGTGTCGAATATCATGTTTCTTTTACAGCTTATGCGATATTTCATTTTCTTTGCTTGCACTATTAGTTGTCAACAGACAACACTATACATAAATAAATTGCCTAGTTTGAATTTAATTTTTGCGATCGGTGGCGTGTGCTTCGTCAGGTCAAAACCATGAATTTTTCAATACTTCCATATCCTTCTTTTAATTTCTAGAGTTTTATTCTCGTTACTAAACAGCTTCTCTCCTACCGACTCCAGTTTTTTTCTTTTTTTTTTTCCGCTGAGACAAATATAATCTCTTCCCATCAAGTAGTTGCTGCAGCTTCTGATTCTGATTCGTTTTTTTATACGGTGATGATCCCTTCTCTCTCTATTTTTTTTTATTTTCACCCTGTTTGAAAACTTTTTATAAATTGAATTGAATTGAATTAACTTTTTATAAATTGAATTGAATTGAATTTCGATGTTTCAAATAAATTAGTAAAATTGTAGAATTAAATTGAATTCCAATGTTTGGAATGTTTATAAAATGAATTAAATTTTTTTAATGGACAAATTTATCCTAAGACACTTTGGAATTTGAAGAGAGTAATTTAAAGAGGATAATTTGGACATTTCATATTTTAAGTGAAATGTCAATGAAATTCAATTGAAATCGGAGTGGATTGACTTTGATTTGTTTTTGGATCAAAACTATGGAATTGAATTGAATTCCATTTCAACTTAAATAATTTTCTTTGTTTCAAACACTAAAATTCAATTCTTGTCGGAATTGAATTCCAACAGTGTCCTATGTGTGGATTTTAAATTTGTTTAAGTTTTTATGTTATGTTGTGGTCTTTGGGCTTGTCTGTCAATGATGCCGTTGCATATAAGAAGAAAACAAATTATCTAAGTATTTTATTTTCATTTGAAAAATAAATGAGTTGTTTTCCCCTTCGATAAAAGGAGGGAATATATCATTTCTTGACGAGATTCAATTTTTCGTATTTTGGGTTTGGGTTCTGGTTTAAAGTGATATTTGGCTTTATGCTTCAGGAATAAATATATAAATCTTGGTGACTTTTGGAGGACAAATCAACTATGGAGGGAGTAATGGCAAGGAGGTACTGGTGTCATATGTGTTCACAAATGGTGAATCCAATTATCGAAGTGGAGTTCAAATGCCCATTTTGCCAAAGCGGGTTTGTTGAAGAAATAAGTAGCACCACAGCCGGGAACAACATGCGGGAAGTCGAGTTCGGTTCCGACAGGACTCTTTCCCTTTGGGCGCCTATCTTGCTTGGCATGATGAGCAATCCACATCATCGAAGAAGGCCTAGGCGAATAAACCTTGATGATGATGATGATGATGATGATGGCCGTTATGATCGTAATGTTACTGGTAATAGTAATGGTATAGCACGCCCATATGATCGGGAGTTCGAGTCTATGCTCCGGAGGAGAAGGAGAAGCACGGCTACCATTCTTCAATTGCTCCAAGGCATTAGACCTGGACTGACATCTGAATCGAATGAGAATACTGACAGTGATAGCCTTGACAGGGAAAGGGAAAGACAGAGAGAGCGTATAATCTCGATAAATCCTTTTAATCAGACTATAATGTTTCAAGGTTCCTATGACTGGAACCATGGTCATGGTGACAATCATATCCCAAATGGGTCTCTTGGTGACTATTTCATGGGGCCTGGTTTGGATCTACTGTTGCAACATTTGGCTGAGAATGATATCAATAGGTATGGAACCCCACCTGCAGAGAAGGAGGTCATTGAGGCGCTGCCTACTGTGACGATCAACGATAATCTACAGTGTTCTGTGTGTCTGGATGATTTTGAAATTGGTTCTGAGGCTAAAGAGATGCCTTGTAAACATAGTTTTCATACTAGATGCATCTTGCCCTGGCTGGAGCTTCATAGTTCTTGTCCGGTTTGCAGGTATCAATTGCCTGGGGATGAATCTAAGCAAGATTCTGATGCGTCGAGGAATAGTAGTAACCAACGGGAGGATGAAAATTCCAGAAGTGATGACATTGCTGAAGGACAAAGTGAAGCGAGAAATGCAAGTGGGGATAGACGGTTCTCATTTCCATGGCCTTTCAATGGATTGTTTTCTTCTTATAACTCTTTATCATCATCATCATCGGGTAATAATGCAAATGGAGATGTTACTCGATCAGAAAACAACTGAGTATTTCTTGCCTCTCAAGTGCTATTCATATGTTGCCTTGCTTATGTACATATATGTCTTACCAAATTAAATGAGATCCAATGTTGAGAGAACATGGTAATAATGTCTCTTTGTTGCTTGGCTTTGCTTTTGTTTTGTTTTGTTTTTTTTTTTGGTCTCATTGTGGTTTGGCATTGCTTTTTTTTGTTTTATTTTTGCTTCTTTGAATTCTGGGTGTTGCTTCATTAATATTTTGCTCATATTTACCACCATCTAACATCATACTGTCCAACCAAATACCATCCGAATATTTTTTTGTCGGTGATGTTTGTAACTAAAATCTTCTAAGTTCTCCAAAGCTCCAGAACGACAGGAGATATACGTGCAAGGCACTCCAACACTCAAATTAGTGATGATATGAGATATAAGGGTAGGAGAGTTATAAGATTTTTGAGTTATGAGCAAAGACCTCCTAATATAGGATTGTGAGTAATGCTTTCCTATATCTTTAAAGAGTATTTAGATTATAATTTAGTTTTTTAGTTACTTTTATCTTTGTCATTTTTTGTTGTTGAAAGGATCTCTTGAACTGAGTATCTTTTATCATTGTTATTAGAATCGGACTAGGGATTGAACCAGTCAAGACACTGGGTCACACTGGTTCAATGTTTCAATTGGTGGGTCACAGGTCAAACCAGCAGATAATTAACTCGGTCTCTCATAATAAATATATAATATATATATTCAACCCTCTATGTAACTCCGATCTAAGTAGCTAGCCGAACCGGACCACCAACTTGTTCACTGGTTCTCCGATTGAATCGACCAGTTCAGTCTTATTTTCATAACATTATTTTTTATGGTACACTCTTCTATACAAACAGACTTTTTTGACATTCGATAGATATGTGGTGGTTCAATATAAGTCATACATATAATTCTGAAAAATTATAAAATAAAAGTGAGTATTAAGGCCTTTAAATAAAAATTGCAATGATGCTTAAGGAAAGAGAAAACGTATATAAAAATTAACTAAAAATCAATAATAAGTCAGAAATACTCATATGGTACACAAAATACTATAAATGAAAGAGGAAAGGTAAGGATTTTTGGACTAAGAGAAATCACATTCTTCGTTGTCTTCCTCTCTGTCATCCATTTATGTGTAGAAATTTGTGGTGCTCCACCAACTAATCTCCTATTTATGCCGCATCGATCACACTTCGTGAGAAAATGCAGCGGATATTGTGTCTCCTCCGCCACTACGTGTAACACCTCGACTTTAATTAGGTCCTAATTAAGAGAAAACTAGTGATAATTGATCTTAATTAGAATTTAATTAGAAATCGATAATAACGTTACATTTTATGCATTCTTTATGTTAGAGTTGGTGTTTGCTATATGCTTTGTTGATTTTAAGATCTTGGGTGTGCGCTTTACTTGATGTCTTGAGCTTGGTTTTGTTGTTGTGGTTATCAAACTTTTGTGTGGTGTTTGTTTGTGCAAAGATTAGGGAAGAACAGAGTCCACTAGGAGAGGGTTTTGAGGTGTTTTAAGTGCAGAGAATATATTTTTTTTTGCAGTTCTGCCATGAGGCCTTTGTTAGAGAAGGAATTTTAAATATATAATTATAAATATATATATATATATATATATATATTTGAATAAATGACAAAAATATATTGATCAGAACTGAAACAATCAACAACACATTAGAGAATACAAGAAGCAAGTCCAACTATTAATTAGCTTGGGACTTAGAAATATTTGTTAAAGGGTAAAATCAAAATTACCTCTCAATTGTTTTAAAACTAATGTGTGGCCAAAATATGGTTTTTTATTTTATATATGGTTTTTTTATTATGAAATTTTATTAATATTGTACTTTGTAAAATTTTTTAAAAATGTGGGGAGGGTACCCATTTCGTTGGGCACTAAATTGGTACCCAAAAAAAGTCAACCGACCTCACTAAAAGGTTGCCACTTGTCGCGGTCCAAAGATAGGTACCTATTTCCCCCTTAGTGAAATGAGTACCAAGACTAGAAAACCAATAAAATTCTTCCATGTGTCCTTGCTTTTTCATGATAAAGCTGCATGTCATGACATCCTTCTTTGATTCATGCTGCCATATTTTCAGAATAATAAAGTTAATGTTGCACATTAATCACTCATGTCATCTAGTCACTTATTAGTTCCGTGAAACTTTTCCTCGTCTATAAAAGAATGCAATGAGAAGTAAAATATGCATCTCAAGTGAAATATATCGTTACAAGTTTCTCTCATATTTTCTTCTATTGTTCTTCTTTTGTTCTTCTCTCGTTGGTTTTTGCAGTTTTATTTTTTATATCAGTGGGAAAAATGAATCTCATTATCATGGTAATGGTCCATCATAATGGTCAAATATATATCAGTTCGAATCAAGGGGTAACTTTTACTTCTGAAAAGCCAGAATATACTTGTGTTAATTTTTCTATCACATTGGAGCAATTGGAAAATACCCTATATCGGTGTATCAATTCAAATATTTTAAAAAAAGTGACATCAATAAAGTATAGATGTCCAGTTTTCAATGATAATGTCAACATATATTATCAACTTATGCCAATAGTTGATGATAACACAATAAATGTTATGTTGATGATACATCAACAATACTCTTCATGGATTAATGCTTTGGAAATATATGTTGATTTTGAAGAAATTAGTGAGGAGAATGAAATTGTTCATACTCAAGATATTCTAGAAAAGGAGATTGATTGGGAACAAAGTGATGATGATGACTACTACAATAATAATGAAGTTGGTGTTGAAAATCCACGTGAAGAGCAAAGTTCACCGATACTTCCACCAACTTATCTAAATGTTGATTCGAGTGTCTATCATCAATTGAATCTGGAAGTTGCTGAAATTCCTCATTTTCCACAATTTGCTAATATAAGTAATTTGTTTTATAGTGATACCTTTATTATAATTCATGAGGCTATTAAATATAGTTTTTTAAGTTTATTAAGCTAATTATTGTTATATTATATTATATTATATTACTAATTTATTATTCTTTAGTCCTGATTTTGTATAATTTTTTTTTTGTAATTATTGTTGGTGTATGCCCTAGAGGGCCAATCATAATTGCGTTTTTATGATGTTATGACATTTTATATTATATATTTATATATATATATATATATATATGAGGCATTTCATTCATTAATTGTTTATTTATTTTAATGAACATTATGAAGTCCTTAGAATGGAATTATTTAAATATTAAATATTAGGTACATGACCTAATAGTGAGAATTCATTCTTAAATGTCCCTAGTCGAGTATTACTGAACCAACAGGACAACAGTAATGCATTGAGGCTAGTATGTGTATGGACTGATAACATTTTCTCACAGGTTATGGATATGTGATATCAAGTCTACACATAGGTATAATTGTAGTATACTGGATTGACCCGCCATGAGAACATCACATGGATCGTAATGTGAATGTCATAGATGATTCTCATAGTGATGGTGGTACATGTGATCCTTCGACTTGAAGTTATTGCAATCCGCTACATGAGAAACTGTATGTTTTAATATCGTCAAACGTTATCCGTAACAGGATAATTATAAAGTCGATTATTGGATATATCGCGAATCATGTATGCAGATGTGAGTAACGTAGATAGGATTTGTCCCTCTCACATTACGAGAGATATATCTGTGGGCCCCTTGATGAGTAGGACTGGGAAAATGCATGGCCGTGCTGAAATGAATTAATGTGTGACATTAATCTCATTTAATTTTATCAGTCAATTCGGTATTCAAGAAACTAACGATGTAACTATACAAGATGACTAATTTCATGCTTGTGTTAAATCTAGATATTTGGACAAAGGGATTGAATTGTACAATAACATCGATCACGTAAAGGTTATGTCAAACCGTTGACTTTCTTATAACTTGGGTAACAGTGATGTGTTGCTAGATACTGCTCATTGTTTATATTATTAAATAGTATTTAATAATATTTCCAACGTTATGAGAACCTATAGGGTCACACACTAAAGCAGTTTTAAATTGATGCTTAATTAGATTAAATTAGTGTGACTAATTTAATTGTATTGGGCTTACATCAGATGGGCCCAATAAGGCACAAACTAGGTTTAAGTTTTCTATGAGATGAGAGTGGAGTGTTGGCTATAAATAGCAACACATATGAGCCTAGCCTCACACACAAGAATTTGGAATTCACACTCTCTCACTCAGAGAAAGCTAATCCTTGTTTTCTCTGAAATTCACTACTAGCATAGAGAGTCTCAGAGGAGCATCAAGGTGGACGTGTGACGACCACAACTGCTGTGTGGACTTCTAAAGGCCGCCGTTGCTACTGCGTCGGAAGGATTGACATAGCTCATTTTGTGTAGCTGCCACGCTTCAACAGGTATATCAAATATGATTTATGATATTTCACAAGGGTCTATGGGAGGGAATTGCATGTAAAATTTTTTGTTTTCCGCTGCTTCTATATGCATGATTTCCCAACAGTGGTATCAGAGCCACTTGTGAAAACGTATTTCTGTTTGATGGCATTACGTGTAATTTATATGATAAATACGGTTTTGTATGTTTTTCCTTTTGTTTATGTGATAAACACGGTTTTTTATTTTCTATATGAATGTGTTTTATTCATATGATTATATGATATTTTCGAATTTCATATGTTACGTGATAACATGGTTTTGTTTCTTTGCCAATAAGAATTCATAAAACATGTTTATGTTGCTAGTGTTATAACTCGTTTTATATATTGATGTGTTTCTGTCAAAATTCGATTTTGATATATATGGTTTAAGAAATACTCTTGTATAAACTTGATTTTCATACACATAGATTCAAGAGTTGAATTCAAGTGTTGAATCATTATTTTCAAAAATTTTAAATTCTTGATGATGAATTAGAATTTTTGAAATCCATATGGTTATTTTCATGATGATGAATTAATATTTGTGAATTATATGACTATCTCAAATTTCAAAATTTATTTCGAAATCTTGGCCAAGAATAGCTAAGATTGGCTATTATTATATTTTGAAATTCTTGTATCTATATCAAGATAATTCGATTTTGAAATATGGTTATTTTAAAATTTAAAATTTTTTTAAATCCCTTACCTCGTGGAGCCAAATGGAGTACATGAAGCTGCTAAAGATCACGCTTGTTTTCGTGAAGTTACGCCTCTTCAGCCTATTCTTGTGCCATATATATATATATATATATATATATATATATATATATATATATATATATATATATATATGTATGTATGTATTCTTTAATATATATATTATTTTCGTGCTTGGAAGTGCTGTTCTTGCGCCTATGTTGCTGTTGATTTAATATATATTATATATATATATATATGAGTTGGGTTCAAATGACACCGTTTATTGGATTAAATTTTTATTAAATTAACCGTTGGATTAGAGGTTCATATCATATAGATCATACCTATAAATTTTTAAAACAATATAAGATTATTTGATATAGTTTTGATGGATATAAAAATCAACGTAATACATTTGTTCAAAATAAACAAGAATAAGAGATATATGAATACATTCTTAATGATGTTCAATTTTAATGAAATTTGACATGAATGATCTTCACAATTAGTTATTCTAATTCAATGGTTGGATCGACGAAAAAATTATTTTATATGAAGTTATAAGTGGTGTAACTTTACTTAAAGTTACACCGGTGTCATTTGAACTCAACTCTCTCTCTATATATATATATATTTCAAATTGTTATGTCATTTTGCTGAGTTCCGTGAATCTTGCAATGCTTCGCCTTGTATATGTGAGATTTATTATATATATATATATATATATATTTCAAATTTTGAAATATTTTAATTAATAAGATTGATTAAAACGGAACACCTATATATATGGAATGTCTATATTTTATATTTTGAAATATTTTAATTAATGAGATTAATTAAAAACAGAACACCTATATATATGGAGTGTCTATATTTCAAATTTTGAAATCCTTTTAATTAATAAGATTGATTAAAACGGAACACCTATATATATGGTATATTTGTATTTCAAATTTGAGATCTTTTAATTAATATGATTAATTAAAATTTAAGATCTTTTATTAATATGTGATTAAATTTCATACGGGGCGCGTGTTTAATTTGTAATTGATTAAAATGATATAAAGTATTTCTTTTATCATGTCATGGGATGCATGTATATAAGTTCTCATATGCTTTATTTATTTTATTCTATTATTACATGTATGTTGCATTTGCATGTTTTATATATATGTATGAGATACATGTATGGATTTTATATGTTAAATGGTTTAACATTATATGGTGAGATCTATTTATAAAATCCCTTATTATAAAATATTAAGTCATGATAGCCTTCCAATGTCTGGCACTCGTTAAGACTGTTATCGATGTAGTGTGGGTCTACCAAAGCAGGACACTCTTATCTATAGTAGTAAGGCGCGATAGGACAAGCAAGTAATGTCCGACTGCCAACCATTGGGTTTGACTTAACTAAGTGAGATTCAATAAGATTGAGAGGCTTAGAGGCAATGAAAAGTTGGGCTTTAATTCATAAGATGAATTAGAATAAGATGTTATTCACCCAACTATCCAAAAGTTGTATAAGATACAATTGGAAAGAGTTTCCTACCTAAATAGTCGAAACTTTAAGCGATCAACTAAAGTTGACTTAAAACTAGATGAAATATGGATCTTGGCCCACTATAAAATATTCCAAAGGAAAATTTTACGAATCAATGTAGAGGGTCATTGGTTTGAATAAAATAGTGGGACAAATATTTAATTAAAATCCTAATTAAATATTATATATATGTCATGATACTCACTTTGCATATTTTCTTTCTGTAGTTTACTATGGCATCACACGCATCAACTAACCTGTCACTACGATCTATCCTTGAGAAGGATAAGTTGTCTGGAACGAATTTTCTAGACTGGTACAGAAACTTGAGGATTGTCCTCAAGCATGAAAAGAAATTTTATGTCCTCGAAGGACCTATTCCTAAGGAGGCACCAGCTGCAACTGCTTCTAGGGCTGACAAGGATGCTTATAAGAAGCATCAGGATGATGCCTTAGATGTTTGCTGTCTCATGCTTGCTACCATGACCCCTGAGTTGCAGAAACATCATGAGAGCATGGAGGCGTACGATATGATCGTACACCTCAAGCAACTCTATCAAGGGCAAGCAAGGAAGGAGAGGTTTGAAGCTTCCAAAGCTCTTTTCAGCTGCAAGATGTCAGAAGGAAGTCTTGTGGGTGCTCATGTGCTCCAAATGATTGGATACATTGAGAACCTTGAAAGGTTGGGCTTCCCTCTGGGCCAAGAGTTGGCCACTGACCTGATCTTGCAGTCATTGCCTGAGTCATATGGACAGTTCGCCATGAACTATAACATGAATGACTTTAATAAGACCTTGCCTGAATTGCTGAGCATGTTGAGAACAGCTGAGCAAAATATAAATAAAGGCAAAGGCAAGACCATCTTGATGGTTCAAGGTGGAAAGGGCAAAAAGAAGCAAGGCAGCAAGCCCAAGGGCAAAGGCAAGGAAAATGGCAAGGGCAATGAAAAGCCTAAGTCGAAAGCCTTGAAGCCTAAGGGTGGTGTGTCTAAAGAGGGCACCTGCTTCCATTGCGGTGGGACCGGACATTAGAAGAGGAACTGTGCAAAATACCTGGAAGAATGCAAGAAGAACAAAGGAAGTGAGACTTCCGCTTCAGGTATATTTGTTATAGAAGTCAATTTATCTACTTCTGCATCATGAGTATTATATTCTGGATGTGGTTTTCATATTTGTACAAATAAACAGGTGCTAAATGAGAGTAGATCATTGACGAAGGGTGAAGTCGACCTACGAGTTGGAAATGGAGCAAGAGTTGCTGCATTAGCTGTAGGATCTTATGATTTGACTTCGCCCACTGGCTTGTAATTCAGTTAGAGAACTGTTATTTTGTACCTTCCATTAGCAAAAACATCATTTCTATTTCCAGTTTGGATGAACTTGGTTTTAGTTTTATAATTAAGAACAAATGTTGTTCCATTTATTATGATGATGTGTTTTATGGTAGTGCACCTATGTTAAATGGACTTTATGTACTTGATCTCGAAAAGCCTATCTATAACATTAATACCAAGAGGTTCAAACCAAATGAATTGAACCCTTCTTACCTTTGGCATTGTCGTTTAGGCCATATAAATGAGAAGCGCATTTCAAAACTCCATAAGGATGGATTATTGGACTCATTTGATTATGAATCATATGAGACATGTGAATCTTGTTTATTGGGAAAAATGACTAAGGCACCATTCACTCAAAAGGGTGAAAGGGCCACTGAGCTTTTGGGCCTTATACATACCGATGTATGTGGACCATCAGTACCTTGGCCATAGGTGGTTTTCAATACTTCATCACATTCACTGATGATTTCAGTAGATATGGATATGTGTATCTTATGAGACACAAATCAGAATCCTTTGAAAAGTTCAAAGAATTCAAGAATGAAGTAGAAAACCAACTTGGCAAGAGTATTAAAATTCTTCGATCAGATCGAGGAGGTGAATACTTGAGTCAAGAGTTTGATGACTATCTACGAGAGTGTGGGATACTATCCCAACTCACTCCTCCTGGAACGCCACAATGGAATGGTGTTTCTGAGAGAATAAATCGAACATTGTTAGACATGGTTCGATCAATGATGAGTCATGCAAACCTTCCAAATTCTTTCTGGGGACATGCTGTCTTAACAGCAGCATTTACACTTAACCGTGTTCCAACCAAAACGGTAGAAAAGACACCATATGAGATGTGGGCTGGTAAACGAGCCAGTGTGTCTTTTATGAAGATTTGGGGTTGTGAAGCTTATGTGAAACGTCAAGTCTCTAATAAGCTTGAACCTAAATCTGAAAAGTGCTTCTTTGTGGGATATCCTAAAGAAACCAAGGGATATTATTTCTACAGTCAATCTGACAACAAAGTGTTTGTTGCACGAACTGGTGTATTCCTTGAGAAGGAATTCATTGGAACCAGTGGGAGCAAAGTAGAAATTGAAGAAATACTTCAACCACAAGAAGAGACTGAGGTGGAACAAGAGCAGAGCACACAAGTCGTTGTGGTACAACAACCTGCTCAAGTAACGCAAGAACCACGTAGGTCAGACAGAACACGTCACCCACCAGAGAGATATGGATTTCTCATGACTAAACAGGGTGATGTGCTGCTCATAGATCAAGATGAGCCTGTCACCTATCAGGAGGCCATTACTGGGCCTGAATCTGAAAAGTGGCTAGAAGCCATGAAATCTGAAATGGATTCCATGTACACTAACGAGGTATGGACCTTGGTTGATCAACCTGAAGGGGTAAACCCATAGGTTGCAAGTGGGTTTTCAAAAAGAAAACTGACATGGATGGTAATGTGATTACTTTTAAAGCAAGACTGGTTGCAAAAGGTTTCAAGCAAACTCATGGTATAGACTATGATGAAACTTTGTCACCTGTCGCAATGCTTAAGTCCATTCGGATTTTACTTGCTATCGCTGCATACTATGATTATGAGATATAGCAGATGGATCTCAAAACTGCTTTCCTTAATGGAAATCTCCTTGAGGATGTGTACATGACACAACCCGAAGGGTTTGACATTGGAGATGATAGTGCAAAAGTATGCAAGTTACAGCGATCAATCTATGGATTGAAGCAAGCTTCTAGAAGTTGGAATCTTCGTTTTGACGAAACTGTAAGACAGTTTGGATTCGTCAAGAATGAAGATGAACCTTGTGTTTACAAGAAGGTTAGTGGGAGCACAGTTGCATTTCTGGTCTTGTATGTAGACGACATACTTCTCATTGGAAATGACATCCCCACATTACAGTCTGTTAAGACTTGGCTTGAGAATTGCTTTTCGATGAAGGACTTGGGCGAAGCCACCTACATATTGGGTGTAAGGATCTATTGAGATAGATCAAATAAATTGTTTGGCCTGAGCCAGAGTACATACATAGATAAAGTGTTGAGACGCTTTAACATGCATGATTCAAAGAAAGGGTTCTTACCTATGTCACATGGTGTGACACTCTCAAAGAATCAATGTCCCCTTTCACAAACTGATAGGGATCGGATGAGTAAGATTCCATATGCTTCTGCAATTGGATCTATCATGTATGCTATGTTATGTACACGACCAGATGTCTCGTATGCTTTGAGCATGACGAGCAGATACCAGTCAGATCCCGGTGATAGTCACTGGACAGCCGTCAAGAATATCCTTAAGTACTTGAGAAGAACTAAGGATTCATTCTTGGTATATGGCGGTGAGGAAGAGCTTGTTGTAAAGGGTTACACTGACGCTAGCTTCCAAACCGATAAAGATGATTCCAAATCGCAATCAGGTTATGTGTTTTGTCTTAATGGCGGGGCTGTGAGCTGGAAAAGTTCAAAGCAAGAGACAGTCGCCGATTCTACTACAAAGGCCGACTATATTGCTGCCAGTAATGCAGCAAAAGAGGCTGTTTGGATCAAAAAGTTCATTGCTGAACTTGGTGTGGTTCCTTGCATCGAGGACCCAGTGGCTCTCTATTGCGACAACAATGGAGCCATTGCACAAGCTAAGGAACCCAGATCTCACCAGCGATCCAAACACATACTTAGGCGTTTTCATCTCATTCGAGAGATTATCGATAGAGGAGATGTGAAGATATGCAAAGTACCGGCTGATGATAACATCGCTGACCCACTGACCAAGCCCCTTCCTCAGCGGAAGCATGATGGGCATTCTAGATCGTTAGGCATTAGGGATATGCCAGATTGGCTCTAGTGCAAGTGGGAGACTGTTGGTGTATGCCCTAGAGGGCCAATCATAATTGCGTTTTTATGATGTTATGACATTTTATATTATATATATATATATATGAGGCATTTCATTCATTAATTGTTTATTTATTTTAATGAACATTATGAAGTCCTTATAATGGAATTATTTAAATATTAAATATTAGGTACATGACCTAATAGTGAGAATTCATTCTTAAATGTCCCTAGTCGAGTATTACTGAACCAACAGGACAACAGTAATGCATTGAGGCTAGTATGTGTATGGACTGATAACCTTTTCTCACAGGTTATGGATATGTGATATCAAGTCTACACATAGGTATAATTGTAGTATACTGGATTGACCCGCCATGAGAACATCACATGGATCGTAATGTGAATGTCATAGATGATTCTCATAGTGATGGTGGTACATGTGATCCTTCGACTTGAAGTTATTGCAATCCGCTACATGAGAAACTGTATGTTTTAATATCGTCAAACGTTATCCGTAACAGGATAATTATAAAGTCGATTATTGGATATATCGCGAATCATGTATGCAGATGTGAGTAACGTAGATAGGATTTGTCCCTCTCACATTACGAGAGATATATCTGTGGGCCCCTTGATTAGTAGGACTGGGAAAATGCATGGCCGTGCTGAAATGAATTAATGTGTGACATTAATCTCATTTAATTTTATCAGTCTATTCGGTATTCAAGAAACTAACGATTTAACTATACAAGATGACTAATTCCATGCGTGTGTTAAATCTAGATATTTGGACAAAGGGATTGAATTGTACAATAACATCAATCACGTAAAGGTTATGTCAAACCGTTGACTTTCTTATAACTTGGGTAACAGTGATGTGTTGCTAGATACCGCTCATTGTTTATATTATTAAATAGTATTTAATAATATTGCCAACGTTATGAGAACCTATAGGGTCACACACTAAAGCAGATTTAAATTGATGCTTAATTAGATTAAATTAGTGTGACTAATTTAATTGCATTGGGCTTACATCAGATGGTCCCAATAAGGCACAAACTAGGTTTAAGTTTTCTATGAGATGAGAGTGGAGTGTTGGCTATAAATAGCAACACATATGAGCCTAGCCTCACACACAAGAATTTGGAATTCACACTCTTTCACTCAGAGAAAGCTAATCCTTGTTTTCTCTGAAATTCACTACTAGCATAGAGAGTCTCAAAGGAGCATCAAGGTGGACGTGTGACGGCCACAACTGCTGTGTGGACTTCTAAAGGTCGCCGCTGCTACTGCGTCGGAAGGATTGACATAGCTCATTTTGTGTAGCTGCCACGCTTCAAGAGGTATATCAAATATGATTTATGATATTTCATAAGGGTCTATGGGAGGGAATTGCATGTAAAAATTTTTGTTTTCCGCTGCTTCTATATGCATGATTTCCCAACATTATTAGTCATTGCCATAATTTTTTATTTTTTAGTATACATATTACGTTTATTTTTTATTTTGCATACATATTACGTTTAATTTTTAGTCATTGCCATAATATTAATTATTTTTTATTGTTTTTAATTACTAATGTTTTATGCATTAACATTACTAATTATTGGCTGGACCATTAATTAGATTTTTGTTTTACTGTTTACTAATATTTTATTTTAGCTATTGTTATTAATTAGATTTTTACTTTTTTGTTTACTAATGCTTTAGCTACTGTTTACTAATTAAATTTTTACTTTTTTGTTTACTAATGTTTTAGCTACTGTTTACTAATTAAATTTTTACCTTTTTGTTTATTAATATTTTAGCTACTGTTTACTAATTAGACGTAATTATTGTTTTTAATTACTAATGTTTTATTTTAGCTACTGTTATTATTATCAAATGTTATTTTAAGTATTAATAATATTAATTATTATTATGTTGTTTTCATTATTAATAAGTTTGTTTATTTTTAAGTAATTATTACTTATATAAGTGTTTTATTATTAACTATTATTTTTGTTTTATTACAGTTTGATTATATAAATATTACAACTTATTATTATTACTTTATTGCTTTTGTAGGAGCTCTAACAGTTGATTCTGAATTTTTTATCGGAATGGAATTTAATAATAAGGAAGATGTTGTTAAAGCCATAAAGAAATACAGCATTCAGAAAAGAGTGGATTACAAGGTTGAAGAATCAGAGTCAAGGACATTTTACTGTAAATGTCTTCAATATGGGCAAGATTGTCAATGACTCCTCAGATGCAGTTTCAGGAAAAATGATTTTTGGGAGATCAGAAAATATAATGGACCACACACTTGTATCAGATCAAGTCTATCACAAGATCACTCAAAACTAGATGCTCAGACGATTGCTGAAATTATTGAACCATTGGTAAGTGCAGATCCATCATTTAAAATTAAATCAATCATTGCAGAAGTACATTCACGTTATGGGTACACTGTCTCATACCAAAGGGCGTGTTGCGCAAAGCAAAAGGCAATCAAGAAACTTTTTGGCAGGTGGGACTCATCATTTCATGATTTGCCTTTATGGTGTACAACAATGTGTAATGCTGACCAAGGAGCTATAGTTCAAATAGATATGGTACCAGCGTATAATGGGAACGAGTTAGTTCCAAATACTAGCATCTTTCGGAGAGTCATTTGGACTTTTGGTCCATGCATAAAGGCATTTAGATACTGTAAACCATTTGTGCAGGTTGATGGTACACATCTCTATGGAAAATACAAAGGAACCTTACTCATTGCGGTTGGACAAGATGGGAACCAAAACATAGTGTCAGTTGCTTTTGCTGTCGTAGAATGTGAGACTAGAGATGCATGGACCTTTTTTCCTTCATAATCTACGCAGACATGTGACTCAAGACGGAGTTGGAATTATTTCTGACCGTCACAAGTCCATTAAAGCAGCAATTGCTCATAGCAATGGAGAATGGGAACCTCCAAGAGCATTCCATATGTTTTGTGTTAGAGATATTAGTGCCAATTTTCTGAAGAGATTCAAAGCACCAAACTTGTTCCGACTCGTCGTGAGCATAGGTAAAATTAAATTTGAAATATAATAATTAATCTCTTATTATTTATAGTTTGTTAGTTAACATTAATTTTGTTAGGGTATTCGAGGACTGCCCGAGAGTTTCAGCATCACTATGATCGCATGCGTCAGCGTGGACAAATCTATACAGATTGGCTTGACGAGATTCCCCGAGAGAAATGGGTACTTGCATTTGACGGTGGCTATCGATGGGGACAAATGACCACAAATCTAGTCGAGTGTGTCAATTCTGTTTTGAAAGAGGCTCAGAATCTTCCAATCACATCACTGGTAAGGACTACTTACCTACGCTTGGCTGATCTTTTTGTTCGTAGAGGAAGAGATGCATACACACGAAGAAATGCCGGATTTCAATTTTCAGAAAGTGTTAGTAAATGTCTTGATACAAATGTTCGAGCATCTAAAGAGTTCCGAGCCATCCAATTTGATAGAAGATGTGACACTTATCTAATTAAGGAAAGTTCAGGGACAAATGAATATAGGGTTGATATTAGAAGGAAATATTGTGATTGCGGTGACTTCCAGGTAACTAGATATCCATGCTGTCATGCAATTGCCGCTTGTGATAGCTCTAGACTAGATTGGAAACCTCTTGTGGATGATGTATATAAAATGATTCGAATTTGCAAAGTCTACATGAAAGAGTTCAGTGTGGTGGGACACCCAGACACGTGGCCTCCATATAATGGCCCACGTCTTTGCCCAAATCCTACAATAAAGCAATTATGCTACACGTACAACGAGATTAGCCAACGAATCAACCAACTATTAAATAATCTATATATATAGTATATGTAATTAATATGATTTGATACAAGATTTTTATCACACAATTAATGCTCCCATTTATAAAAAAGGAAATATCATCCAAAATATAAAAAAAAATATTCTTATTCAAAATCTTTTTGATACACCAAGTCTGTACACAAATAAGGATGCCAATGAGGGTTGACACACCTGGTTCAGTCTTCCGCCCACGCTAGGCGTGACTTGGGTTCGAATCTTGGGGAGCCCTCTTTGGTAGGCGATCTGTAAATTCCACCATAAATCCTCGTTGAGGTTGGTGGTATGTCTTGGCCTTGCATGGGGTGTGTCTCTCCTAAACTAAACTTTCTGTAACAAAAAAAATGTACACAAATAAGGATAATAAAAAGAAATCAAATTCCAAAATTATCAAGCGGACAATATTATTTTCCAAAATTTCCACAAATCTTGAAGGCCACAAAGAATGTTTATTCTTCAACCAATACGAGGCATGTGTTATGTGAACAACAATAAAAAGGGACAATACACATATCATTTAAAGAATACACAAACCATAATAAAAATGATTACACATATCAGATAAGGAGGATTACACATACTAAATAAAAGAGATTACACATAAAAAATAAAGGGTATTACACATACTAAATAAATAATATTACACATATCAAAATAAAGAGGATTACACATATCAAGTAAAAGAGATTACATGTACTAGATATAGGGAATTACACATACCAAATAAAGGAATTACAAATACCAAGTAAAAGGAATTACACATACTAGATATAGGGTATTACACATACTAAATAAATAGTATTACACACAGCAAAATAAAGAGTATTACACATATCAAGTAAAAGGGATTACACATACTAGATATAAGAAAGAATAACTAATAAACCTCGATATATGGAGCATTGAGATCTAAATTATTATTAGTATGTTAAACATCGGAATCCTCCATTAGGTTGTATCTTTGAAGACGTTTCCTCTGAAAAAAAAAGAAAATATTGGATAACAAAAGCATGGATTAATCGGATAATAATAAGAAATGTAGTTCGAATGACAAAAAACAAATGTTGCAGTCTATCAAATAAAAACAAAAAGAGTGAATATCATTTGGGTTCTCCACCCAAATAGAACCCAAATACTCAGTGTGCAGTTTATCAATAAAAATAAAAAGAGTGAAAGCTATTACCACGATAAGATAACAGTACGATGAATATCACATGGGTTCTCCACCCAAATACATGACTTGTTTATAGTAAATTTTCAATTGTTCGATTGCGCATGATAGTATAAAATTAGGGTGAAAATATTGTAATAATGAATCCTGATTGTATATGATATTTATTATATGGGTTTTGCTAATAATAAGGGCACTTGTTAGCAAAATCCTTATTATATTTATTGCTTGTTAATTATTATATCTTTTTTTATATTTCTATAAGTATCTAGAGTTATTTTTGGAATATACTTAATTGTATTAAATCGCTGGCTGATTGTTGGCTGATTATTGATGTACGATCAGACTTTTTGAAAGACCAATTAGAATATTTTTTATTATTAATAACTAGCTTAACCGATAATTATTAGGAAACAAATTGGAAGTTTATTTATTTTTCTTTCTTTTTTTCAATGTTTTTCCTTTCTTTGTATCTTGGGTGTTTCTACGCGTTGATGTGTTGAAATAACAGCCTTTCATCCAAAAAAGCTTTTGATTCCTCTAGCTATGAACGACTCAGCGAGCAGCCTTTGCTCTCGAATGTTTAGAAAAAGATTAAGTGAAATATACATTAGATCCCTAATAATAGTCATTAACTAAATATAATAACGGGCGAGAAGGGAGAAAAGCTTAATCTTCTAATAATAGATAAAAATGAGAACAGAACTAGTTACAGATTTTTTGAACTTGTTTACACGATCAGATACAGAACGAAACAGAACGAAGTAGCAATTGAGTTTGGAATTTCCCAGAGCAAAACATAATCACCTTTATTCATTTCTTTCTATTTTTTTTCACTCTTCACTGATTCTAATCCTTTCTCTCATAAAATCAAATTCATTAAATCACATCAAGAGCGAGAGTTATGTCGAATGATAACGTGGGATGCTACCAAAGCATGGTGCCGAATCCCAATGAAATATGGAAAAGTGAGAGCGTCACATTCGTCTATCTTCCTATTCTTGCCTACCAAATGATTCTCATTGTCTTTGGCACTCGATTTTTATACTACATCATGAGACCCTTGAATCAACCTCGCCTTGTCACAGATCTTATTGTAAGTGCGTTTTACAAGCTGTTTTTTTTTTGGGAGGGAGGGGAGGTCGAAAACGCTTAGGGAAAAATCATTGTGTGCGTTCCTGTCTATTGTGTGCGTTCCTACTATTAATGTCTATTGTGTGCGTTCCTGTCAATTAATACAATCATTGAATATGTTCAAATAACAAATCTCAGTAATATTCACTTACATGTTTGTTTGTTTGTTTATCTCGAGGTATATATTAGAACAGAGAAAAATCATAAAATGAGAATAAAAATATTGAATAATAGAACTGAATGTTAATGAAAGTGTTTGAATGAATTGTCTGTCACTTTTTTCTCTCTTTTCTTTTACAAGTCATATATTATTTTTAAATTGTTATCAATCATGTATGCCTATAAAGAATTTGATACATCAAAGATGATTCATAAATCTGTTCATAAGGAATAAGAATTTAATTTTAACATGTTAATAATGTAAATTTTTTTAAAGCTATTAATGTGATTCATTTCAATAATCTTTTAAATAGTGAATCTAAAAATAAACTATATTTGCTTATGTGATAACATGTGACTATATATTAGTATAAAATTATTTATTTTACCCGCATATTAAATATAAATAATGACAAATAAACAATTCATTCCAAATAAACTTAATCAGAAGAGTATTAGTAAATCATGGTTTCTTTTGTTAATCTAACTAATTTGTAGGTATTTTTACGTCTTCCATTTTTTCTGTATTGGTAATGTAGGCTGGTATCGCGCTGAGTTTAGGATTTATGTTAAAGAACACACAGTTTGTTTCGCTTGTTCTCCCTGTAAAGACAGTCCTTGTTAGTACAACAATATCATATGTTGGTATCGTCTACTATGTCTTTTTGAGTGGGTTGGAGATGAACTTAAACCCTGTAATCAGAGCACACAGGAAGCCTACAACAATTGCTATTACTGGCACTGCAATTCCAATGGCATTGGGGGTTGTCGTTTACATTGTATATCAAAAGCTCAGCAAGGCAAAAAATGAACAGTTGGGATCTTATGTCATGTGGAGCTTAGTCCTTAGTGTCACAGGTTTCCCTGTTCTAACACAGGTCCTTGCTGACCTCAAGATACTCTACACAGGGCTTGGTGAATTGGCCTTAGCGGCAGGCACAATCAGTGATTTCTATAATTGGGTTATGTTTGCAATGATCACTCCTTTTTTTGTGAATGGTAAGAAAGCCTATTACTCAGTTTTGAGCACCCTAGCTTTCGTACTTTTTAGCTTCTTTGTGGTAAGGCCTTTACTAAGAAAGGTAATAGTAACAGACACAACCAACAAGAATGACTGGGACAATTACCATTTGTCCTTTGTGGTCACGGGGGTTTTTGTTTATTCAGCTATTACTGATTTACTTGGTACGAATCCCATTGTTGGGGCATTGGTTTATGGTCTGATTATGCCACGTGGAAAGTTCACAGAGAATTTAATTGAGAAATCTGATGATTTTGGGTCAGGGTACCTAGCACCAGCGTTCTTTGCTAGTTGTGGGATGAGGTTCAACATTATTCATCTTATGAATAGCACAAATATCTTTTCTGTGCTTCTGGTTGTGGTTTTGTCATCTGCGGTAAAGGTTATCGGCACAATTATAGCTACGAGATTCTTTGGTATTCCTTTTCTAGATAGTGTGGCTCTTGGAGTGCTTATGAACACCAAAGGCATCTTGTCACTCATAATGTTGAACATTGCATGGGACAAGAAGGTATTGTTTGACATTTTTGTTGTGTAAGTTCATGTATATTAATTTTTGGTGGATTGATGATATCAAATTCTCATGCTAACTCTTAAGCTTTTACGAGTTTAAGAGTTTAAATCTCTAAGTTGAGTTAACTCATTTATAAACACTAACATAAGTAAATTCGGAATAATAAATTCAGGTAAACTCTCGAGTTTACCGTTTTGGTTATAGATTAGACTCTCAAGTAACAAAACATGAAATCCATGTTAAAAACTAATAAATAAATACTATTGACATAAATTAATTTATTTTTTCACTTTGCTAAGTTTCTATCCATTAAATTTCTTATAATTTTAAATAGTTTTTCATATTTAATGACTTATATTTATCTTATTACATTGTAGTTACTAAAATTTTTTATTTTTTATTTTATTTTTATCACAAATTTATTTTATTATATTTGAATGTTATAAATATTATTTACTATATTTTTAAGGATAGCAAACTTTTACAAATTTATGAGTCGAGTTTACAATTTAATTTTATCTTAATTCCACGAATTTTTAATTGAAATTGTGCTATTCTAACAAAAGTCATAATGAGACTTCCATTTTATTATATTTAAATGTCATGATTTATGTGACATGAGTGAGTACCACCATCCTATTAAAAATAATAAAATAATAAAGTGGATTTTTTGTTAGGTGTCAAAATAATATATTCCTTTTCATAATTATTTTCATGCTTATACTGTTAAATTCTTCATTACTATTGCATTCATTTAAAAAATGCTTAATATTGGTCGGCCAATAATGACAACTTCTAATTTCTCAAAGTTACAAATGATAAAAAAAATTATCACCTGATATTCGAAAACATGAGACTGAAGAGTTAAATTAAAATTTTGATTTTAATTTCTCAGTAGTATAAGAATTTTTTATATTGTTATTCAAATAAGTCATATCATTGATAAAATTTCATTGAATAACAATATAAAAAATACTATTAGTGCATTATAATTTGAAACAAATTAAACTGATGTCATTTTCTATTATTGAAGAGGTAAAGTCATCTAAATTTTGTTCTTCTATTATTACTAGATTTTAGGTAGGTATCAATTTTGAGTATTGCTATTGGTACATATTAAATGATATCTATCATATAAATATGTTTAGATCTAATGGTGGAGAAAAAAAGTATAAGTGGTGGAGTGATTCACATCAAAATTTAATAGTGATAAAATAGGTGGAGAATATATGTAAGAAAAAATATATGTAGAAATATGATTATTGATCAAATTTTTTTTGAACTAAATTGATTTCACTTTACAATTTGAAGGATTATTTCAAACGAATATATTCATGTGACATCTGCCTTGATCTACTCATATTAACTTGAATTTTTCTTTCTGTTTTAGATGTTGAGTTCGGAATCGTTTTCAATTATGCTGTTATCTGTTCTTATAATGACGATGCTGGTGGCTCCGACCATCAATGCCATATACAAGCCAAGGAAGCTGTTCGAGAAGAACAAGTTAAGGACCATACAGATGCTGAAAACTGATGCAGAAATCAGAGTCCTGGCTTGTTGCCACAACACGCGCCACGCAGTCGGAATGATCAAGATCCTGGAAGCGTTAAGCGGCACCAATGTCACCCATATGCGTGTTTCAGTATGTCAGCTTGTGGAGCTCAAAAGTCGTGCCACCGCCATGCTTTCCGCGCACATCAAACATCACAATAATCCAAACCAACCTGGTGGATCCCAAGGCCTAACACAATCACAAGAAGACTTCGAAACAATGACCAAATATTTCGAAGCATATGCACTAGACCATGAGTACAATCGCGTCGACACTCACGCTGTCGTGTCAGCGTATGAAACGATTCACCGCGACATATACAACTTAGCAATGGAGAAGAGCTCATCATTCGTTCTTCTCCCTTTTCACAAGCATTCAAGCACAGAAGGCACATTGGAGATGGCCAACGAAGCGTTCAGACAGATAAACCAGAATGTCATAAAAGATGCACCCTGTTCTGTTGGGACCTATGTAGAACGCGGCCTTGTTTCATTGACAAAAGCAAATTGGAATATCATTACCGTGTTCATTGGTGGGCCTGATGACCGTGAGGCGTTGGCTCTCGCTTGGAGGATGTCGCGGCATCCAAGGATTCAACTCACCTTTGTGAGGATTATGTTGGTTGGGAATGCTGCAGAAGTTGATAAAACTGCACATCAACAGAGTAGAGCACAGGAGGGGATATTGTCCACAGTGCTGGACTCTGGGAAGCAGAAAAGGCTTGATGATGAATACGTGAGTTCATTTAGACTCACGGCAGTGAACAATGAGGACTCTATAACTTATTTAGAGAAAGAAGTGAGGAGTGGTGATGATGTCCCTAGGGTGCTAAATGAATTGGACCAAAGGGGTTATGATTTGTACATTTTGGGGCATGGGAGAGGTAGAAGCTCTATTGTGTTCGCAGACTTGTGGAATTGGTGTGATTGCCCTGAACTTGGGGTATTAGGGGACTTAGTGGCTTCAAGTAGCTTTGGTTCAAGCTCTTCGGTGCTTGTTGTACAGCAATATGTCTTTGGGGGTGTGGATTTTGGGACCAGTAACACTAACAACACTGAACAAGTTTCCGACCAACCCGCCGCACCTGTGCCCGGTTTCAATCGCCTTTTGTGAAGAAATATTAGAATAGAAAAATACTCTGTAAACATCCACATGTGGATCTCCCACGGATGTTTACATAGATTACTCGTTAGAATAACATCAATGCCGGTTGTGAACTTGTGATTAGTAGCGAGGTATGTATGTGTTATACTTATATACACGGAAAGTGTGTTGATTAGTTGGTTTAACTTCTCATATAAATGAAACCAATTTCTAATCATGTGAAAAAAGGAAAGAAAAGAACACTTTCAGCTTCATGTTAGATGAATGACCAAAGTTTTAGAGCGAAATGTGAATAAATAATAATGCTCCATTAATTTCTAGTCTGCTATAGTTTTTGTATGCTGAATAAATAAAATAATTTGGTTTGTATTCTAATTGTATGATATAGTTCTCTGTAATAGAGAAGATAAAATAGATAAGTTTATTAGGATTAAGTTATTAGGATTAGATTTTATTTTATCTAATTTCTAGAATACTCTATGATATCTATATGTAGAGGTATCTATTTTATCATTATTGCATCTCACCTTTCATCATTAATAGTATTTTCTTTC
The DNA here is from genome assembly GCA_013621005.1 of Aeschynomene evenia. NCBI lineage: Eukaryota > Viridiplantae > Streptophyta > Magnoliopsida > Fabales > Fabaceae > Aeschynomene > Aeschynomene evenia. The sequence continues at coordinate 16,869,595 of CM024263.1, read as the reverse complement.
AATTTCTCTCTATTTCCATATTTGCTCAGTTCTACCATGAATTTCAACATGATATCAGAGACTTTCCATCCTCCTCGAGCCATTGTTTTCGTTGCCCCATATTTTAGGAGAAATGTTATTTGGACTCTCAAAAGATTGTCCAACCCCAAACAACCATCAACTCCGCCATTGTTCCCTTAAAAATAGAGTGCATGCTAGTGAACCTCTAGTTAATGAAATTTAAAAAAAAAAAAACACTCTTCCAAATCCCTAATTTCCTCCCTCATCTTCATCTCGAAAACTCCTTCTCTCTTTACCTTCGCGAAAACACCATCCCTCCTTGCATCTTCCAATGTTGAGCCTCTGCCATTGACACCATCCCACCATCGTGCCATTCCCATCCCAGTGTTTATTGTTTATTATTGTAACACCCTAGCAATTAATCCCTTATGTCTAGAACATAATAGACCAATCACCGAGTACTTACGTCTTGATCTCATAGCATTCATTTTAAGAAAATAACCTTTACTGAAATACATATATATATTTTCTTGAAACATTAAAGTACATGCTTTGTGAGTCGATAGCGAATACATAATGATTACACCTTTATGATATACACAATCATACAATACAATAGAAACAACTTATAACAAAGATAAATAGGATTAATAAAACACAGTAAACCTATGGTAGGATGTAACTACAAATACTAAGCGTCTAGTCTCATAATTACTCCTAACATAAGTCTATCATACAAATACTATGTCTACTCTTCGTTGGTTGCTTGTCCTGCTTCCTTTACAGGATGATCTGAGGGTTAGAAGAAATAAAACAGGGTGAGTAACATTAATAAGTACTCAGTAGGTTTTTATGAGGGTTATGAATTACATCGTCTAGCCCCCAGGCTACTTCGAGTTTATTTTGAAATAAGCATAACATACAATGTTTCATTTTATTTTTCACAATCGTTACTCTGAAGTAAACTGTATTTATATTGTCGAGCACACAAAAATAGGGTTGCAGTTCTCGTAGCTCAGCTTGTGTACCAAAATAATGCATGCTATTGACGAATAGTACACCAGGTAGGTTCCCAGGAAAGATTGGAGCGTCACGGTAGATACAACTTAAAATTCAGGTCTTTGCTTAGCCAGAACTGTCCAGAAGATGTTCTACTATGAATAATATACCTCTTTTAGCAACTAATTGAGCATAAAATATTTTCTCGATGCATAATATATAACAATCAATTCATACGATTTCTCACACACTTATTCTATCTTTTGATCTTAACTTTATTATGCTTTAACATCTGTGGCAGTTACCAACCCTCATTCACTTCTTCTTCAAGCACCATCCCCTAGGCTATGAACGCATACTATCTAGCTGTCGCTAGTAACAAATGGGGTAGAGGGGGTGTTTCACCTTCCCTTTCAAATCCGAATTGGTGACTGAGGCTGTCATCCCTCCCTTACCAATCTGAATTAGAGATCGAAGGCTACTCATATGTTTTCATTATTATAATATTCATAACAGTCATAATATCAAACAAATCTTTGATAACATCATAACATCATAAACATACTTTGACATGAAATTCATATTTCTAATTTTACCATTTCATATTAAGTCCAATATCATCACTTAAACATTATATCGTTTAATAAATAGGCCTAATACCCTTAAAAAACTAAAGCTTTTTAAGAAAAACCCTACCTCGATGTTAGGTCTAAATATGAACTTCGAACTTTGTTGTGAGGCTTGAATATCAACAATCCTAAGGGTAGAACTTCGTGTCCCTTGATGGTAGTATGAGTTGATAATGATCTTGGAATGATAAGTGCTTGAAAGTGGCTTGGAATGATGAAGAAGGTGGAGTATAGCTAGATTGATGTATATGGTGATATGTTGTGTTTATGGTGTTTCTTTGTGTAAGTGGAATGAAGCTAAATAGTTGGATGTTGATTAATGAAACCTAAATATGGATGTGTATGCATGTGTTTAGTAAGCTTGTATGAAAAAGGAAGAAATGCTAGAGAAGAAGAACATGACCTTAACTTACAAACTTATGAATAACTATGAAGAACAAGATGGAAATATTATGAAATTCTTATAAAAGCAACATGAAAATGAAGAAAAATACTATGAAATGGATCTAATATTGAGTGTAATATGTGGAGAAAGTGTCACTACTAGAAACTATCGGATTATCGACCGACATTATCGACGGATTATCGACGGATGTTTTTCACAAGGTTATCGGCGGATTTATCGACGGATACAGCATTGGCGGGATTTTTTAATCAACAAATATATTTATCGAGGGATATTTTAGAAAATATCCGTCGATAATTTGTTCCCGCTCAAAAAAAAAAATTTGGACATGTTGATGTTATTGACGGATTAAGATTAAAATATCCGCCGATAAAACCCTAAACTCTAAACCCTAACCCTAGATGACAACTATCGACGGATAAGAATGCTTTCATCCCTCGATAACTGAAACGCACCGTTTCATTAAATCGGGTGCCCTTTATCGAGGGATAATATCGACGGATGGTTTAAACCATCCGTCGATAATCCGCGAATATGAGGAGACAACGTCTCCTCTTCCTCATTTCGCGACAGTTTCTCTCTCTCTCTTCTCTGCTCTCTCTCTCTCCGCCGCGAAAACCCCCCATTTCCGCCACCGTCCGCCGCTCGTTCACCCTCCGGGAAGTGCCAACAGGTTAGTCTCCCTGTCCTCTACATTTTAATCGGTTTAGAATTTTTGTTTGAGGTCTCTAATGAGAACTCATTGTAGCATTCTCCGCCTTCTCCGCTGCCACCGCCGTCGCCGCCGTCCGCTGCCACCGCCGCCACCGGCCCTCCGCTGCCACCGCCGCCAGGAAGCATCTCTTGGTCTTCCATTAGGTATTTTTGTTAAATTTTAACTTTTCATTGTTTTGGTATTTTTATATATTGTATTTATTATTTTTTTTATTTTTTCTATTTAAAAAATTAATATGTTAAACTTTCTGTTTTTTAAAAAATAAATATATTAATTTTTTTAAAAGGAAAACTGTTTTAAACAATAATAGAAAACGTTATTCCAAAAAAGATAGATTTAACAAACTTATATGTTATTTAAAGTAAGTAATTTTTCAATAACGTAACAAATATATTATTTAAATGATATATATGAGAACAGTTGTTGATATATTCGGGCGATTGGAGCTTACAGTTTTTAGGAGCTTTACGTTTTATATTAGGTATGTTATTTATTAATTTTAATTTAATGATATTGATTCTGTTGTTATTGTTGCAAAACCTTAGGGTAGATGACTTAGTCTGAGACCGGTCCTTAAACTCCGGCAATACTGGTTGATTGATTTGTAAAATTAAATGAGAAAGTTTGTTTAAAATTTAGGGGAGACTCTGTCAAAATTTTTGTGAAGTAAAAATTTTTGAGAAATTAAATAACTGTTGTTAAGTTATCTAAAACTAAGGGAAACTCTGTCGAAATTATGTTTGAGTAAAAATTATAACAATTTTGTAAAAAATCATTAGTATCGTATTAATGGTGAATTTAGATTAACTAAAAAACTGTTATTAATAAGCCTTAGTTAAACTTCTCATTTTAGGATTCTCCAATATTCAAGGGCAATGTCATCAACAAATAGATCATGGATGTATGATAGGTTACACCCGAATAGGGGGAATTAAGCCGGAATTCTATGCTGGAGTTGAAGAGTTTGTGGGGTTTGCTTCTATGTCTGAACAATTTAGGTCTAAGGGAAAAGTCAAGTGTCCATGTGCCAAGTGTGTTTGTAGGTTTTTCTATGATGTTGACACGATTAAGGTTCACCTGTACAAAAAGGGATTTATGGATAATTATTATGTATGGACAGTCCATGGGGAAGTCGAGTCAATGTCAGTACAGCAGGATCAGTTTGTCGAGGTAGTTCAAGTGGGTTTGATGGTGAACAATATGGGGATCGTAATTTAAATTGGGGCGGTGATAATCGTGGGTGTTATGAGAAATGATCCATGATGCCTTTGGGGGGCAACATGATGAAAGATTATAATGGAACCCAGAGAGGGAGGAACCAAATCCTGAAGCGCAGAGGTTTTTTTCTTTGTTAGAATCTGCAAAGACACCCATTTGGGAGGGTTCAGCCCTTTCTGAGTTGTCAGTGGCAGTTAGGATGTTGTCTATCAAGTCAGAGGCAAACGAGAGTCAAAGTGCTTTTGATCGATGGGCTACTTTAATGAGTGATGCTAATCCACGACCAGAGGCAATTCTTAGGGACTATTATAAGGCAAAGAAGTTAGTTTCAAAACTTGGGTTGAAATCAGAGAAAATTGATTGTTGCATGTGTTAGCTCCAAGAACCCTTTACCTCATCATTGAAGATTTTGAATGATAAAATTCTTAATTAAAATAAAAGTTTTAATTTGGTTGGACTAATGGTTTGTTAAGTGTGTTCTAGGATTTAATTTACTTGATAAAATAAAAAAAAGACACATCTTGACCACCTTGGGACCAAAAAGTGGCAACACATTGAAGAAGAAATATGAAAATTATTTTTCATATTTTATGAAGATCAACCACATGGACATTTATTAAAAAGGGAAAGTTTTCATGAAGACTCTATGATTTCCCAAAAATCTATTTATGGAATTGCATGGATTTAAATAGAAAATCTCTATTTAATCATTCATATATCTTAATATATATAATATATATAATTTTGAAATATAAGAATTAAAATAGGGAATCAAAATCAAATCTCTATTTTACATTCTCTCTCCTAATAAATTCGAAAATTATTATTATATATATATATATTTCGAAAATTAAAATAAAATAGAGAATCAAAATCAAATCTCTATTTTACATATTATCTTTCAAGATTTCGAAATTATTTATATATGGGGGAAATCTGGAAAAATCTTGTATGGAGAATTAAATGCAATTGATTTAAAAATAAATATCTAGAATTTATTCTAGAATATATCTTGCATTTAAGTAACAGAATATTTTTACGGACACTTTAAAAAGATTTTAAAAAGATTCTGTGAGTCTCCTAAAGATTCTATATGAATCTACAAGATTCTCGGAAGATTCCATGCGGGACCAGAAGATTCTGTTGAAGATTCTACACGAAGTTAGAAGACCTCAGAAGATTCTATCAAGAATTTCAAGTCTAGAAGATTCCCAAAGATTCTGTGAAGATTCCAGAAGATTCCCGAAGATTCTATCAAGATCCCAAAGAATCTCAAGATTCCAGAAGAATCCCAAGCATCAAGATACAAGATTCAAGAATTTTCAAGATTCAAGAATCAACCTTCAGAAGATTCGCTGGAAGACCATGTTTGGTGTTTTATGATTTTCAAAAAAAAGAGAAATTGTGAAATCCTAATTCGTACCAACATGGAGGCACACTTGTGGAGCAAGAAAAGCTAAAAACCCTAGTCTTTCTCTCTCCAAAAGTGGCACATACAACTTGCTTGATTTAGCAAGATTGTGTGAAAAAATGTTGAAGCAATGCACACAACAAGATCAATGCACAAATTCAAATTCAAGGGCTGAGATGAAGTTTCCTCTTTTCTAATTCTTGGTTACAAAGTTTCCACATTTAAGATCAAATAATAACCTTTGGATTAAAGGGAATTATTTGAATCAATGGCCAAGATGAAACTTCCTCTTATTTGATTTTCTATTTTTGGAAGATCAAATTTCAAATCATATCAAGCAATTCTCACCATTGGATCAAGAGATTTCAAATTCAAATCAAGGGTGGAGATCAAGCAAGCAAATTTCGAAATTGAGCTTGTATTTTCCCTATAAATACAAGACCTCAATGCCTAAGAACTCAAGAGACTACCCAAGCTTACAAGTTCCAAAACGTTGTTGAATTGAAACCTTATTTCTCTTCATCTTCAACCTCTAAACCTCAAGTTCTTATTTTTATTTGGGTAAAGGTTGTAATTCTTAAAAGAGTGAGCTTTATTTGTTTATCCTAGCTTTGCTAGTTATTTCTTTGAGAGAAAAATCCATCAAGTTTCAAACTTAGTTGCATCTAAGTTCTTGATTGGTAAAAACCACATCTTTTATACAAAGTCCTTATTTTTGTAAGGCAAGAAGTCCTTAGAGGGTCTAAGGCAAGGGTAGAAAGTCCTTCGGTTTTGAAGGCAAGGATTGAAGTCCTTTGGAGTCTTCAAAGGCAGTTAGTCACCTAGTTGTGGTGCAAGTGAAGTCCTTTGTGGTTTTCAAAGGCAGTGAGTCACCTTGGTGAAGGTGCAGGTTGAAGTCCTTTGTGGTGTTGCAGAGGCAAGAAAGTCCACCTAGTTGTGGTGGTGATAGTGAACTCTCAGGTGAATCCTGGGGACTGGAGTAGGCACGTTGCCGAACCAGTATAAAATTTCGGTGTGCTTTCTCTCTTCCCTTACTCTTTATTTAATTATTTTTACAATTTATCATTGTATACACATCATATAGCATATTGCGAAATCATCATCATCTTTTGTCTAAGTGTTGAAAGGTTAAAGTTTTAACCTTTCTCATTTAGAAGAGCTTGAAAGTAAATATATTTTCAAGATCTATTATAGCCTTGTCTATAGGCTAAGTTTCTGTTTATTTACTAACAATTGTTTCCGCTGTGCAAGACAAATTTACACTTGATCTTTATTTTTTAAGTAATTTTCAGAAATAGGATTTATAGTTGGAACGTGATTCAACCCCCTTCTCACGTTTCACTACCTTCAGCATGAACGGTTGCATGTTGTACTATAAGGAGGATATTGAATTAGTTGAATGTAAATTCTACCAGGCCCCCAGGTTCAAACCTAGAAGAGCGGGTAATGGGAGGTATAAGCATATTCCCAACAAAAGGATGCACTATCTTCCCCTAATCCCTAGGTTAAAACGCTTGTATGCCTCTATGAGCTCTGCACCTCACATGAGGTGGCATTATGAGAATAAGAGAAGTGACGGGATAATGACGCATCCCTCTCATGGTGAAGCTTGGAGGCATTTTGATAGGTGTCACCCTCAATTTGCAAATAATCCGCGGAATGTTAGATTAGGGCTTTGCTCAGATGGGTTCACGCCAAATAACTTATTTAACAAGCCTTATTCTTGTTGGCCTGTTGTTGTTACCCCTTACAACCTCCCTCCTGAGATGTGCATGAAAGATCCGTACATGTTTTTAACATGTGTAATTCCTGGCCCTGATAATCCAAAAGCTAAAATTGATGTTTTCCTCCAACCACTCATAGATGAATTGAAGCAGTTGTGGCACAATGAGGTCTTGACCTATGATGTGGCCACCAAAGAAAATTTCATGCTAAGAGTCGCTCTGATGTGGACGATTAATGACTTTCCTGCTTGTGGTATGTTGTCTGGGTGGATGACACAGGGGAAGCTAGCTTGCCCTATTTGCATGGAGGATACAAAATCCTTCACACTTAAGAATGGCGGCAAGAACTCATGGTTTGATTGTCATAGGAGATTCTTGCCAAATGATCATGCATTTAGGAATAACAGGTATGGGTTTAAGCAAAATTGTGTTGAACATGAAGAACCACTTGTTAGGCTTACTGGAAGACAGGTCTGGGACAGAGTTAAAAATCTGCCTAAGATAACCGAATTGGGTAAAGTAGTCAAGTTTCCATGTTATGGTGTGGACCATAACTGGACTAAGCAGAGCATATTCTGAGAGTTACCCTATTGGAAAGATAATCTTGTTCGTCACTGTCTAGATGTCATGCATGTTGAGAAGAATGTTTGTGATAACATCATGAATACTGTTATGGACAGTGACAAGACTAAGGATAATGTCAAGGCAAATAGTAGACTTAACAGAGTACTGTCGACGACCAGAGCTACATTTACAAGAGACACGTGATGGTCGCGTTGTTAAGCCGAAGGCAAGCTATGTTTTAAATCATGCGCAGAGGCAATCCGTGTGTAAATGGGTGCAAGAGTTGAGAATGCCAGATGGATATGCTTCCAACCTCCGTAGGTGTGTGGATGTTGCGCATGGAAAGTTCCATGGGATGAAAAGTCATGATTGTCATGTGTTTATGGAGTGTTTGCTTCCAGTTGCCTTTCGAGAGTTACCTTTACATGTGTGGAAACCATTGACCGAGCTTAGTTTGTTCTTTCGTGATTTGTGTTCTACCACACTGAGGTCCCATGATTTGGAAGTAATGAAGCAAAATATTTTTGTAATTTTGTGCAAGTTGGAACGAATATTTCCCCCCTTTTTTTTTGACTCAATGGAACACTTACCTGTGCACTTGGCTTATGAAGCGAAAGTATGTGGGCCGGTTCAATATAGATGGATGTACCCCTTTGAAAGAAATATTGGGACCTTTAAGAGAACTGTCAAGAATCGAGCTCGTGTTGAAGGGTCAATATGTGAAGCTTATTTATCAAAGGAGACGTCTTTCTTCTGTTCATTTTATTTTGAGCCACATGTTCATTCGAAAAGAACAGCAGTAGGCCGCAATGATGATGGAGGTGAAACTTCATATCCGCCTACTTTGTCTGTGTTTAATCAACCTGGACGTGGTGCCGGTAAACCCACAAACTATTGGCTGAATGATAGAGAAAAGAATGCAGCGCACCTACATGTTCTCATCAACTGTGATGAGGTGGACACTTATAGAACGTAAGTAACATATCTAATTCATCATTTCAATAATGTTTTTGTACATAGTAGTGAATGTTGTCATTAAAAATCTTTAATTTCTACTTAATGTCAACAGATATTTTGAACAAACCATTCAGAATCATACGCTTGACCAATTCCCTCAATGGTTCAACTCGTTCGTAAGTTTATAGTCTTCGTACTATTAATTAGTCTTTGATTTATATCTTAACATAAAATTCAAAATTTTCCCTTCTATTCTCTTTGTTCTCTACGTATGTAGGTGCTCAATCATGACAATAATGTCACAAATCCTCATATAAAAAGCTTAGCTTGGGGTCCCACCAATGTAACAATTTCGTGGCCAATTTTCCATGTGAATGGTTATAAATTTCACACCCTAGACTGGGGTCGTGAGAAGACCACGTACAATAGTGGAGTATGCGTTCGAGGGGATGCTGGAACATGGGAGAATAATTGGTATGGGGTACTCAGACAAGTCTTAGAGTTGGAATATGTTGGTGAGGACCCAACGCCAAAGAAGGTTGTCTTGTTAAGCTGTGAGTGGTATGATCCTAGACATCCTGATGGAACACGCAAGCACGTTGATTACGACATAATTGAGGTTAACCATACACGACGATTTGGTGCATATGATCCTTTCATCATTGCACAGAATGCTCGGCAAGTGTATTACACAAGGTATCCGGGGAAGTGCAAGAATAAGTGGTTGGTTGTTTTCACAACCAAATCTAGGGGCAGAGTTGAAAGTGATGATGTGGATGAAATAGCTTACCAAGTCAAAGTTACACGTGCTCCAAGGGTGGTTGTAGATACAGGAGTCCCTGCTACTTTACACGATGATACTGGTGAAGATGACATTATTAACATGTCTCGCCAAAACATAACAAGTCAGGGTGATGACTCCACTGAAGGTAGTGACGAAGAAGAAGATGAACTTGACAGTGACGATACAGAAGACGAGAGTGAAGACAGTCCACAACTTTCTGAATAAATGGTTTTTAACAATTCAATTTGTTTTCAAATAACACTACCTCATTTTAAGATACTTTGTCAAACACTTTAATTAATAAAAAGTAACTTGTATTGTTGTGAATAGATATGGCAGATGATGATAGGGGTAGGGGTAGGGGCAGAGGCCGAGGAGATCGAGGGCAGAGGAAGACCGCCGCCCAGCCTCGTGGTTATCTTTCGAGGGGTGTTCAGTTGTATGACATCCCTCGTCGTGACCCGAGGCCAGAGACGCAGGAGGACCCAAACTATGAGCCAGTACCGTCACCATCACCATCTGCTGCTGGGGGACCATCATCACCTATTACTGCCTCCCCACATGACATTGGGGGCAGTAATGAGGGGCCGGTCGAGATTGCATCAGCAACTTCAAATACACGTCCTCTCCCCTCCATCAGACCAGATCCATCCGGTCTAAGGTATATGATTTATGTTGTTATAAATGTCAATCTTTTATAAATAAAATATGTAAAAGTGATTATTATATAAAATGGAAACTAATTCTTTATAACAATGTAGTTTTGTGCCTGCCACCCTCGGCACTCACCAGATCACGGCCACGATACAGAAGATGTATCATAGGCCGATCGAGTATTTCTCGAAGTTGACCGAGGAGGAGAGGCGGCGATGGTATCAAGAGTGGAAGGTAATATGAACTCTTCAATTTTAGTAATTAGTAATTAATTATGTTGTGGTAACTAACAAATTAAATTTGTCTATATATTGTAGTCTCACTTCACCATTAGTCCTGCCAATGATCCAGTACTGTACTGTGCCTTCTGCCATCGGGCAGCTAAGAGGCTCGGTGACATGTACTTATGGATCCGTAATGGCAAGGATGACCAGCACAGGTGGCTCTCAGATGCCCACCACCGTGTGCTGCAGGAGTATTGGTCTTCTCCGAGGTTTAAGGCCAAGTCGGAGAAGGCCAAGGCTAGCAGGGCCTCATTGAGGGGTGGCTCCCTTCATTGTGGTGGATCCGCTACTGTGGACTCCACTAAGAGACAGTTGGTACGTAATATTTGCAATACATTTAATTTTATGTTTCTTATATATGAATTGATTAATTAATGCTTTGTTCTTCAATTGTTTTAAACTTACAGGAGCAGAGGCTGAAGAGACCACCCACGCAGGAGGAGTTGTTCAGGGAGACGCACACCAGGAAGGGCGACAAGACGACGTGGGTAGACGAGCGGTCGCAGCGCACTCATGTAAGTGATTTCATCATAGTTGTATAAATGTATTCAATTAATATGATTATGTATTCCATTTAAAACGATTATCTATTCTTCTCATTGTAGGCTGATTATACGCGCCGCTTGGATGAGGTCCGCACTCAGCTGGCAGAGGCATCACAGCCCGGTGAGTCCGTCCCACCCGTCGATGAGGAGGCGGTGTGGACCGAGGTTGTGGGCAGCCCTTACAAGGGCCGCATATACGGGCAGGGCGCGGTCGCGAACCCCATTGCCCGTTCCTCCCACGCATCTGCTGCTACAGTAGCAGGAGTCTCAGGCGAGAGCAGCGACGCTGAGGTCCGTGACCGGATTCACAATCTGAACCTGGGGCTACAGACCCGGGTCGAGGTGCTGCAGGCGCAACTTGAGCAGGAGCGGACCGCCCGACAGCAGGAGATTGCTGCGGAGGTCATTAGGCAGATCAGAGAGCAGATGTCCCAGTATTACGGGATGTTTGCGGCTGGCGGGTCATCATCGGCTGCTGCTGGCGTCTCTGCACCACCACCACCTTCTCAACCATCACCCTTCCCTCTCACTCCCCCACAGTATCATCATCCCCCTCCGCCTTATCCCCCTGCATTCTGGCCTCCTCCTCCACCTGCATATCATCCAGGCTATCCACATCCCGCATATTCTACACCACCTCCACTTCCTGCTGCTGCTGCTGCCGCCGCTGCCCACACACCGACTCCTCGACCTCCTCCTGCCCAGACTCCTCCTACTCAGCCGGATGCATCCAGAGATGATGCTAGTGATGGTGATGATGATTGTGACATTGATACGATGGATTTTGTATGACTTTTTTTTATTGTTTATGTTTTGGATGTTCAGACATTACGTTTTGGATTTTTTATGACTTGACTTATATAGTGTTTGGATTTTATCTATTTTGTAAATATTGATTAATATATATATTATGATATTTCATTATAGTTTTATTTATGGAGATTATCGATCGTTTTGTTATAAATTTTGATTTAGTTTAAATATTATTAATTCAGATATTTAAAAAAAAAAAAATTTCGGCCACTGTTATCGACGGACGTATAACGAAATTATTTTTTTAATTTTTTTTTGGACAAAATTAATTATCGACGGATAAGTATCCGCCGATACAAATATTTAATAATTTTATATTTTTTTTAAAATAACATTATCGAGGGATATATCCGCCGATACATCCGTCAATAATATCGACGGATATATCCATCGATAGAATATCGACGGATATTATGATTAAATCCGTCGATACTTGAATTCCGACTAGCAAGTAATCATGGGGGACCATCCGTCGATACAGTGAATCATCGACGGATATTAAGGGGATCCGTCGATAATCCGAGAGTTTCTAGTAGTGTGTAGGTGTATTTGTATGGAAAATATGAAGCAAAAATGGAGTATTTATAGGCTTAGAGAGGAAAAATTGCGTAGCCATCTAGTCATGCAACTTGGCTGGACAACTGTGTATTGAAATCTAGTTCTGACATTTTGATGCTAAATTGGGCATAAGGTGGGTTAGAAAACTTGGATTTAAGTGATTCCGAGGGCTATGGAAAGCTGAAAGAAAAACACACAACTCTGATAAAGAATTTGGATTCAATTGCGGATGGCTACATAGATGAAATGCTCGTTCAAGTGGACGTACTAAGTGTACAAGGACAATCTCAATGAGTGTATTGAGCATATCTAGAACTATAGATCTCAAAATCAGTTGATTTCAGCGGCTATGGAAAGCTAACAAAATTATATAACTCATGACACATATATAACATTTACTCATATAACATAAATACATGTACATACACACACACACGTGTGTGTGTGTTCATATAGACACACTTTGCATTTTAATATGTCACATGTGTGTGTATTCATATAGACACACTTTGTATTTTAATATGTCACACATAAATATATATATTACTTCAAAACGTATATATATATATATATAAATATAAAATACTAGTCTTCCTCCAAATATATACATACTGATCACTTTGGTACAGGAGCATATATCTATCTCAGGCAACACCATATAAATTTTCTCATCATCATATATCAATCATCATCAAATATAACTAATTAATCATATGTACCATGTTATCTATTTGCGCATTACATATTTGTATATCAATCATAGAAAAACACATCGTATATTATCACCATATATATATAAATCTAATCACCGAGTACCGAAATCTGTACCGGCGACCGAAAATACTCAAAAGCAAGAAATTCCCGAACCACGGGTGTTACACTCACCGAAGCGAAGAGAATAATCGGTAGTGCCGCTGGCTGAGGCGAACATAACAATCAGTTGTGACCGCTTGCCGAAGCGAAGAGAATTAACGGTTGGGTATATGATGAACTTCCGGAATTGTTGATATGCTTGTGATGATATGATCTAGAGCATGATAGTACGTTTAGATGCCCGAGAGATGAGTGTGTATTCACATTGATTGGGGGAAACATGAGAACTTAGAGAGACCATAGGTTCCCTTAGAAACGGATCAATAAGATATTTGATCCAGTCAAAGTAAGGACTCCACCTTTTGAGAAAGTAAAGTACCGTTTTAAACCCCGAGTATTACTTTAACTGGCTAGAATCGATGTTTCTGAGCACGTAGATCCGTGTGTGCTCGGTGTAACTCACTAAGACGACCTCGTCTTACTCTTTTCCCTCTTGATGCTTCGGTTCTAGATACGTATGGAGCAGCCACTGCCGCCGCCCCCGCCGCGCCGGCTGACATATGACTTCGTGGTAGCGAGCTACATGCCGTCGACCGGTGATATATCATAATTTGTATTGGTTAATCCCCTCTTGTATGCATGTAATTTGACCACTTTTGAGATGAATGAGCCACTTTTGCATCATATTAGGTATTTGGTACTTAATTGGAACGTTGTGCATTTTTCCAGCATTTTGTGCTTTGTGACACTATTCTGTAATTTGCTCATAACTTGAGTTATAGAAGTTGGAATTTTGTGTTCTTTGTCTTGTTGGAAATCTTAGACACAGGTCTACAACTTTGATGAAGAACTAGAAAGCTGATTCAGACTATAAAGATTCCAAATTGGAGCTTCAAGTTGAGTCAAGCTTGCTGCAGAATTCTGGACAACAATCTTGAGCAGCCAGTGTTGCAGAAGCCATAACTGGAGCTACAGATGTTGAAATCACTTCATTTCAGTTGCATTGTAAAGCTAAGACAAAAGGCTTCATTTCATCTTCAGAACTAGAAAACAATTGAAGTCTGTAAGAAGCTCAAATGTTGACTCAAAGTTGATGCAGCAAGTGTGACAGCAATCTGGAGCATCACTCAGTATGTTGCCTATATCTCGATCTATACTCACTGGAATTGGATGATCTTGGTGGCTATGGAAAGCTGAGACATAGAGCCACAACTCTGCTTCAGGGCTCGAGGGCAAAACGATCCATTAGAGGCTTCAGAAATTGACTGCAAGATTTCAGGCAGAAACTTAATTTTGCTGAGTCACCTTAAGTGTCACAATTTTGTGCATTGCCCATTGCACCCTTGCCTTATGTGTTGTAATTGTTTAGTCTATGGGCTTTTTAGACATTTCCACTTACTTTTGTGTATATTTAAGTCCTAGATCAGGTTTGGAGGGAACACTTTACATTCATTTTTTACAATTCAAGTTTTAGAATTAGAGATAGTTTACATTTCTCTCTAGCTTTTCTCCATTTTTGTTTTTGATTTCTTCTCCATTTCTTCTTGCTGAGTTCTCCATGATCATGGAGAACTAAACTCATAGCTAGCTTGAGGATGGAGGATTGTAAAAGATGTTGAGATTTGCAATGTGATTGAGTTATTTCTTTCAAGATTCTTACTGGAATTCGAATTCTCTCTTCTCATCTCTTCTTGATTCATGATTCAAGGATTATGAAGATTTTCTAATTCTTGAATTATGAATCCAATTGATTGATAATTCTAGAGATTTCTGAATTGTTGATCAATAATTTTAAGTGGAGAGAATACCTAGATCTAGAGATTTCTGATTTAGGAAATTGAATTGTAGAGCTTCAATCTTAATATCTTGAGTTAGGTTTTGAGATTTCAAATTTAATTCAAGTGTATTAAGATGAATGTATGAAGATTTTCATAAGAAATTAGGTTTGATTTCAGATTTGAAATCAGATTTATAATTCAATTGCAATTCTTGAAAGAATCATTGAAAGGATGATGAATCAATGATATAGATTTTACAATCCAAATTCCTTAAGCTAGTATTCTACCTATTTGATTTTATTCCTTATTGAATTTTCTGATTTGTTTTATTACATGTTCAAAATCCCCAATCCTAATTCGTTTTTGCATGATCACTCCTCAACTATTGAATTCCTTGGGAGAATGACCTAGGTTAACCATTACACTACAAGTTACCTAGTTTTAATTTGGATCAATTCGGCAATTGATCAACCGGCCCCGTGACCATGGTCTCCACCGTATCCGGGGTATATCGTTTCTTCATCCTGGAGCTCATGGCGAGATACCCCGCTCACGTTCCTGATCCTGCACCCGCGCCTGTCCCAATGCCCGCTCACCTACCACCACCTTTAGTACGCGTACCCGCTCCGGAGTCGGATGAGTCAGACCCCGAGGAAGAGGGGTATGAGAGTGATGAGGCAGCCCCCACCGACGAGGACAAGCAGATGAAGGACGAGGCGGAGGTGATGTCCTTAGCTGGAGGACCAGAGATGAGCGAGGAGAGTGACGGTTGACATCAGACGGGAGACACCGGAGCCACGGCTGGAAGATTTGGCTTTGTAGCGTCCCCTTTAATTCCATTTATATCTTTTGGTCTGTATATTTTTGTTTTGGAGCTTTTGCAACTCTGCGAGGGAGATAAACACTTCTCTAGTCTGTATATATTTATTGGGCAGCTTTGCACTCCCATCTGGGTCCATCTTGTACATCCGGACCAGGATTTTATACTGTCCTTTTTTAATATAGCAGCTCCTTTGACATTATTGACATGTATTAAACAGGATTTCTAATACACTTGGATATCTTGTAATGCACTCCTATATATATTATGGTCATTGGTTTATGGGCCTTTATTGCTACACGTTATTCTTCATTATACTTCTAGATGCTTATCCAGGATATCCATTCGTGCATGATTCCAATAGTCATGGCTCTCGAGTATCGATACTATTATTTATTCGTGATGCGGGTTTATGCTATACGCTATATATATTAAAAAAAATGGGGTTTTTGGTGTTTGTAACATGTCAACTTGTTAATTATGGCCATGAAATAGTTAATAAATTGAGATGTTACATTTTTGGTATCAGAGGAGGGGTACGAGAGTGATGAGGCAGCCCCAGCCGACGAGGACGAGCAGATGGAGGACGTGACGTCCTTAGCTGAAGGACCAGAGATGAGCATGGAGAGTGAGGGTTGACATCGGACGGGAGACACCGGAGCCACGGCTGAAAGATTTGGCTTTGCAGCCGCCCCCTTTAATTCCATTTATATTTTTTGGTCTGTATATTTTTGTTTTGGAGCTTTTGCACCCCTGTGAGGGAGATAAACACTTCTCTAGTCTGTAGATATTTATTGGGAAACTTTGCACTCCCACCTAGGTCCATCTTGTACATCCGGACTAGGATTTTATACTGTCCTTTTTTATATATATAGCAGCTCCTTTGACATTATTGACATGTATTAAACAGGATTTCTGATACACTTGGATATCTTGTAATGCACTCCTATATATATATATTATGGCCATTGGTTTATGGGCCTTTATTGCGACACGTTATTCTTTATTATACTTCTAGATGCTTATTAAGGATATCCATTTGTACATGATTCCAATAGTCATGGCTCTCGAGTATCGATACTATTATTAATTCGTGAAGCGAGTTTATGCTATACACTATATATATATAATATGAGGTTTTTGGTTGTTTGTAACATGTCAACTTGTTAATTATGTTCATGACATAGTTAATAAATTGGGATGTTACACAAGTGAAGTCTCTCTCGGGTGAGACGACAGTGAGTCACCTTAGTTGAAGGTGCAAGTGAAGTCCTTTGTGGTGTGTAAAGGCAAAAAGTCCACCTTGGTTGAAGGTGGTGATTAGTGAACTCTCAGGTGCATCTTTGGGACTGGAATAAGCATGTTGTCGAACTAGTATAAAAAGTTTGTGTGTGCTCTCTTCTCTTCCCTAGTTCTTTATTTTATTGTTTCAGCAATTTAACATTGCACACACACATCACATTGTTTGCGCAAACAACATACATATTTGGTTAAGTGTTGAAGGTTAAAGTTTTAACCTTTATCACATACAAGAGCTTGGAAATCAAAATATTTTCAAGAACTACATAAGCCTTGTCTATAGGCGTGTTTCTGTTTAATTTACAAAAAATCATTTTCGATGTGTAAGACAAGTCTTGGACTTGATCTTGTTTTAAATTAATTTTTCAGAAACAAGATCAAAAGTTGGAACGTAATTCAACCCCCCTCTCTCAAGTTTCACTACCTTCATCAAGTTCTGAGTGAGTTACCCATAGTGAGAGATTATCCGACGGTTTTCTCTGAGGACATCCTTGAGTTTCCCCAGCTAGAGAGGTCGAGTTTGCATAGATTTGATGCCTGGGACGGGACCCATATCCATAGCACCCTATAGGATGTCAGCCGGAGAGTTAGTCGAGCTGAAGACTCACTTGGAGGAGCTTTTAGAGAAGAAGTTCGTGAGACCAAGTGTATCACCTTGGGGAGCACCGGTGTTGTTCGTGAAGAAGGACAGGAGCATGAGCTTGTGCATCGATTATAGGAAGCGAACAAAGTGACCATTAAGAACAAGTACCATCTATCTAGGATCGAGGACTTGATGGACCAGTTGAGAGGTGCACAGGCGTTTTAAAGATAGACTTAAGGTCATGGTATCACCAGATTCGGGTAAAAGATGAAGATATCCCGAAGAAGATTTTCAGGACTCGTTATGATCACTATGAGTTCATGGTCATGTCCTTCGGAATGACCAACGCTCCTGTAGTCTTCATGGATTACATGAACATGATCTTTAGACCCTATTTGCATAGGTTCATTGTTGTCTTCGTTGATGACATTCTTATCTATTCAAAAACACAGGAGGAGAATAAGAGTCATAGACACGTCATATGTTTATATGTTTTTTTGTTTGTACATGTGGTTGTCTGCCATGACACAAACTTGAAATAATTTCACGTTAGTCTTTGAAATTTCTAAATATGTCATTTGAATCTCTAATATATATATTTGAAAACTCTGTGCATGACAATATTATTCCATTCATTTCTTGAAGAAATATGATGTAAAAACTAGAGATTAAATGTAAAGTTTAAGAAAGATCGAATATTTAGACTTTATGAAAAAAAAAATTTGATAAATTTGGGAATCAAATACTTTTTTTTTATATATTTAAAATATTTCAGGGATTGCAATGACACATTTATAAATTTTATGGATCAAAGTGAAACTATTTTAAATTTATGTCTCAGACACTCAAATGACATGCCATGTGTATCAAACATGACTTATCATCAACACGTGATGTGTCACGTGTCATTTAACTTTTCACGCTAGTCAATTAGTAACGACTAACAAACATAAGTTTGACTTTAAACTAAAATAATCTATAAAAGTGCAATTTTAGATAAAAGTTAAAATTCCATTGAATAAAGTGTATCGAACTTATAATCTAAAAAAAAAAAAAAGTGAACCTTTAGACTTTGTTTTGATAACTATTAGTGAACGAAGTGAGGGGTGGAATGAAATGAAATATAGAGGAATAATATGAGATGAGATGAGATCTAAATTTCATATAATCATTTAGATATTTAATAAAATTAGCAATTTGACAGATACTTTTGTGCCAGTCAAGTTGCTTTTTTATTTTTCGATGAATGTTTTATAAAATAATATTATTTAATTTAATTTTATTGATAAATTTTTTATAAAATAATATTATTTAATATAATTAAATTCTCTCTCAAATATCACTTTAATTTATTAAAATATTAGTATAAAAGATGAATAAAAAGAAAGAGAGAGAATTTGAATAGTAGAAATTAAAAATAGTAGGTACTTTTCTAGTTTTTAATTTATTATTTGCTCTATTTTTAGAGAACGAACAATAATCAACTTTTTTGAGAATAATATTAATAGATAAAAAAAATGAAATTATATATTTTTTTAAAAAAATATTGAGTGAGAAATAGAGAAATCTCACTTCATACCTCTCAATTTCAAAATATTTGATTATTACACATGATGACCTTGATGGTGACTAATTTAATGGTATACATATAACTATGATTTTGAGAACCGGACCGGACAGGCTGGTTGGACCGTGAACCAGCCTTGAGTCCGGTCTGTCTCAAACCAAAAAACCGGAAAGATGGTAATCGGGAAGGAACCGCTCGTAACTGCCGGTTAACCGGTGAACCGGTCCGGAACCAACGGTCCACGGCTTCGAGGGCAGTTGAAATTTTATTTTCTGTTTTTTAAAATAAAAAACGGCGTGGTTTTGTAGGGGTAGGAAAATTAAATTTTCCAAACCCCTGTACCCGACCCAAACTAATCGATCCCCATTCTCTCAGTTCTGTTCTAGAACAGCATGTTTGGAAACTATAAAGTAATAGAATTAGAATTGAATTCTATCATGAATTGAATTCTTATCATAATTGAATTCAACTTTTGCATTTGGAATACATTAGTAAAATTATAGAATTGAATTGAATTCCAATATTTGGTATATTTATAAAATGAATTGAACTCTTTTAGTGGACAAATTTATCCTTTATTAATATAACATCAAATCTAATAGAGCATTATAATTAGAGTAAGGATATTTTTGACAATATACTCTTTAAGTAGAAATTGAGTGAGAATTGATTTCAAATTATACATATTTTGATGTGATTTGTAAATGACTTAAAAATGAGAATTAGAATTCTCTTTAGAATTGAATTTATGTTTTAATGAATTCTATTGAAATCCAAATTTAAGAAAAAAAAATCATTTGCACTTAAAATTGAAATCATTTGCTTTCCAAACGGGCTGGAAGTGTTCTGTCTCTGTCTCTCACTCTTTCTCTCTGTCGGTGCGTGACCACCGGAGGCCGCCGCCGCTCCGTCCGCTTGCAGCGCCGCAGGACCGCGCCGCAGGAGATCCGCAGGACAGCAGCCGCCTCCAGCCATCGCGCCCGCCAGCCCGCAGCCGCCGCTTCCCGCCGCAGCCACCGCGTCCGCGCCTGGTTCTTGCACAGCAAAGGTAAAGCTTCGCTTCAGTCTTCACTGTTTCTTTCTTTTCTTTTGATTTTTATTTCTATTTTTTATTTTTAATTTCTGATCTTTTTTTTTATTTCTGTTTTTACTTTTTGTTTTCTATTTTAATAATTTTAACTATCATTTCTATTTCTATCATGTTTGGTTTATGTTCGATTTTCAATAACCTCTGAACCTTTTCTTCGGCCGCTTCGATATTCGGTCGGATTATCGGAACCTTGCATATAACATTACCTATAAAATATTAAGTAAGCATTTGGTTCTGCAACACATGCATAATTACATAGTGGTTCTGCTATCAAGCACTCACCTCACCGGTGTTCATTCTGCTATCGCCACGGCTCGCGCCTGGTTCTTGTTCTGCTCTTGCGCCTGGTTCTGATTCTGCTCTCGCCTCAGTCGTCTCACGTCTGGTTCTGGTTCTGCATTTCTGCTCACATCGCCTGGTTCTGGACCTTCTGGTTCTGCTCTCCTTTGGCCTGCTTCTGATATGTATTTGTTTTTTCAAAGTTGTCAAATCGGCTGATAATTTTGTCTCTCAGTTTCATTTATTCACTGTTTGTTAGGTTCTCTCTATCATTCAATAGCTATTCTCGCCATGTATTGTTATTCTTAATTCTTAAATGAATTAAATTCAAGTATGGTTATTGTCTCTGTCTGTTTTTTTCTATTTAAACGTTAAGGCGAATGGATTAGCACTACCCAGCCCTTGTTTTATTGAGTTGCAACGTTTAATTGATATGCCCTCATACTGTTTGATAAAATGCCAGACCTATACTGCAAAAAGACCATGAGATTGGCCAGTGATAGAATGTATTCCTGTCCTGAATTTTCTTCTATTATGCCTCTCAATTATCTAATTGAAAGATTACATTCTTCCATAACTAACCAATTTAATTAAAAAAAGAGGCATAGTAACTTGGATTGCTTGGGAAATATGCATCTATTTTTATAATTTATTGTTATTGGTAAATTCTCAGGAGCAACAAAGATTTAGATTTGCAAAAAGCTGGTAATGCCAGATTATTTGGTTCTTCCCAATGGCCTGGAGGTTATGCTCCTACACTAGCCTCTTCTTGTCAGTAATAAGGGTTGCAAAGACGCACTCGCCACCACTCACTCGAAGGTTAGGATTATTATCACTTCTGAGATGGATAATTGTTTAAAATTTTGTATTTGAGCTTATTTTTAATGCATTCACAATGTATTTTTTAATATTGTTATTCAGTCAAACTATGTCATTTACACGATCTTTTAAGTAGTGAGTGTGAAAGTCAACTTTGTCTCTTAGTGTGGCAATACAATTTCAGATGATAGTATAAAATTCTTTTATAGTGTATTAAATCCTGTAATGAACCAGATAGAGCAAGAGCAGCAAGAGGGAATTAGCCCTTTTAGGTTCACTTATAGAAGAAGGAGTAGGTAGAAATGGAGGTGGAGGTAGAATCAGTGTAATTCCCCTCTCAAACCCTCCTGTGTATATTTCCTGTAGGTGTATAACAGAATGAAAGAAATAACAGAAAAGATAGTGTGATTGGCTTTCGAGAGGCCAACTCTCTCCCCACCCAAATTCACTTTCCACTAATTGCCTGCCTCTGACAGCTCACTATTCCACTATTTATAACATTCCCTCTAACTAACTTCTCTGCCCTCATTACAAATTCATTCCCTTCCCGCATTTTTCTTTCCCCTTCTTCTATAAGTGAACCTAAAAGGGCTAATTCCCTCTTGCTGCTCTTGCTCTATCTGGTTCATTACAAATCCTTTGAATTTTGTTGAACTATTGGTTTATAAAATTTTTCATAGCCATAGCTGAAATGTGTCGTCTCTGTTGCTTTCAGGTCCAAAGTATTTTATGATTCAGCTCCAAGTATTTTACAAAGTTGTTTTTCAAATAGTGGTTATCTGATGAACTTTCAAGGTTAGTTCTTTTTTCTTTTTTTCCTTCAGGTATTTCAAGGTTTGCTAAAAGTTAGAAAATTATAATTCCTTTCTACTTGAACTGGTTATTCATCCCCACCATTGGATTTTAGTTGTACACGTAGAATTTCCAATAACATACATTTTTGAATTTTTAGTGGAGCATTACTAAAATTCATTTGTATATTTCCTCTAGTTTAGTACTTGGGAATCAAGAGCGGATATACTTATTGCTTTCCTTGTGAGATTTGGTTTGCTTTGTCATTTAACATGTTTTATGTTGGTGACGTTATTGTAGAAAAACATGAACCAAATTTATGCCTTCTGCAGACATAACAAATAAAACGGGATTGGTCTTCTGCAGATATAATAAATATAACTAGATTGAGGCATTAAGCGTTGCTTTTCATTTCTTTACTAAATAATGTAATTTCTTTTTATATTTCAAGATTCATTAGTTGAATTTTTTTACCTTTTGCTGACTGAATCTGATTGAACAAAATTTATCTTTTGGCAGCAGACTGTTTCTGTTTTCTTTATGTTTTTATTGACAAGTATGGCAATGGGCTTCTTAAATCATAGGTCATAACAAGTTCTTCATGCAACTGATAGGAATTGGGCTAAACATAAGGGGCCCTAATTCTAATTATTGAAATATGAGTAAGAGCCTTGTTGTAATTATTGAAATATGAGTAAGGGAGAAAATGTTAGGGATTTGATTGTGCTGTTATGTGTGGGTCGTGAGAGGTGTAACTAACTTTGCCTACTTGGAAAAGTTAGTGAGTGGAATTGCTATTCTATTTTTAGGAGGAAAAATTATATAAGGGAGAGAGAAAAACAGAGAGAGCATCTCACATATTGGGATTAGGCTTGGGCTAGGGGTTGGGAGAGTAGCTAGCGAAAGTGTTTGTGATATGAGAAGAGGGAGTTGAATCACGTCTGTATAAAATCTGTTTCCTTGCTTGGTGTGCATAACTTGTTCTTCTATCTTCAAGCTTGGTGATTCACTTAACATTTGCTTGCTTGAGTTTGCCTTGCTTCACTTATCTTATTAAGCCTTGCGCCATTCATCATGAGGCTAGAGGCCTGAGGCTTTAGCCTTGTAGTGAGACTTGAGACTTTAGGCTTGTGCTTCACTCTTGTGGCGCCATTCATTGCTTAATGAGGCTTGAGGCTTGATTCTTTAGTGAAACTTGAGGCTTGAGCTTTTCATCCTCATGTTGGAGCCTCCTTCCATGTGCCATTCATCATGCTCATACTTCAATTGTTTTCTTGTTTTTCTATTTTCCATAAGTTGAGCCTCTGAAACACTTGGTGAGACCATTAGCCTTCACAAGCAAACTTTTTATCCAACACTTGAATTTTTTTATCTTTCAAAACATTAAAACATTTCATGACGAATAAAAGGTTCTTGGAGCTAACAATCTCTCCCTTTTTGTTGATAACAATTCTAAGTAAGATAAGAGTTTTATTTGATCTTATGATAAAAAAGCATCCTTAAGTCTTGGGGACTTAGAAAGTATTTCTAATAGTAGCATAAACATAACTTAAAAAAAATAAATAAATAATATAAGAGAAGTAAGACTTTTTCGTAAATTCACTAATGCAATAACAAATTATAAAAGAATTAAAGTTATGTTTATTAAATAAATCAAGACGAAGCAAGCTCTATGCTCTCCTAGGTGTATGCACCTATACTACTTAGATCATAATAAAGCTTGAAATCATTACTTTTACTCCCTATTTGTTTTCATTAAAAAACATCAAATGCCTTGATCTCCTCCTTAGGGTGAGAGTGGATGTGATTTGGATACAAGATTTGTGATTTAGAGTGTCACAACCAATGGGAATCTGAGAATCTGAAAAGATTTAGTATGATTTTCTCATGATATGTGAATATGGCATCTTATTTTCCAAGACTTGAATTTCAAGGAAATAATATTTACTAGTCTTGTAATATTAGATAACAAAAATAAAATTATTTTTGCTAAACAATTATGAAGTGGCGCCATATACATGTAGGGACCCACCTAGTTATTTTTAACACATAACTAGTGAATAATACTTGGCTCTCTAAAGCCTAGTGACCCATTTATTTCAAATGAAGCTAACCACCTTGTAGCTTCCATGTGTAGCGCCCATGTATCTTCCCAAAGGAGCTTCTTATGCAATTTTTACTTCTCATAACCCATGATCTTGTCCTAGTAGCATAGTGCTTCTACTACTACCACTAAGGGGGGATAGAAAGTTAATTCAAGAAAATTTTCAAATAACATTAACCTTAATGTTTTTCAAAAAGGTTTAAGGTTAAACATATTTTTCAACATTTCAAAACGATATTCAGCCAAAGGTTTTGTAAATATGTCAGATACTTGGTCCTCAATATTTACAAACTTTACCTCAATATCGCCTTTTTGAACATTGTTTCTTATGAAATGATGTTTAATATTTATATGTTTAGACCTTGAATGTTGAATGAGGTTCTTAGCCAGAGCTATTGCACTAGTGTTATCACAGAAGATTGAGATCTTGTCATACCTTAGATGATTGTCAAGGAGTTGATTTCTAATCCATAGCATCTGTGACACACATCTAGCAACAACTACGTATTCAGCTTCAGCAGTGGAGAGAGCTATTGTACTTTGCTTGTTGCAACTCCAGGTGATGAGTGAATCTCCAAAGAATACACAACATCCACTCGTACTCCTCCTGTCTAATCTGTCACATGCGTAGTCTGCATCACAGTAACCTGCAACCACAGACGAAGTACTTTTCTTGTACCAAAAGCCATGATTAGTAGTACATGCCAGGTATCTCAAAATTTGCTTGACTGCAGTTCAATGGGAATGCTTTGGACTAGTTTGGAACCTAGTACAAATGCCGACGCTTAATTGTATGTCAGGTCTAGAAGCAGTTAAATAGAGTAGAGAGCCGATCATATCTCTATAGGTGCTCTCAAACACCTTTTCTCCATTTTCATCCTAGTCAATGGCTTGTGATGGGTGCATTGGGGTGCTCATAGGCTTTGATTTGTCCATCAAGAACCTCTTCAAGAGCTCCTTGGCTTTCTCCGGAACGTCCTTAACCTAAGTGCGTCTTGCTCATTTTATATATACATATAACATTACATATAATGTCTCTGTGCGTGTACTAGTGCTCCTAAGCATATACAATGAACATAACATATCACTATGTCTTTTAGATTTATCTTTTATTAACATCTTTTGGCCTGCCCACCCTCTGTAACATATCCTCCACATCACCGGTCCCTAAGCACGAGCTCATCCTAATCTTTTGGGGAGATTTGGTAATTCACTAATAGAGACAAAGAAGAAGAAGAGTATATTGCACTGAAGGAAAACAGAGAGATACAATAATCAGAGCACTCAGCAGCTCTCACTCTCTAGCCAATGATCTCTCAAAAGATAGTCTGAATATTCCCCCTACCCCACAATTATAACCAATTCTCATAACAGAATGCATATCTCATGCATTCACAAATCCGTTAGGATCACTAGGGCCCACAATCCCACCCTTCTCAGCACTAGAGGACTCAATTCCTAAACTACCCCTCTGCTTCCTGCGCTGATACACTTTTAGTCCTGCAGCCGGGAGACGCTCTCTAACACTTTTAGTCCTACGCTGATATATATATATTGAATGTGACTCTTTATAAAATAGATAGGAACTTCCGTTTCATGCTACAATCCTATGGTTTATGTTCCTACCTTCCTTATCCATTCCTACCTAGGAACTACGAACTTGACAACCATGTTCCCAACACTTGGCTTAGGCTTTTGAGAAGTCCAAGTCCTCTTAGAGTTGCGTTTCCATGCGCCACCCTTGGCTTTGGAAGTGGTTTCTCTTTTGAGTTTTGGACATTTCTCTCTATTATGCACGTGCTTAAAATAAAAGAAACATGTTGGTATCGGTTTTCTATTTGTTGGTGGTATCAAAGTTTCTTCAAGAAAAACTGGTGTTTACCTAAGATCTGTGTGATCCAAGTAAGGCTTTTGCCCACCTAGCATCATGTCCAGCATCTTGGTTTCATTCACCATTTTTTCTAAGTCCTTGATGAGGAGAGCATTAGTCTTCTGTGCTTGGTACATGGAAGTTTCAGCCTTCTCCACAAACACAAAAGCCTCATTTTCAAGTTGTTGACATAAACCACCAAGGTTGTTGTATTCTCTTTTCAACTCTTAGTGTTTTTTCTCAAGCTCCTCATTATTGGACCTCAACAACTCATTTTCTGACTCAGTTTTTCAAAGCTTTCTTTGTGGTCAGAAGATGAGTTGTGAGCTACTTTGAATCCACCTGCAGTCTGTTATAAAGATTAGAAAACTCATCATAGGAAGGAGAGAGAGTTCGAAATTTAACTCAGGCTCTTTACTGCTGGAGTCAGAGTTTGTGTCTATAATGGCATCTGACATGAAGTAGCGATTGGGTTCCTCCTCTATTTCTTCGTTTCAGTCAGAGTCATCTGCTTCTGACTCACTCGATGTCGAAGCCAAAGCCTTCTTCTTCTTGAAAATCTTTTTCTTGGGCTGCTTGTGTTTGGGACAGTCACTTTTAAATTACCCCTTCTCACCACATTGGAAGCATGTGGAGTTTTCCAACTTGGTTTTTCCTTTCTTTTCTTTTCTCACCAGGGTATCCTTACTCTTTTTGGTGCTATTCTTCCATGCTCTAGTTATCCTCCTTATTAGCATGAACATCTCTTCATCATCTATCTCTTCTTCAAGAGTCTTCTTCTAATTCTGACTCTTCAAATGCTTTGAGAGCCTTGCTTTTGTTAGGCTTTCTAGCAGAAGTTCTTTTGAGCGCCAGAGTCTTCTGGGGTCTAGAGGAGGTTGATTCCTCTTTTGCAGTCATTCTATCTCATGAGTTTTTAGAGACCCAATGAATTCATCTAGACCAAGCTTTTTGAGATCCTTGGCCTCTTGGATAGCTGTCACCTTAGGTCTCTACTTTGGCGTTAAGCTTATTAGGATTTTCATAGCCATTTCTTAGGTTGGATAGGTTTCTCCAAGAACTTTGAGTTGGTTGGTGATGTTAAGGAATTTTGTTGCCAAGTTGTCAAAGTTTTTTGTCTTGGAGCATTTTAAAGGACTCGTACTTGTGTACCAACATTGAGATCTTTGACTCCTTTACTTGATTGGTACCTTAATGTAGCATTTCAAGCCTGATGCATATCTCCTTAGTTGAATCACAAGATACTATCTTGTCGTACTCCTCTTTGGTTAGTGCATATAGTAGTATGTACCTTCTCCTTCTGTTCAGTTGTCCACGTATTCCTAGCTCCAATTGGAGTAGAATTGTCTCCATTTTCCACGATATCCCATAAGTCTAAGCTGGTCAACTGGATGAAGATCGTCATCCTGTCACTCCAGTATGCATAGTCGTCACCATGGAACTTGAGTGGTCTGTTAGTTGAGACTCCATCTGCAATGTAGGTGTTGTTTGATGTCATGGGTCCCTTTGATCTTTTCCTTGACACTTGTTTAAGTGCTCAACCCCAATTTGATCTTAAAATAACTAAATTTGAGTACAAAATCTAGGCAAAGTTAGTGAGTGGGATTGCTATTATGTTGTTAGGAGGAGATTTATATAAGGGAGAGGGAGAAACACGGAGAGCATCTCACATATTGGGATTAGGCTTGGGCTTGAGAGAGTAGCTAGGTCTCTCTAATACCTAGCAACCTTTGTTCTTTCATTTTGTTGATTAATACAGAAAATACTCCCATGTTTCCTTTTAATTTTTCTTCTATGGATACCATGATCCTATCAGCAACCGTGTGAGAATGGCGGAGAGACTATCTTAACTGTATTCATATCTGCTATATTATTTACAAATGATGATTGACATGTTTTAGGATAGAAAGCCAAAGAAGTTACTGCGTATGACTTATTGATACCATGTGGAGGAATTGGTTTTTACCAGAACATGACATTGTCATGTCCCTAAAGAATAGGTGAAAGTATCTATATTTACAAAGTTCCTTTACTGACAGTGTCATGCTCTGAGAAAGTCAGTCAAATAATTCCAGAGGAAGGGTCCTTAATACTAGTTGCATTGTAATTAGAAAAGATTTTATGCAAATATAAATCTCATTGTGAGTCTTGAAAATTATTTTTTGCAGTTTTCATGCTCATGTCTAACATGAATTATCTAGTCTCAGTTCCATTTAACTAATGAATTGAATTTGTAGCATTGAGGACATATGCTCATGCCAGATGCAAAGTCTATGATCTCTTTCGCAGTAGAAGACCAGGGAATGAAGAGTTCAGGAAAGCCTGGGCACAGGAGATGGATGAAGATAACACTCTATGGACAGGGAGTGAGGATGAAAGTGATGGAGAAAAGGATTCCAAAAATCATCTTAATAAAGAGATCAGGAAAGCACGACAAGAAGCGAAAGAACATTCCAGCCTGATCGATGCTGATGACAGTGATGAGTTAAAAAGTATTTGGTCTGACAGCGACGTCGAGAAGACACTATGGACTGGGGATGAAATGGATAGTGATGACGACATTCCTACCGAAGCTTATCCAAATGAAAAGAGTGACAAATACATAGACAAATTGTTTGAGTTTGATGAAGTGCCAAAATACAGAACCATCTCAGAGCTTTTGAAAGCTGAACAAGGGGCTGAAGAGTTGTCACCAGGAAAGCAAGCTAGGAAGGTTGCAGTTGAGAATGCTTTAAAGAAATTAAAAAAAGGTCCCGATGGGAGGTACACCAATGTATGGGAGGTTATGAGTGATTTGGACATTCTAATTGGAGCATTTGAAAATGTTGTTTCAGGTCCAGAGTATGCAGAGCTTAGACAAGGAGGGCCTAAGAAACTAAATCTCCGGTTTTTCAAGGACATACAAGCACGTATGCGAGATCCAAAATACAAATTTTCACCTGAGTTAAAATTGAAACCAAAGAGTAAGCTGGTTTCCAGAAAGAAATGGCAGAAGGCACAGGCTAGAAGGAGGAAAGCACAAAAGAGGTAAAGCCATCGGTTATCAAATTCCGTGATGGGAAGGTTCGATAACTATATATAGGTGCTATCCTTGTTGAGAAGGAAAATGCTACTTGTACATACAATAATATTCATCCACCCATTTTCCACCAATTCAAAAAGTTGACAACTTTTATAAATATGTTGGCAACATTTTCATAAAAATTGCTAACTTTTGTATGGGTGGAAAATAGGTGGATGACACTGTTATATATACAAATAGCAGTTCCCTTTTGAGAATTGAAGTGACATCACCAATAGACACATCCTTCTATATTATATTTGGTTTGCTACATTTAATGATCGCATAAAGAGAAGGGTGTAGGAAGAAAGATCTTGTACAAGATCAAGTATAGTCAATCATGACACAAGTAATTTTGGTGTTTTATTAATATCATGTATGTATTAGAGATTTTGAGGATAAAGTTTATTGATACAAAATTTTCTAACAACTCTTCCTCCTCTTTATGCTATGATATTTTTTTGTATCATCTCCACTTTCCAGATGTTCTTCCCTTGTTGGCTCATAAGCTTCTCTTGAAGAACTCATTAAAGGACAAGTGTCTGCAAGCTTTAGTTTCATTAATTCTAATCTAATTTGAGAAAACATGTACAAAAATTATCCTTCCCTATAGGGACATTCAATTTTTTTCTTTGTGGTGAATGATACATAGTAATAGTATATACTCGGGTTGTCTCAACTCTCAACTTCATCCCTTTTGAAGTTTTTTTTTTTTTTTTTTTGTATACAAAAAGAAAACGTTTCATGAATTTTTGGGTAAACCCCTAACTTGGTCCCTGACAATTTTCACTTAGGACAAGTTAGTCCCTGACAATAGGAAATTGACAAGTGAGTCCCTGATAATGTCCAAAATCGGACATCTGTTCGTCCCTTAAACGTCTCTGTTAACTCATCCATGTAGACTCAAAATGGGGCGTTTTTGACATACCTAAAGTTATCCCAAATGCACAAATTTATCCTAAAAGTAATCTTTCTCATTTTAACCCTAATTTCTCAAACTTTATCACTTACCTCAATGCTACCCCTTCATCTCTTCCCCAAAATTACTCCAGCAAAAATCATTTTCCTCACCTTTACTGTAACTCTCTCAACCTAACACATTCAAATTTTTCTTTCTTCTTTTTCATACCACCAAAATACAAAACATTGCAACAAATCAAAAATTCTTTGTTCTGTTCTTGGTTCATGGTTCATCTTCTCTGTTTGTGTGATGCACTTATTACTCTATAATTCATCTTTTTTCAAATCAAGTAGGCGATTCATATTCTTCACAAGTTTATTCAAGATTTGGGTTGTGAATCTGGTTCCTATTTATAGATCTCGCTTCTTCATTCTCGCCGCCATCACTAGTGCTTCTTATTCACTAATTAAAGGATCAAAGGGATAGAGTTTAAGGAATAAGGGTTAAAATAAGAGAGATTTGAGTTTTAGGGTAAATTTGTGCATTTGGGATAATTCTTGGTATGTCAAAACGCCGCGTTTTGAGTCCACGTAGGATGAGTTAACAGAGACGTTTAAGGGACGAACGAATGTTCGATTTTGGACATTGTCAGGGACTCACTTGTCAATTTCCAATTGTCAGAGACTAACTTGTCCTAAGTGAAAATTGTCAGGGATCAAGTTGGGGGTTTACCCTGAATTTTTCATTTATGAACAAAATATGGAAAACACATAGATGTAAAGACAAGAAAAAAAAATAACGTCTCAACTATCCAAATAGGCATGAAAAGTTTTTGGGTTGTTAACCATCTTCACTCTACATCCCTGAAAGTAGAAGAAGCACCCCTTGCAACAAAACTTTCATCTTACAAACAAGGAGTTAAACTTCAAATTGGTACTCCATTTTATATGCGTAAATCAAATTAGTCCTCCACTTTAATTTTTGTTCAAAATAGTCCTCCATTTTGCACTTTGTGAATCAAGTTGCACTTTAATTAAAGTGGAGGACCAATTTGAGGTTTAACTCTACAAACAAGAAAGCCTTGAAGTTAGAAAAATATAGTTATAGAAATTCTACTCTTATCCACATAGCAACATGAGGTAGTTTCATATCTTACAAAAAAATATGAGAGGAGGAGGGATAGGCGGCGGAGTTAGACCGTCGCAGAGAAGGGTCTCAAGTCAGTAAGAAGGCTAGGAAGGGTGAGGAGTTCTTAGGGTATGTATCATCTATTCCTCGAGAGGATGATTAGAGGATGATTAGATGGAACAGGAACAAGATGTCCCACTTGGTAATAGCTGTAAGAGGTCCTTTGCTGATATAGTCGAAGAGGAAAAGTTGTGGTGGGCTTCCTTGCAGATGGTTTCTTTTAGGAGGATATTAGAGATATCATTGTAACTAGGAATTAGTTTAGTTAGTTAGGTTGATGTGCCTATATAAGGCTCATCCCACTTGATATTTGGATATGATCCTTTGGTTGGAGAGTTGTGGATACGCCAAGAGCGTTAAAGTCCTTTGTTCTTCTGGATTTATTTATTTATATATATATATGTATAGAAGGAAAAATGATATATTGAATGGAAAAATATCATTCTCATTCTTGCTTCCTAGTTACAATGATATCTCTAATAGAGGATGAAGATGGCTCGGAAAAGGGTGGTGACATGATAGTTGAAGAGGTCGAGTCATTGTTAAACTCATGGGGAAGAAGATTGAGTACTCTGTTATAAAGAGAAAGATTGCCAGCATGTGGGGGAAAATAGGGAGTATCGAAGTCATTGATCTAGATGGTGACTTCTTCCTTGTGAAGCTCTATGTCGAGGAGGATCTTGATTTTGCCATGTTTGGAGAGCCTTGGAGAATTTTTTACCATTATTTGGTTGTTAGAAGCTTGGAGCCAAATTTTGATCCCCTCTCAGGTATCATAGACAAGATAGTTGTGTCGATTAAACATCTAGACTTAGTTTTACAATTTCATTTATTTACTATTTTTTGAAAGGAAACAGATTAGTTGTAGTAAATGATGATATCTATCTTTCCAATAGATACCTTAGACTAACAAAAGCATTTTCAGAAACATGTGATTTTCATTGTCTTTTCAAAAACTAAAATAGAAACAAACAAAGAAAATCTTAAGAAACAAACTCATCTATCTTAGCCATTATTTGTGCTAATAAATCAGAATTTTGTTCAGAAACTTCCTCTATCTTTTGTTGGGCAGTGGCATTGATGGCTTGGCGTGTGCTGAGCTCATGTTGAAGTCTGGTGATCCCTTCCTATTGTTCTCGGATATTAGATTATTGCTCCCAAATTTCAATCTTCGGCTACCTTAAGTGTCTTGTTCTTGTTGTTCTTCTTGGTTGGTGATGTTTTGAGAGCCAACGGTTTGGGTCTTGATGTTGTTGGTTCTTCTTATGCTTCTAGTTCGATTTCATGAGTCCTTAGTGATCCAATCAACTCGTCCAAGCCAAGCTTGGTGAGATCTTTGGCTTCTTGAATAGCAGTTACCTTCGGTCTCCACTTGGGTGTGAGACTGCGTAGAATTTTTCTAACCATTTTTTTGTTGGTGTATGTTTTGCCGAGGACTTTTAGTTGATTAATGATGTGTAGAAATCTTGTAGCGAGGCCATCAACATCTTCATCTTGAAGCACTTTAAATGATTCATATTTATTAACGAGCATAGAGACCTTGGTCTCCTTCACTTGATTTGTGCCTTCATGTAAGGTGCCTAGTCGATCCCATATCTGTTTGGCCGTCTCACATGATACTATCTTATCATACTTGGCTTTAGGCAAAGCCCACAAGAGGATGTGCTTTGCTTTCTTGTTTTGTTGGGCCTTCTTTTTTTGATCGTCGATCCACTTCCTCTCAGAGTGTCATTGTCACCATGCTTGACAATGTCCCATAGGTTCAGGCTTGTAAATTGAATGAACAAAGTCATTTTATCTCTCCAGTATGCGTAATCATCACCGTTGAATATCGGTGGTCTATTTGTTGAGGCTCCATCAACAATATAAGAATTGTTGTTTGCTGCCATGGTCCGTTGGATCTTTTCCTTGACACTATTAGGTGCTCAACCCCAAGGTCGATCTCTGGTGGCAATTGTTGGTTATTGAAACGTGAGAAGGGGGATTGAATCACATTACAATCTTAAACCTATTTTCTGAAAATTTAAACTTAAAAGAAGGATCAAGCCAAAGACTTGTCTTGATAGCGGAACTGTTAGATAGAAACTTTCAGAAATATCAAGCTTATAGACTCTCGAAAATACCTTGATTCTCAAGAGAAAACGTATAATAAAGGTCAAAGCTTTAAGCTTTAACGCTTTGTAAAATGGTGTTG
Source organism: Aeschynomene evenia (assembly GCA_013621005.1). Classification (NCBI taxonomy): domain Eukaryota; kingdom Viridiplantae; phylum Streptophyta; class Magnoliopsida; order Fabales; family Fabaceae; genus Aeschynomene; species Aeschynomene evenia. The sequence continues at coordinate 16,836,176 of CM024263.1, read as the reverse complement.
TATATGCGCAAACTAGATAGAGATGTTGTGTGCAATGTTAACCCGTGACTCGTGGTTAGTAGGCGATAGTGCTAGGGACGTGTTTGACTTAATGCGATGGTGATTTAGTATGATGTTTTTAACGTGGTAGTTAATTGTTGTGCATTGACATGAGTATTTATGGTGATTCAGTGCAGGTAATTCGTATCAAAAGATGATTATATGTATGCAAGGTAATTAGACTATTTTATTTGATTCTACTTTTCTTGACGATAAGTACAGTTATGGTGTTAGTGTTTGTATTGTTAATTAGATTTATTGGTGAGAATTGATTATGATGAATCAAAATATTTTATAGAGTAAAGGACAAATTGGTCCTAATTGATTTTTGTCGTGGACATATAGGTCTCTAATCAAAATAAATAGTAAAATTGTCCCTAACCAATACAAATGTTAAACTTATAGGTCCCTCTACTTTCACCGTTTGACTAACGTTTGACTCATAGGTCCTTAACCAATACAATCAAGGGACCTAAGAGTCTAACATTTATATTGGTTAGGGACAATTTTACTATTTATTTTGGTTAGAGACCTATTTGTCCTTTACTCTTAAGTTTATCTAAACTCATGAAAGCTCCATGATGTTTGACATCTTGCATTGTTCAACTCAACATCTCCAACCCAACAATACTATAACAACAAATCTTATTTATTAAGTTGTGATTTTTTTATTATATGCATGTAATTATTTTCTATCGCAAAATAATAAAATGTTGTTACTTCTTCTATTGAAAAATTACCCAACATATTTGTTTTTTTTTATAGTAATACATCTAATTAGAGACTTAGTATTTACAGTAGTAGTTATATGTAGCTTGGAATTAATACATAATTAGAATAAATATGAGTCAATGTTTATATCATAATTTATAGGATTCATTCTTATTAAATTTCTTTTATTAGTCCCTAACAATTAATAAATAAGTCATCATGGTCTCTCAAAATAACGGAAGTCGTTTAGGGACAAACGGTTGTCCGAAAATTGAAATTGTCAGGGACTCATTTGTCAATTTATCCATGTCAGAGACTACATTGTCCACAGCGAAAATAGTCAGGGACCAACTTGGGGGTTTACTTTATTTTTTTTAAATTTTTTGTTACTCTTTGTTCCAGATGCATTTTTTGTTATTTTCATTTTTTATCTTTATTAGCTGGATTACAGTTAAGATTTTATTGGATTATGGTCTTTATTTTATTGGATTGAATTTGTTTTTTATTTAGAGTTCTGTGATACCCCGTATCATAGTGTCCCTTAGGAAGGACTTTTCTCAAGACGCGTCAGAAACACGTCAGCAAGTTCCTGCCAGAACGGACTCGCTAGCGAGCAGTTGGTCGCCAGCGACCGCAGTCAAGTCGCTAGCGATGAGATCAAGTCCCACATCGTTCAGAATGGACGTCAAGACGTTGCTGACAGAAGGTGCTAGCTAGCGAGCAGCCACTGCCCGCTAGCGAAGAGCTTGTCGCTAGCGACCATGTGTTAGTCGCTAGCGATCGGACCGAAGTCCCACATCGGTCACAGCTTGTTCAACCTTTCCCCCCTCACCCTATATATATAGAGGTTATGTTACCTCACACCTCACATCTCACACTCAGCCTTTTTCAAAGCAGTGCTTTGGGGCATCCTTCGTTGTTGAGGATAGTGTGAGCTCGACGTCTTGGGGATACTCTGCTAGAGCAAATTCCCGACGGTGAGTGAAAAGACGCTTTTGCCCCTGTCAGCGTGCTGATCGCCAGCGAGCTGTGAGAGCTCGCTGGCAAGTGTGCCATCGCTAGCGAGAAGGTGTTGCTCGCTAGCGAAGGTTCAGTGCGCAACCTAGTTCAAGTTTTTCTTTTCCTTTGTGCGGTCGTGATGGGTCTTTTGCACGCCAGGTGCAAACACGGTGCCGATAGCTGGAGCCGGAGCTAGCGGTGCCTTCCAGTCTCAGGACTTTCCAGGTGAGTGGAGGTTTTAGGGTGGATGTGCCGTGGCTGCCACATAGTAGCATTTGTATATGTCTATATGTTTATATGTTTATGTTTATAGTTGTATTTATGTTTATGTTTATATTTATGTTTATATGCTTAGGTGAATAATATGATAGATAGATAACATGCTTAGAAGATAATATGATAGGTAGATAACATGCTTAGAAGATAATATGATAGGTAGATAACATGCTTAGGTAGTTAATATGAAAGGTCTATAACGTGCTTAGGTAGATGATATGATTAGGAAAATAACCTAGATAATATAACATATATAGTAAGATAATATAACATAGTAACATAGCATAATCTAGTAAGATAACCTCACGTGATAAGATAGCATGACATGGTAAGATAACATGATAAGATAATATAATCTAGTAATTAATATAATCTAGAGATTTATATAATCAATCAATTAATACCACCTAGTGAGTTAGTATAACTTAGTAATTAATGTAACCCAGTGAGATAATGTAACCTAGTAAAACACCATAACCTATTAGGATGATATAACATAATAAGATAACGTAACTCATTAAGATAATATAACTTAGTAGAATAACGTGACCTAGTAAGATAGTAAGCCCCAATAAGATAACACGTCTTAGACAGATAATATACCTTAGACAAATAATATACCTTAGACAAATAATATACCTTAGACAGATAATAAACCTTAGTAAGATAACATACCGTAATAGAAACGTGCCTTAGAGGATAACAGATTTTAATGGAGGATAATGCTCAGATAGATAAGTTCCCTAATAGATAACAGGACAGGAATGAGTGGATGACTTCTAAATCCCTTTGTATTTATGTTATGCGTTATGATGTTATGCATTATGATTATATTTATTATATGCGCTATGACTATAACTATTATAAACATTATGATTATAAGCTTGAATGATTTATGTTATGCTATGCCATGATATGAAGCAAGTTAGAATCCTGTGATATATGATCAGTATGATAACATGCAGTGTATGAGTAGAATGGCATTGTGTGATGACTGTTTATGTAGTCTGCGAACCGTCGTAGTATGTATTTCAATGCTATTGCCCGGATGTAACTCCCGGTCGAGTTTAGCCGTGACATACTGCCACGAAGCGCCTCGAGTCCCACCCCAGATACAGTAGGGCTGGCCTCACCTGCGTGGTTGTAGAGGTCCAAATCACAGGGCGGCTCGTGTTCTGTCACATGACCGCACCCTCGTGGTAGCAGTCACAGTTATAAGTTACAGCAGGACGGCTCGTGTTCCGTCATATGACCGCACCCTCGTGGTAGCGAGTCCCAGTTATCAGTTACGGCAGGGCGGCTCGTGTTCCGTCATTTATCAGTTTAGCATGGGGGCTCGAGTGCGGATATCTCCAGTGGTACGCGTCCGTCGTCAGAGAGGCGCAGCTACGTAGATAGGACAAGTATATGTGATTGATAACATGACAGTATGTGTTGCATGACATGCATGATACCCCATCACTGAGCTGCGACTCACTCCCCGCATTTTGTTTCAGAGTTCGATCAGGAGGCAGACGAGGAACCGTTGATCCAATAGAGGTCGGTTGCAGCTGATTTCCCTTGGTGAGCTCCGCATTTTCCATGGAGTCTTAGTAGTCTATGTTTAGTTTAGGTTTAGTTTATATTTCACAGTCAAATCAATCATGTATAGTTTTGCTCAAGACTTTAGAGGTAGGATTCCTTTATCAGTTAAGTTATGTTTCAGTATACTGAACTAGTACGTAAGTTTCAGATTAATACAGTTATATATATGATTATCAGTTAAACAGTTATTTTAGTTATTTCGGTTAGTCAGTTTATTTAATGGTTTATGCATGTTGCTTAGCCCTTAAGTTATGCCCTAGTAGCGTGTTCGTTGGGATAGAGCCCTTCGCACGGACACCCCTCAGTAGCGGGGTGTTACAAGTTCATATTCACTCTTTTAGATAGTTGGATTAAAATTGAGATTTTGTTGGATTATGATCTTTATTTAGTTGGATTAAATTTGTTTTTTATTTAGAATTCATATTCACCCCATGGATAGTTGGATTACAGCTGAGATTTTATTGGATTATGGTCTTTATTTTGTTAGATTAATTTTTTTTTTATTTAAAGTTCATATTCACCCCTTGGATTATAGTTGAGATTTTGTTAGATTATGATCTTTATTTTGTTCGATTAAATATATTTTTTTATTTAGAGTTCATATTCACCTTTTGAATAGTTGGATTATAGTTGGGATTATAGTCTTTACTTTGTTGGATTAAATATGTTTTTTATTATAATTGAGATTTTGTTGGATTGTGATGTCTATTTGGTTGGGTTAAATTTATTTTTTATTTAGAATTCATATTTATCTTCATGGATAGTTGGATTACAGTTGAGATTTTGTTGGATTATGGTCTTTATTTTGTTGAATTAAATCTGTTTTTTATTTAAAATTCATATTTACCCCTTGGATTATCAGATTATAGTTGATATTTTGTTGGATTATGATCTTTATTTTGTTAAATTAAATATGTTTTCTATTTAGAGTTCATATTCACCCCTTGAATAGTTGAATTATAGTTGGGATTATATTCTTTATTTTTGTTGAATTAAATATATTTTTTATTTTGAGTTCATATTCACCCCCTTGGATAGTTAGATTATAGTTAAGATTTTGTTAGATTATGGTCTTTATTTTGTTGGATTAAATCTCTTTTTCATTTAGAGTTTATATTCACTTTATTGGATAGTTGGATTATGGTCTTTATTTTGTTGAATTAAATTTGTTTTTTATTTAGAATTTACATTTGTCCCCCTTGGATAGTTGGATTATAGTTGAAGTTTTGTTGGATTATGATATTTATTTTGTTGGATTAAATCTTTTTTATTTAGAGTTCAAATTCATCCCCTTGGATAGTTGAATTACACATTTTGTTCGATTATAGTATTTATTTTGTTGGATTAAATTTAGTTTTTATTTAGAGTTCATATTCACTCCCATGAATAGTTGGATAACAGTTCGTATTTACTTAGAGTTCATATTCACTTCACTCCCATGAATAGTTGGATTATATTTGAGAGTTTATTGAATTATGGTGTTTGCTTTGTTGGATTAAATCTATTTTTCATTTAGGTTGCGTTTGTTTTTTCTAACTCCGGGATCAAAGTTAGGGAGTCAGTGAAAAATTGACTATGTCAAGTGTTTGGTGCGAGAGTCACAGTGTAGATGGGAACAACCAAATGTTTCTCTTGGTTGCTTCAGAACGGACACCTGTTGTGGTCAGTGGAAATCCTGGAACTTTTCAGACGTGTATAGTGCACAAGTTCCAACATGTTCAACTTGTTGTTCTGAACTTTCCGAGTTGTGTTCGATTCCTTTGAGTGATGAGACTTGGTTGTTACAGAAACCAACCTTCTGAGAGGTGTACGGACTTCTGAGACGAACCTTTCTGAGGGAACATCCTTCCGAGAAACAAAGTCGGCATAGTCTTCTGAGACACTTCTGAGAAAACTGTTTCTTTCTCAAAAACACATTTTTCACCTTCATGCTTCTTAGACACCCTTTCTGATGTCTTCAGAGCCTTGAATTTATCATTGATCTTGAGGTTACTTGATGTTGGTTTTAGTTTTTCACATAGGAACACTGTTCTGAAAACCGGACCGGCCGGTCCGACCGGTTGAACCGGAACCGGACCCATGTCCGGTCCGATTAGGCCTTAAAAACCGGGCTTCTGAAAACCGGTAAAAAATCGGTAAAAACCGGTCGAACCGGTCAACTTATATAAAAATACAAATTTAATTTTTTAAAATTTAATAACTATTTTATAATAAAATTTAATATATAATACACTTTAATTATTAAAATTAAGAATTATTAAACTTCTAAATTTATCAAATGCTATAAATTTTCACTTTTATTAATATTTTTCATGCACTTTAATTTTTCTATAGCATATAATTCATCATATATGTATATATTTATAGATAAATATATAATTTATACATATTATATTATATCCGGTTGAACCTCCGGTCGAACCGGTTAAACCTCTAAACCTCTGAACCCCTCCCTCGTCAGGTTCAATGTCCGGTCCGGTTTTCAGAACCTTGCATAGGAATGAATCTTATACAATCTTTTCTGAGTACACTTAAGCGCACACATTTTGCACTTTTTTAAATAAAATTTTTATCGCTATAGCTTAATTGTTATCATTAAAACTCTTCATGTCATTAAGAGAAATATGAGATTTCTCTCGGAAGAATTCTAGAGCTTACACTTACTTTCCACTCAAATTCACTAATTAGCTCAACAAATAGTAAAATTAATCGAAATTGAGAAAAAACTTTTAATGTAAATGTCTTCGTATAAATGAGATTGGGATAAAAAAATCACATAATGAAATTTTATATTGATTTAACAAATCTTATCTGCACCAAGTTCTCAAACCATCATTTGAGTTTCACTAGATATGTTCAACACCTTCTCAAACTTCTTAGAATTGATATTTTCTTCAACCTCTGATTTTGGTCGCTACACACTGGGAGAAAGATTTGTTACTCATCTAAATTCTTAGGAAATACTTCTGCCTTCTCTTACTAAGAGAGACTTCCTACTTGATTCACATTGTATGTTTGTTTGAGGAGAAATGGGATGGAAGCTAGGAGTGAAAAGAAGTGGAAAGAAAGTTGGAGAACTTCTCTTGTTTGAATGAAGAGAAGTGTAAGAGAAAAGTAGGAGAAAAATGTGAAGGAAGTGTAAATTCATATAAAAAAATTTCTATCCAAAAGTAAAGTGAAATGGGAGAGATATTTGACAACTATTACTTCTTCCCTCTTATACAAATTTTATTCTTACAATATTTTTTCTTTGAGACATAAAATAATAATTTTAAAATAAATGAATATATATTGGTGAACTTATAATAATAATTTTAAAATAAATTTAAATATTTTAAATAATATTTAATTAATTTTATATTTTATTATAATAAATTCATTATATTGTAAAACATATTATTTTTATTTTTAATTATTATATAGTAATTTTATTATATAGATATTATTTTTTAAAGTTAAAATTGTAATTTGATATTAATAAATATTTTTTTCTCAATTAGTTTCTAATTAAATAAAAAATTTAACTCATTTTCAACATTTCTCCCTTCTACTTCATTCCAACCAAACAAACCAATTGAAGATGAACTTCTACTCAACTTATTTCATCTCTACTTCTTTTCCCCTCACTTCCTTCCTCTACCAAATGGACCATAGGAGAAAGATTTTGTGCCTTCATACCAAAGGACTTTTCTTGTTTTTTTAAACTGAGAAAGACTTTTATAATTCTAAAAAGTTGTGAGACTTCACTCAATTTTTTACTTGATTCCTGATAATTAACTCTTTTAAGTCTTAACATATGACTTGCTTAAGTAAGAGTATATAGTAAATTGTTAAAGATTTTAGAAGAGTTTCTCAGTATGAAAAGTTTCTTTTACGAAATGTAAAGTTTTAAAAGAAAAAATAATTCTGGAGAGTTTTTGCTCTTTTTATTTGCAAGAATTTTCTGTCACTTGAATTGTTGCATTGATCTATTATTTATAGGATTTGAATCCTTGTAGCCGTTGAGGAGATAGAGAGATCAACTTTTACTTTGCTTATGGAGTCAGATTCTCAACATCTCTTCTGATTATAGCAGCGGATATTGAAGGATTTTGTATCCTATTTTGACAGTTGTATAGTGCACACAGGTGTCCAGACTTAGCTTTTAATTAGGACTTACTCCAAGGTAAAGCCCTTAGAAAGTTGGCTTTTGAGGTAACAACTTCTGAGTTAGCTTATGATGTTGATATTGAGATGATTTCTTATATGAACTTCTAATATGCTTTGAACTTTCTAGAATGCATAGTTTGCTTCCACTTTTGGCATAGTATATATAAGAGCTTTAGTTCTTAAATCTTTTCATCAGATCCTTGAAAATTTTCTTTTATTGCTGGTTTGTAGGATTAAAATTCACTCCTTTCTCATTTGATTGAGATATTTCATTCAAGATAACTTGAGAGTGTTAGGTAGTGTTTGTTTTAGGTATATATAGATACAGAAATACAAGTACGGATACATAAAATGGAGTGTTTGTTTTCTAGATACATATACAGAAAATACATAAAATTTGTGTATTTGTACAGAAAAAACGTGTATTTTTTGTCTTCTTTGAAAGAGTGGACAGAAATATATAAACAAAATATAGAAACTGTAAAAAAAATTTTAAACAAGTATGTCCCTGGTTATTTTTTATTATTCCAAATTTGTCTAGAACTCTGAACAACCTCTTATTTCTCTCTCCTCTTCTCTTCATTGGCTTCCTTATACCATTGCTATTGTTGCTCCAAAGTCCGCCGCTACTACTACTCGGAAGGCCATTGAAACTAGTGCTTCAAGGTCGCCACCGCCACTTTTGGAAGGCCACCATTGTTGATGGTCGCTGATGTGTTGCTCCAAGTCCTCCGCCATTGCTGCTCCAAGGCCCTCCGCTGCTACTACTCGAACTATACCACTATTGCTGATTGATTGTTGCCGCCGATGCCGCTACTTAAATCAAGGACTACAATTGCAGCTTGGAGACCAACGACGTTGTTGTTGCCAACCATTATGGCTTCGAAAGGTGATAGATCGAGAGGAAAGGAATGACTGAAGTAGGTGAGAAAGAAGGGAATGAGAAAGAGATAGTGGTGGCATTGGACATTTCTAAAGCTGAGAGAAAGGGGAAGGTCGAGGGGTGAGAGTGAGAGGTGGAAAGGAGAGAGAGAGGAGCTGGGTGGATTTTTTATTTTATTTTATTTTATGGCTTAAATATCATTTTAGTCCATTAACTTCACATAAATTCTGATTTTGGTCCACTATCTTTAGATTTATCAAATTTAGTCCACTAGCTTTCAAATTGTGAGCACTTTTAGTCCACTATTAGTCAATTGGTAAGTCAACGGACACGTCAGCAAAAGTCAATAGCCATGTCAGCAAAGTCAACGGACACGTCAGCAAAGTCAACGTCCACATCAACAAAGTCAACGTCCATGTCAACAAAGTCAGCGACCATGTCAGTAAAGTCAACTGCCACGTCAGCATCGTTAAGTCCACGTCAGCACAGTGGACTAAAATTGACAATTTTTTAAAGCTAGTGGACTAAATGTGACAATTCTAAAGATAGTAGACTAAAATCAGAATTTGTATAAAGCTAGTGGACCAAAATGATATTTAAGCCTTATTTTATTGTTAGGGATATAATTGACTTTTCATACAATATTTTTTATTGTCTATTATTATCAAATATAATACACGATATACAATACATAAAATATTGTGTCTTATACTCCCTCCGTCCACTTTTATTTGTCTTTCTAGGAAATTTATTTGTCCACTATTATTTGTCATTTTAGATTTCCAATGAAACATTTACAATCTTTTTCCAGTTTTATCCATACATACACTTTCTTTTTATCTCTTACAATTATTATTGCACAAAAAACTATAAGGATAATTTTGTCATTGTACATTTATTTCTATAAAAAAAATTTGTTTTCATCTTCTTAATAAGTGTGCAATACTCTAAAATGTCAATTAAAAGTGAACGGAGGGAGTACATAAAATAAAAACATCTGTATTTTGTATATTGTATTCTCCTGTATTTGTATATTGTATTCTCTAGTACATCAAAACAAACATTACCTTAAGGGAAACATACGTATCAAACATTAGTAGTTCAAGAAAAATTTGTATCTTATATTTAGATTTTTTACCGTTCAAAACACAGTTTCTCAATAATTATTTCAAATCATTGATTACATAAAGGTTCTTCATCTAACAAAAATATAGTTTGAACCTACCCTAAAGCATGCCATGATCCCAGTAAAGTGAGTCTTCCCCTCCACCTATACTTCTACTCAACAAAATAATAATAACAATATGAACAGCCCATTTACCTTGGTGGACATGATTCATTTCTCATTCTCTTTCTAATTGTAATTGAACTCAAAGGAAGATTATCCATATCAAGTGAACTAGAAGAGGAACTAGAACTAGAACTTGAACTTGAACTGGAAGTATCAGTAGCTAAGCCATCCAACAAATTGATGTTTATACCAGCTTCACGTGGAGAAGCAATTGGAATGTTTCTTGGCTGGACTGCACCTGGTGAACCTGGAAGTTGAGGCGTAGTTTGTTTCCTCTGCGATGATCCTCGCAAATTACATTCATCTTCATCACTATGTAGTATTTCAATAACAGCTCGCATTCCAGATCTAATCCTTGCTGGCATTAGAAAAATGCGTTAGACCTACATGATATTTGGTTTGCAAACAGAATATTTCAAGAAGCTAAGGAAATGAACAGAATACCTTTTTTTTTAAAAAAATAAAAAATTCTCACCTACTTTCTTTTCATTTGGAAAAGAATAAGAAGAATAAATTATCAAGGAAGAACAAATATGAGGGAGAACATGTAGAGGTATATCTTGTTTTCTTTGGACAAAATGTCCAGTAAATAGCCTTGCTACTTCATGTAGTCGTCCATATGTAGGGAGAACATGTAGCCTTGCTACTCCATATGGAGCATTAAATGTATAGGTGTTATACGTATAACACACATTCTGTAGCATGGATATCACACGTTGGATACAAATTGGACGTATTTCTGTTGTACGTCAAGCATTATTGAATCTACATTCATCTCCTCGTATTCCATGTCAGCATCCACTTTTGTCACTAAGATTTTGAAGTGATTTCCACTCTAACATTCAACTATTCTTATCCACCATTGATTTTGATGGATATTGATAGGACCTTGGTAATGGAGGGACTATATCTTTCTTTATTGATAATAGGGAGGGAAATCCCCAATCCCTAATAAAGGCTACAATGGAGGAACTACCTCCTAGAGAGAATTCTCTCAACTACAATACTAACTACAAACTATCAAGATACCAAATGATTATCAAAAGACTGTAAACTATTCTCAATTTCTCTTATTTATAGCTAATTAAATCCCTAACTAACCAACTCCTCCAACTAACTAATTAATCTATTATTAATGTGATCCTATCAGATATCTCATAAACTTCTAATGTTAAATATTCATATAGCATTACTCAATACTTTTAGTTGAAAACCATCCATATGGAGTTCTATATATGCGCAATTGGAGAGTGAACTCTAGACAACCAAAGTGAACACAGAGAAGCACTAATACTTAGTTTTATCTTCTTTCAGTAATATTGTGAGTCTATAATGTACACCGAAGAGAAAATACAATTATGCTATATGTACATCAATAGTCAATTAATAAAGTATACATAAAAGAGTAATAAATTTGATGATAATTAATATCATAGAAGAGATTTCACATATGTGATACTATTTATCATGAAATCGTGGTTTAAAAAAGGAAATTATTGATTTAAACAAAAAGAAACTATCCCGTCAAATTATCCTGATACACTGCATAATTACACATTAATAGAATGAAGATATGATTACTAATTACTAAATGGAAGGTGAGGCGAAATACCCCTACCAAAGATAGGATTACTAAATTATATTCTCACATTACTTATATCTTCACATTATATTTTTGCCAAATTAAATCCAAGTGTTTTCGAAAAAAAAATGATTACACATGCTAAATATAAAGGATTATTACATGTACAATTAAAGGATAAATACAAATGGATTACACATATTATTTAAGGTGAAATATACATACCGACTAAAAAGGACCACACATACCATATAAAAGAGATTACACATTTACACATACCAATCAAATAGGAATACACATACCATTCGGATAGGATTACATATATTCAAATAGTATTACACATCTCATTCAAATAGGACACATGCCGAAAGTACACATAGCGTCTAAACAAGATTACACATATCATATAGTATGTAATACACATACCATTCAATTAGATATACACATACATATACAATAATGTTTGACGTACAACAAAAATACGTTCAACTTGTATCCAACGTGTGCTATCCATGTTACAGGATGTGTGCTATACATATATCACATATACGTATAGCACGCATCCTATAACATGGATAGCACACGTTGGATACAAGTTGGACGTATTTCTGTTGTACGTCAAACATTACTGCATACATATGTAATAAGGAATACACGTATTGAATACAAGGAATTACGCATGTTAAGAATACATGTACTGAATAAAAATGATTATGCATGCCTTTCGAAAGAGAAATACACATACATATAAGAATATTCTATATTAAACCGATTAAAGAGAAAAACTTGCAATCCGCAATTTTGAGATAATTTTGTCCTATCTCATTTCATAATTACATAATATCTCATTATTACACTATATTTTCAATAATTTGAATCAGATTTACTCCTTGCAACTACATACTCTCTCATCATAATTATACAAATTTATTTTGGGACATTTTTAGTTACATTTATTTGTTGGCTGAATATTGATGTACAAGGAGAGTTTTTGGAGAAAATATTATCAAATATTTTGAGTGTATTTGAGGTTTGGATTCTCATGAAATATTTTAATGACAAAGTGGATTAAAGAAGAAACTAAGGAAGCATTAATAAAGTAAGTGGAATAACTATTTGTAAGTTTTTGAATCTTAACAAAAAAATTTACTATCAATTTATTTCACATAATTTTAATTTGAACTCGTAATATATTATAAGTAAAGGTGTAACCAAAACTAAATGTTAAAATTAATAAATACCATTACTAAATAGATGTAAAAATTTAGACTAAATATCCACTTAGTCCTCCAGAAATATCATCGTGGGACAAATTGGTCCCTCAAAATCGGAAAATTCAATTTTATCCTTCACATTTCAAAAATGAGGACAAATACGTCCTTCCGTACATGTACGGAAGGACGAATTTGTCTCCTTTTTTGAAATGTGAAGGACCAATATTGGGCTTTCAAATTCTGAGGGACTAATTTGTCTCGCAATGTATTTCTGGAGGTCCATTTCGGGTATTTAGTCAGAAATTTATATCAAAACTCTAAATTGATATCAAGTGAAAATATCAAGAGCTAAATGGGTATTTATTGTATAAACCCTAAATTAACATTTGAATCCAATTCAAATCCAATATCTAGAAAGGAATCTCATCAGAATCTCCATACCTGAACCATCCTTGCTTGTTATGATTGGTAACTTCCTTGAAGAAATGCCAAAATCTTCATCCCTTTTCCCCAATCCATCACAATCAATTCCATCCGTTTTCTTCTTCACAATGTTCCCTCCACCACCATCCACCACCAATTTCCCATTTTCCGCACCACTCTCCAACCTCCCAACCCTCTCACCCAACTCACAGAACTTTCTCCTCCAAATCTCCACCTCTGCCTCGGCGCGCCGCTTCTCCTCCCTCAACCCATTAATGACGCCCTTCTCCACAACCCATTTCTTCTTCTCTTCCAAAAGCTCGACTCTTTCACCTTCCAAATCGCCGTTCCTTTTCCTAAGCTCAGCAACAACGCTCTTCATGTCATCCAATTCTCTCTTCAGCTCCGAATAGTTCTTGCACTTCCCACAAACATTTCCCACAGAAAAATCGAACGCTTCTTCAATCTCCTCTTTCTTGACATGCTTCTCGTCCCTGAACCTCTTGAGCTCTGACTCGAGATTGATCCTGTCAAGCCTCGAGATTTCTATCTTCTCCTTGAGGGAGCCGATTTCTTTGTCTTTGTCTTCAATGTGTGATTTGAGCTTCGATTCCCTTTTGAGGAGGGCGACTTCGACTCGGTCGAAATCGCGGGTGAGGAACGTGGCTCGCAACTCGGACACGAGTTCTGGGATGCTCTGGTCCAACCCGTTTCGCCTTTTGGGTCGGAGCCCCATGTGGGGGGAACCGAAAAGGTGAGAACTTTGGATAAAGAGAGGGTTGAGGAAAAAGAGGGAGAGGGGAGAGGGTGAAAATGGCGGCCAAAGAAGCGGAGGAGCTGGGAAGGCTTACTTTATTGGTTCAGTAATTGAATTTATGTATAGTTACCGGTAATCTTGAAATTAAATTACCTAATAATTTAAATTGATTTATTTGTTATGATAAAGATATTGATAATGTGGATTATTGGATATTATCTTCAAAGTGATAGTGTGGATTATCTCATGTCAGGTGGCAATTTTGATTATCACCCAAATCTTCTAATTTATTTTATTACACGATTACCTCTTTAACAAATTAGACTATTATTCCTAATTTTATAATTTTCTAACATGTCAGTGACAAATAGGAGAGACTGTAACACAAATCCTAATCTATCAACCCTTGTACCACCGCGCCTTCCCCTTGTACCGTCGCGCCTTCTCTTTGGTCGCCACTCACCACCGCGTCCTGCTGTTGCGCGCTGCCTAGAGTTCTTGTTGGAGTTTTTTCTTAATATTTGTTTTTTCTATGTTGCACTCTTTGCAAGAATATTATAATTATTTTAATGAATTTTTATTATTATTAAATAATTATATTAATGTCAAAACTCAAAATATTGATATTAAATTCAAAATATAATTATATTTGATTAATTCATTTTATGTGTATTTTAGAAGATTTTTTAATAATATATGTAATATAATTATATTTGATTAATTCATTTTATAATTGTTTAGAGGGTATTTTAATAATATATTTAGATTACTTTGTAATCTTTTTAATATACCAAACAAGGTAATGTGAATTACCGGCAATGTTATTTATATATACCAAGCAAGGTAATGTGAATTACCGGTAATTTAATTGGAGGAAATCTATCAACAAGGTAATCTAGATTACCGGTAATATTCGACGATAATGTGTTAAACGCTCCCTTAATTCTATTTCAGCTGGTTTGAAATGTTTCAAAGATGCATAATTGAATTGAATTCCAATAAAGATTTAAATTGAAATCCACTTAAGTTGTTTGGAATGTTTTAATGGGATAGAATTGAATTCAATTCATGATGGAATATTGAAATTCAATTTCTCTATGATTTCAATTCTCTTATTTGAAATGAAATAATAAGTCATAGAATTGAATTCAATTATATTATTTACAATGTACTTAAAATTAATTTAAATTATTTGTTTAAATTTTTTTATCATTTATTAGAAATTATAAATTATAAATCTTTTTTATCTTCTCCTTCTTTTTTTTCACTGACCCAATTTCAATGAGGGGTCTTGTTGTTTCTCATGAGGTTGTTTGTTAATTGCTGTTTAAAGATGAAAAAAAGATGGCAATGGATGGCCGTTGGGTAGTCGCGCATGGGCTCCCCGAAGCTCATCGAAGAAAGGATGTGCACATGCTTCCAGCTGAATGATAAAAGCCGCTAGTGAAAACTATACTAATTATATAAATATATTTTGAAATCGTCTAATAATGTATGAGAGGCATAATGATAAAAATGCTACGTTTAGGAATTTTTATTGTCTAAGTTAGACCAAAAAAAAAACAATGTCTTGTGATACCCATAATTTTACGACATGATTGGTGGCCAAATGATGTACATATATATAGCATTTTTTTTTTGTAGATATATATATAGCATTATTATATGATAATATTTCTCATGCACTTTATGTATCCCCGGCCAAGTTGAATAACCATCAAGTGATGTCTCACACTTAGATATTCACCTTTGGGTGTTAATTAAAATTAAGACTAAACCTCCAAATTAGTCCCTCCAGAATTTACAATCGGACATTATAGTTCCTCCAGAATGAAAAAGTAAAAATTAGTCCATGCACATGTGATATAGCATAATTGGTATTGATTAATTTCCTTTTGTATGCATGTAATTTGACCACTTTTGAGATTAATGAACTACTTTTGCATCATATTAGGCATTTGGTACTTAATTAGAACTTTGTGCATTTTTCCAGCATTTTGTGCTTTGTGACACTATTCTGTAATTTGCTTATAACTTGAGTTCTAGATATTGGAATTTTGTGTTCTTTGTCGTGTTGGAAAGCTTAGACACAGGTCTAAAACTTTGATGAAGAACTCGAAAGCTGATTCAGACCATAAAAATTCCAAATTGAAGCGTCAAGTTGAGTCAAGCTTGCTGCAGAATTCTGGAACAGCAATCCTGAGCAGCCAGTGTTGCAGAAGTTATAGCTGGAGCTACAGATGTTGAAATAACTTCATTTTTAAATCTAAGACACAAAGCTTCATTTCGTATTGAGAGATCGAAAGCAATTGAAGTCTATAAGAAGCTCAAAAGTTGACTCAAAGTTGATGCAGCAATTGTGACAGCAATCTGGAGCAGCACTCAGTGTTTTTGCTATATCTCGAGCTATACTTACTGGAATTGGATGATCTTGGTGGCTATGGAAAGCTGAGACATAGAGTCACAACGTCTCTTCAGAGCTCGAGGGCAAAAGGACTCATTAGAGGTTTCAGAAATTGCAAGAAAGATTTCGGGCAGAAACTTAGCTAAGCTGAGTTGTCTTAAGTGTTACAATTTTGTGCAAGTTTCATTCTACCCTTGCCTTATGTGTTGTAATTGTTTATTCCATGGGTTTTTTAGACATTTCCACTTACTTTTATGTCTATAAATAACCTAGCTCAGAATTGGAGGGAACAACTTTAATTCATTTTTTACATTTCAGATTTTAGAATTAGAATTCTCTCTAGTTTTTCTCTCTAGGTTTTTCTCTTCTCCCTTCTCTTTAGTTGCTGAGTTCTCCATGATCATGGAGAACTAAGCTCATAGCTAGCTTGAGGATGGAGGATTGTAAAAGATATTGAGATTTACAATGTGATTTTGAGGTATT
The DNA here is from genome assembly GCA_013621005.1 of Aeschynomene evenia. Lineage (NCBI taxonomy): Eukaryota > Viridiplantae > Streptophyta > Magnoliopsida > Fabales > Fabaceae > Aeschynomene > Aeschynomene evenia. The sequence goes on along the minus strand of CM024263.1, from coordinate 16,819,381 downwards.
TCTTTCATGATTCATTCAAGAATTTCAAATTCTCTCATCTCACCTCTTCTTGATTCATGATTCAAGGATTATGAAGATTTTCTAATTCTTGAATTGTGGATCCAATTGATTAATAATTCTAGAGATTTCTGAATTATTGATCAATAATTTTTAGTAAAGAGAATGCTTAGATCTAGAGATCTCTGATCTAGGTAATTGAATTATTGAGCTTCAATCTTGATATCTTGAGTTAGATTTTTGAGATTTCAGATCTAATTCAAGTGTATTAAGATGAATGTTTGAATATTTTCATAAGAACTTGGATCTGAATTCAGATTTGAATTTGGATTTGAAATTCAATTTAATTCTTGAAAGGATCATTGAAAGGATAATGAATTGATGATATAGATTTTGTAATTCAAATTCCTTAAACTAGTGTTCTACCTATTTGATTTTATTCCTCATTGAATTTTCTGATTTGTTTTCATTACATGTTCAAAATCCCCAAACCTAATTCATCTTTGCATAATCACTTTTCAATGTTTGAATTCCTTGGGAGAATAACCTAGGTCAACCATTACTCTACAAGTTACCTAGTTTTAATTTGAATCAATTCGGCAATTGATCAACATGTCAAACGTCGGACATATTAGTCCCTCTGTTAATATTCTCACATGGGGATAATGATCTAGTAGTAACGGTGATGATGTGACACCGTTAAATGACACATTATCATCACCATAAACTAAACGATGTCGTTTTGATGTTCCAAATCATCACTCACTTAAGATTTTGAAAGGGAAGTGAAGTGTTAGAGGAGAGAGGGGGTGAGGTGGGGTTAAGTGAGTGATGATTTGGAATATCAAAATGACGTCGTTTTAGTTTATGGTGATGATAATGTGTCATTTAACGGTGTCAGATCATCACTGTTACTGTCAGATCATCATCCATGTTTGAGAAGATTAACAGAGGGACTAATAAGTCCGATATTTAACATGTGCATGGACTAATTTTTACTTTCTCATTCTGGAGAGAATATAATATCTGATTGTAAATTCTGGAAGGACTAATTTGGGGGTTTTGTCTAAAATTAAATATGGAGTGCTATTATAGTACAGTACCTCTCCATCCAGTACTCCTTCATCCATTTTCTACTTATTCAAATGTTGGCAACTTTGATAAATATGTTGGCAAGTTGTCAACATATTTATCAAAGTTACCAATATTTAAATAGGTGGAAAATAGATAAAGGATATTGTACTTCGTACATTTAGCATTTTTCAAATTAAATAGCATATATAATCTGTATCCTTTTCAAGATTAAAAATATCTAAAGACAATCTATCAATGACTTATTCCATGCACATTAGAAAGTTTAGTGATTAAAAACTTACAAATTATCAGCTTTTTTTTCTTTCTTTACCACTGATTGAGTATACATACACAATGCCCTTCACACAAACTCAAACCAGGGAAGAATAAAAAACTTGAACGAACCCTTATTTAAATCAAAAACAATATTTGTACATTTATATTAGTGTACTGTACTGCATATCGATATTTACTCTGTTATTTTTCGATTGTGATATATTTGTCATTATAATATCCAAACTCTGCATATTCATCTTTGATCTTAATGACAAATGTTCCATAAATTTCCAATTTTAAATTTTCATACACCATTACTCTATCTAAATTGACATAAGAAGATTAATCATTCAAATTGTAAAGCTTGTACTTAAAACCTAAGGGCGATAAAAGCAATAAATAGCAATAATGGTTGACGTACAACAAAAATACGTCCAACTTATATCCAACGTGTGCTATCTATGTTACAGGATGTGTGCACATCCTGTAAAATGGATAGCACACGTTGGATACAAGTTGGTCGTATTTATGTTATACGTCAACAATTAGTCCATTACTGAATAAATAGTGGGAATGAGGTGCAAATCTTCTTTTTTGGTAACTGCTGCTCCAAAAACCTCAGTCAAGTCCAAGTCTTCATTTTTCATTCCATTGGGAAGCTTCCAATCAAAATGATACAACAATAATGCAAGTGGGAACTCAACATTGACCATACCAAATACCATCCCAGGACATATTCTTCTCCCAGCACCAAATGGAATGAACTCAAAATCATTCCCTTTATAGTCAACAGAACTATCAATGAACCTCTCAGGGTAAAATTTCTCAGGATCAGTCCAATGATTTGGGTCTCTCCCAATTGCCCAAGCATTGATCATTACCTTACTCTTGAGAGGTATGTGATACCCATTTATCTCACAGGCTTGTCCGCATTCCCTTGGAAGCAAAAGAACAGCCGGAGGGTGTAATCTTAGTGCCTCTTTCACGACAGCTTTCAGATATTTTAGCTTCTCAAATCCACTTTCACTTGGCTTTCCTTCTTTTTTGAATACCTCTCTTACCTCAGCTTGCACCTTCCTCAATACTCTCGGATTTTTAATCATCTCTGCCATTGTCCAGTTTATGACAGTGGCTGATGTTTCAGTTCCACCTCCAAAGGTATCCTTCAAGGGGATAATAATAAGATCAAGTTAAATTGAAAGAAAGACATGCTTCCAAAACATGAAAAAGGAAAGAAAACAGGCATATGGATATTATATTCAATAATGTTTGTCGTACAACAGAAATACGTCCAACAAGTATCCAACGTGTGCTATACATGATATGAGATGTGTGCTATTTGTATATCATACATACGTATAGCACACATCCCATATTATGTACAGCACACATTGGATATTTGTTGGACGTATTTCTGTTGTACACATAGCATTATTGTATGAATATTTGTATGTATGTGTGTATATATATTAGAAACCAGGCTTTTCATTGCCTGAGACAGTGACAATCCCAGTATCCCTTCATTTCGGAGAGGTAAACAACTCACCATAAAATGTTCTACATTTCAATGAGTGGAGTCCGAATTCCTAATCGCATAGTTAAGGGCAAAGTGACTTACTATCACGCCACACCACGTGGTTTACACAATCATAAGATAAGAATATATTGAAAGAAAATTTAACCCCAACAATAGTAGAACTTATATAGACTAAATATCTAAAATGATCCTCCAGAAATATTGGCAGGATAAATTAGTCTCTCAGAATTTGAAAGCCCAATATTGGTGCTCCACGTTTTAAAAATGGGGACAAATTCGTCATTCCGTACACATCCGTACAATGATTTTTTTTTGTACGGACATGTACGGAAGGACAAATTTATCCTCATTTTTGAAACGTGGATAACCAATATTGGGCTTTCAAATTCTGAGGGACCAATTTGTTCTGCGATGATATTTCTGGAGGACTAAAATAGGTATTTAGTCGAATTTATACTAATAAGAGCATGTTTGGTTGAAAGGCCGCAAGAATAAGGTAAGTTTTTCTTGACTGAGTTTTATGTATAACTTCACATATGATACTCAATTATGAACTATTTATCATTATATTATTTTTACTCCCCAACTAAATATACCCAAGTGTAAAGAGTTTGTCCATCACAATTTAAACAGAGGAAGTATAGTAGTATAGAACGACACAAAACTGTGTTTTGAAAATTGAAAAAATAAAAGTTCTTTATTATTACTGGCAATAATATACGGGAGGAAGTATATATACCATGTGAGAAGAAGTCAATAAAATAGTTGTACTACTTTTGCAGTTTTGCAGATTAAAAAAAATTGTTTATATTTTGCTCTTCTTCAACGAAATCTTGTCCAGAGGTCGACTATATATTATACAACACTATAATAGTATGAAACCACTAGGATTATGAAAAGACTAAGTAACCAAAATGGTCCTCCAGAAATACATTACGGGACAAATTAGTCTCTCAGAGTTTGAAAGTCTAATATTGGTCCTTCATATTTCAAAAAAGGGGACAAATTCGTCTTCTGTTGTTCGTACATTGGTTTCTTTGTTGTACGGACATGTACGAAAGGACGAATTTGTCCTTCTTTTTGAAATGTGAAGGATCAAATTGGACTTTCCAATTCTGAGGGACCAATTTGTTCCGCGATGATCTTTCTGGAGGACTAAAATAGGCATTTAGGACCAGTTTGGATAAAGAGCTTAATTAAGTCCTTATATATAAAGAACTTCATAATAAGGACTTTAATAATAAGTAACTTTTGAAAAAGTTATTTTGTGTTTGGAAGTAAAATAATATAAGTGCTTATTTTAGTTTATAGTAGTAGTTTTTAGAAAGTTGTGCAAAGACTTTTTTTGAAGTTAAATATTTTAACTTTTTCAAGAAGCACTTAAAATAACTTTTTAAAAAGTTAAAAGTTACATAAAAATTAATCCAAACATCCATATAATAACTTATAACTTATAAAAAGTTAAAAATAGTAATAAATTTATTATCCAAACTCACTCTTAGTCTTATGAAAATATGCTTACCATGATCACAGCCTTGATACTATCATTAGTTAAGTGAAAGTCCTGTCGATCATGCTGAAACTTCAATAGCACATCCACCATATCTTCCTCAACTTCTTCACCCTGCAGGCCTTGTCCACCTACCGCTTTTGCCTCCCTATGCTCATCGATGATGTTCTGCATTATCCGGTCAGCTTTGTGGTGCAACTTCTCAAGCTTAGGCTTCAACCCAGACACATGCTGAAGCCACTTTGCAGAAGGGTACATATCCCCCAAATCAAAACCACTTGCAATCTGAACAGCATCTTTGATTATAGATAAGAATTCTTGATTATCCTTGCACTTGTTGCCAAACGCTGTCCTTACAGTGATTCTAGAAATTGTTGTGAACACTTCTTTTGTGAGATTGATTGGTGACCCTTCTTTTGAAGCAATCAATTTGACCAAACTATTGAACTCTTCCTCTCTTATTGGTTGGAAATATTGGACCCTTTTTGTGCTTAAGAGCTCTAATGCAAAAATCTTCCTTAGCTGTCTCCAATAATGACCATAAGGTGCAAAAGACACACCAAGTGAGTTATAAGTGAGTATCTTTGAAGCCAAAATTGGAGGCCTTGATGCAAATTTAAGATCATGGGTTTTCAAAACTGCTTTAGCACACTCTGGGGATGAAACCACAATGAAAGAGACCTCACCAAACTTGAGATGCATCAAGGGTCCATATTTTTTGGACAAATCTCTTAACTTACGATGGGGGAAAGAACCACCAACGAGGTTGTGTATGTTACCTATGATTGGTAGCTTCATTGGCCCTGGCGGTAATTTTGGAGTTGAATTAGATTTCTTGTTCATAGCCAAAAACATGAAAATTATAAGGGCGCAAAGAGATGTTAAGAAGAGGGTTTGAAGATCTATTGTGAAAATGGAACGTATGGAAGATGAAGGCATTTTTGTTGGCTGATGAAACTCTGTTTGCCACTCTTAATATAAATAGATTTTTTTTTTAATTTCATATATTATGTTTTGATCCTTTTTTATAGGAAAATGATAGATTGACATCCATATAGAGTATATGGGAAGGACATCCATAATTTGATATCGTGATACCAAAATAATGACATTTGATGCCAACTTTTTTTTTTAAATGACCACATAATACACTTATGGCTATATATATGTATGCTTATGGCTGCGAGAGCAGCGCTTGGTTTGTTATATATATATATATATATATATATGCTTATGGCTGCGAGAGCAGCGCTTGCTTTTTGTTATATATATATATATATAAATAAATAAATAAATAAAAGACAGTTTATCTGTATATGTATATTTCTATTACATATTATTATTACATAAACTTATACCTATTAGCATGGATATTAGTTAATAATAGAAAGATAACAGGTAGAAATAATAATAATAATATGATAATGATAGTAATATTAATAGGGAAAATAATAATAAAATATTAACCCTAATAATAATAATAAAAGAATAATACAGTAAGAACAACAACATATATAATATATGATATATAATGATAATAGTAATAGTAACAATAATAATATAGAAGACAAGATTGGTGATGAATAAAATATAAGAGTTTACAAGATACTTAAGGGTATAGTATAAAGTACAAGTAAAACTAGAATAAAGTATAAATATGAAATAATAATAAAATAAACGAGATCATATGACATGAAAAGTATAGAAATATTGAGAATAATATTTATAAGTAGTTGTATATCATGTTTATTTGATAAAGAGTTGTATTTATTTATTCTCCATGATGTCAGAGTAAGTAAGTGAATGTGCTATGTTTATTCCATGATGTTAAAGAGTATAAATTGACATGTTTTTACCCTTTTATGTACCCTAATGCGTTCTACGACTTGTATAAATGTTATATATGATTTATGCATGATTTATATATGATTATATGAGCTATAAAGTACGTTTATATGTATGTTTAATTGCTATGATGTATATATAATTATTGTATGAGATATATATGTTATATTGAGTATATGTATTGCTTTTATGATGCGTTAAATTGTTTATGTGAGTATATGATATATATTATGATGAAATGATCTGAATGAATTAACTCTGTCACTCGGTAAAAGTTAAAAGATGTTCTGAAAGATATTCTGGTGCTCTGAAAAATCTCTGTTAACTCTGAAAGATTTCTGATAATTAAAAGACGTTCTGAAAGATCTCTGAAACTCTGAAAGATTAAAATACCCTGTAGCCTTCAGCTTGTGATGAGTGTTGTAGGGAGGGGTGGCATCCTCGGCTGCAACTCCTTCACTTGAGGAAGGTGAACTGTACCCCCTCTTCCCCGTATGTTTTAGGATGAGCTCATACCTAGGGGCCGGATTGTAGGAGTAAGGATGGGAGGGAGGCTTTGCCATGTCTGACAGATTTAAAGTAAAAGTTAATGATAAGATGCTCTGAAAGAAAGTTTTGATAAATGTTCTGTTATGTTATATTTCCCTGATTGTGATAGAAGCACATAGTACACTACACATGGACCTTTAATTATGATATGTTATATGAATTAATAAAATGGACAAGATGCACTTAGGTAAGACGTTCCGGGGAAAGATTGATTTTCAACTTATATCCGAATTGAACTCATTCATGCTTCACTTATTTTATAATTAAACCCGAGGCGACTTCCTCTACTGAGTCACTTCCCAGTGCTCACCCTATGTTTTTTCCACCTTTTAGAGGAGCAGACAGAGCAGGATGTCGGAGCACACGAGGAGCCCGTGCAGACTTAGTTTATGATATAATTCCATAGATATTAGAGACATGTTTTATTTCCTTATCAGATGTTATGACTTTTATGCTTCCGCTACGTTTATTTATTTATTATGTTTTCTGAGTCCGGACCTTTGTTAGCCGGCAGCTATTTATTTACTCATATTTATGGTGGAATCTCATAGGTCACAGTTTTGGCTTATGGGGTGAGACCTAGTATTTATTTCATGTTTGTTACTTGATGGGAGTTATTTATATGATGTAGTATTTTCGTAGATGTTTGTATAGCTTATTATTATCGTTGTATTTATGCGCCAGGCCCTTATTTTCTATACCGCAAATGATTTTCGAAAATTTACTCCCGCCTATTTTCCGCGTATTATATTTTAAATATAAAGATAAAACATGATAACAGGAGGTAACCCTTATGAAATGGCCTAAAATGACTTAAGCATTAAGGGCTTTCTAGTACGGTGTTACATTTTGGTATCAGAGTAGGTCTATCCTACAGGGCTTGGGGTAATGGACCTGTTATGCTATTATGGCATGTACGGTAGTTATATCATGCATATAACCTCTTATGTGTATTAGTTATGTGTTGAGGTGCATGATCGTTTTGCTGGACTGTCAGAGTAATTGTGCATACTTAGCGTTGATATGGAGCCTGATCAACTCGATGTTCATTGTTTGTGTGCACAGGGACATGGCACCCAGCAGGCGTAATAGGGACGATGCTGACGATCATGAGGAGAATGGGCAAGGAAGCGGGGTTTCGTCGGAGGCATTCATGGAGATGGCCAGGGCCATGAACCGCATGGTGGACCACATGACTCAACAGCGCGCAGCGCCACCACCTGCGGGTAATGGCAGTTCCTATTTCGCTGACTTCAAGAGGGCCAATCCCTCTCCTTTTCCTGGCACTACGGATCCTTCAGTAGATGAGGATTGGTTGAGGGGTATCGAGGACATCTTTACAGTGGTCCAGTGTACAGAGGTGCAGAAGACACAACTGGCCACCTTCATGCTGTAGATGGAGGCACGTTCTTGGTGGAACGATGCTCGTCGCGCTTCTAACGCGGCGGGTGTAGCGGTCACGTGGGACATGTTTAAGGACATGTTCTACGAGAAGTACTTCCCGGAGACTGTTCGCCAGGACAAGGAAATGGAGTTCCTTGATCTCCGTCAGGGCACCATGACCATACCTGAGTACATCGCCAAGTTCGAGGAGCTCATTCGATTTTCAGAGATCTACCAGGCGAACCCGAAGGAGAGCTGGAAGTGCATAAAATTCTGTGCTGGGCTGAACCAAGACATCAAGAGGATGGTTAAGCACATGAAGATCAGAGACTACAGAGAGATGGTGGACACCTGCAGGATTGTAGAGGAGACCAGCCGCCCAGTTGCACCGCAGAGGGTTGAGACTCAGAGGAGGAGTGCGACACCTCAGCAGACCAGCCACACCGCCTCTGCTCGCTTTCAGCCATATGGTCAGCCACCTAGGACTCAGTCTCAGCCTCGACTTCTACAGCAGCAGCAGCAGCAGCGCCCAGCCGCAGCAGCACCTCAGGCGTTACCCGCCCTACCATCATGTGCCACGTGCGGCAAGCCTCATGGCGGTGTCTGTCGCCTCGGTCAGAATACATGTTTTCGCTGCGGGAAGGCAGGCCATTATGTCAAGGATTGCAAGGTAGCAGGTCCACAGTCATCTTCTTCCTTTAGGCCACAGCACCAGGGACGTGTGTTCACAGTTTGCGCGGAGCAATCAGACGATATCATCGGGGGTAAGCATTTATGTTTTGCTTGTTTGATTTGTTATGGTGATGACTAGCCTTAATCATCATTGTATGGGACCCATTTAGTACGAGAGTATGGTGGGGATTGTGTGATGCATGCCTAGGCCTGAAGCTGAGCTACTTGTAGTTTTGTTAAGGTCTAGTCAAGGTTTGTTAAGGATGGTTGACCCTGATTCAGAGTTGATTGTCCTGGCTAGTTAACCATGGATGGTTACTCTTCCCCGGTTGATCTTGGCCTCCACGTGTTTTCTTGTGTGTTAATCACACCCTTGTGTTGTTTTTGTGTTAGAAGTGTCGAATTTCGAGGACGAAATTCTTTTTAAGGAGGGAGAAATGTAACACCTCGCCTTTTATTAAGTCCTAATTAAGTGAGATTAAAGGTAATTGATCTTGGTTAGGATTTAATTCGGTTTGGGTGGATAAGTTTCTTTTAGTCAAACCCTTATGTGTGACGTGATTTAAGTGTGTATATATGTGTTCATTCTATGCTATGTGAATTACGTGTGTAAATTATATGTCATGATAATTATGTGTATTTATGTGAGTGTTCATTGTGTGTGGGAGAGTATGTTGGATGCATATATGAGTTTTAATTGGTATTTAGATGATGCATATGGTTAGGAATGATGATATAAAATATTTATATGAGTTACATGATGTTGTTAGATAATATTAGTGTTATATATTATTATTTATTTTATTTTATTTTATGTGCCTATGTGTGTATTTTAATTTATATTTAAATATTAGAAAAATTATATGAGCATTATAGTATTATTTGGGGGGATTTGGAGTGTTTTAGTAATTTAAGTGACGGTGGGCCCCACAATGACTGTTGACCTAGTCACTCCCTATATAAACACTAGTAACCCTCTCCAATTGAGAAAAAAACTCTTCTCCTTCTTCTGAGCCGCCATAGCCATCTTTCTCTCAAGAGCTCCCTAAGCCATTGATACTCCAAACCACGAAACACCTATCAAACCTTACCCAATCCAGAAAATAAACTCATATTCTTAATCCTCTCATCAAGCCGGACCTTTTTACCGATTCCGTTTCTCCGTTTGGAGTCTCCGACATCACCGGACCGTTCGTGGGGCTAGAGAGAGAGGTTTCCAACGAGAGCAACGTCAGGAAAGGGTTTCTCTTTGCATATTTCGAAATTGTCTTCAAGAGGTAGGGGTTAGGCATTCTATTTTCATGCATATTGATGATGATTTTATGAAATTAATATGATGGTCGTTTTTCCCATTAAGAATTTTTGTGCCTTATTATTATTATTATTATTATTATTATTATTATTATTATTATTATTATTATTATTATTATTATTATTATTATTATTATTATTATTATTATTATTATTATTATTATTATTATTATTACTTGGTTTGTTATATATATATATGTATGCTTATGGCTGCGAGAGCAGCGCTTGGTTTGTTATATATATATATATATATATATATATATATGCGTATGGCTGTGAGAGCAGCGCTTGCTTTTTGTTATATATATATATATATATATATATAAATAAATAAATAAAAGACAGTTTATTTGTATATGTATATTTCTATTACATATTATTATTACATAAACTTATACCTATTAGCATGGATATTAGTTAATAATAGGTAGATAACAGGTAGAAATAATAATAATAATATGATAATGATAGTAATATTAATAGGGAAGATAATAATAAAATATTAACCCTAATAATAATAATAAAAGAATAATACAGTAAGAACAACAACATATATAATATATGATATATAATGATAATAGTAATAGTAACAATAATAATATAGAAGACAAGATTGGTGATGAATAAAATATAAGAGTTTACAAGATACTTAAGGGTATAATATAAAGTACAAGTAAAACTAGAATAAAGTATAAGTATGAAATAATAATAAAATAAACGAGATCATATGACATGAAAGGTATAGAAATATTGAGAATAATATTTATAAGTAGTTGTATATCATGTTTATTTGATAAAGAGTTGTATTTATTTATTCTCCATGATGTCAGAGTAAGTAAGTGAATGTGCTATGTTTATTCCATAATGTTAAAGAGTATAAATTGACATGTTTTTACCCTTTTATGTACCCTAATGCGTTCTACGACTTGTATAAATGTTATATATGATTTATGCATGATTTATATATGATTATATGAGCTATAAAGTACGTTTATATGTATGTTTAATTGCTATGATGTATATATAATTATTGTATGAGATATAAATGTTATATTGAGTATATGTATTGCTTTTATGATGCGTTAAATTGTTTATGTGAGTATATGATATATATTATGATGAAATGATCTGAATGAATTAACTCTGTCACTCGGTAAAAGTTAAAAGATGTTCTGAAAAATATTCTGGTGCTCTGAAAAATCTCTGTTAACTCTGAAAGATTTCTGATAATTAAAAGACGTTCTGAAAGATCTCTGAAACTCTGAAAGATTAAAATACCCTATAGCCTTCAGCTTGTGATGAGTGTTGTAGGGAGGGGTGGCATCCTCGGCTGCAACTCCTTCACTTGAGGAAGGTGAACTGTACCCCCTCTTCCCCGTATGTTTTAGGATGAGCTCATACCTAGGGGCCGGATTGTAGGAGTAAGGATGGGAGGGGAGGCTTTGCCATGTCTGACAGATTTAAAGTAAAAGTTAATGATAAGATGCTCTGAAAGAAAGTTCTGATAAATGTTCTGTTATGTTATATTTCCCTGATTGTGATAGAAGCACATAGTACACTACACATGGACCTTTAATTATGATATGTTATATGAATTAATAAAATGGACAAGATGCACTTAGGTAAGACGTTCCGGGGAAAGATTGATTTTCAACTTATATCCGAATTGAACTCATTAATGATTCACTTATTTTATAATTAAACCCGGGGCGACTTCCTCTACTGAGTCACTTCCCAGTGCTCACCCTATGTTTTTCCCACCTTTTAGAGGAGCAGACAGAGCAGGATGTCGGAGCACACGAGGAGCCCGTGCAGACTTAGTTTATGATATAGTTCCATAGATATTAGAGACATGTTTTATTTCCTTATCAGATGTTATGACTTTTATGCTTCCGCTACGTTTATTTATTTATTATGTTTTCTGAGTCCGGACCTTTGTTAGCCGGCAGCTATTTATTTACTCATATTTATGGTGGAATCTCATAGGTCACAGTTTTTGGCTTATGGGGTGAGACCTAGTATTTATTTCATGTTTGTTACTTGATGGGAGTTATTTATATGATGTAGTATTTTCGTAGATGTTTGTATAGCTTATTATTATCGTTGTATTTATGCGTCAAGCCCTTATTTTCTATACTGCAAATGATTTTCGAAAATTTACTCCCGCCTATTTTCCGCGTATTATATTTTAAATATAAAGATAAAACATGATAACAGGAGGTAACCCTTATGAAATGGCCTAAAATGACTTAAGCATTAAGAGCTTTCTAGTAGGGTGTTACATTTCGGCCCAGCGAGAAGGGTCCTCTCCTGGTGGGGGTTGCGCCCAACGAGACTAACTATCGCCCGACGGGACGCAATGTAAAAGAACATCCAAGAGACTTACCCGATATGCGGGATCGCCCCCAAGCCTTGTACTGGGCCTCTTAGCTCAGTTCCTCACAAAAGGATTACCAAAACATTGTTTTGACTAAGCAGAAGTACTAGGTTCAAGGTATAAGTTATCCACCCTCTCATATATAGCGTGAGGATAAAGCTGAGTGCTAAAAACTAAGCAATGTGGGACTTCTCACTCTTCCCCAAAACCGCTGCCTCTCGCTCGGCACCGCTGACTCCCGTCCAGTGGGACGCGGTCTCGCTTGGCGACATGTTTCCTCGCCCAACGAGCATGATCAAGGCTCATGGGCAGGTTTTCTGTCCAAGTTTCCTACGGGGTGTCACATGCCAATAGCATGTGTATGATGTTGAAAGGATAAGACCAGAGGGAATATCGTAACAACCCAGGAGGTAGTCGTTGTGCGCCATAATACACAGAATAATGGGAGCAGTCTAAAGTCCGACGCATAACTTAGATAAGTTGGTGGGAGTTCTTCATTTAAAAAACCCGAGTCTGGTATACATTAGGTACACAAATTTTTCACTAAAACCACTGTTGTGCAGTAACTTACTTAGGCATCGGAGTCCAGGTCCTATCCTTGCCGCCCTCAGTTACTCAAAGACATCAGATTATTGGACTAGGAGCTCAAATTCCACCTTGCCAGTTTAGGTCAAAACAAAAGATATATATATAGATTTAATTTAAGAATGTTTAGAGTTGAATATGTTAATGAAGATAATAAAAGATAGAAGAATTAGGAAAAAATCATGTTTACTTGTGTGAAGTTACATAGCTTAATAAATATATAATAATTTTATTGGTTATGAAATAAAAAAACAAACCTAAAATAAAAAATTATATATAAACAAATAAATTTATCAGTAAATAATATATAATTAAGTAATAATACATATTGACTAAATATTCCAAATAGTCTCTAAAAATATAATAAAAAATAAATCTTATACGAAGAAATTAAATTTTTGAATTTTCAAATTTCTAGTGGACTAATATGAAAGTTAAATTCCTAAAAAATTACTTTGTCTCTCAATATAGTTTTAAGAGAATGTTCACTACTAGAATTATGCGGTATACAGATGAGAATACTGACGGTTTAGAGACAATTTTTAATAAATACCGACGACGTATAAACGATAAAAGACTGTCGATTCCGGGATGGTCGGAGTTAATATACGGGCAATATAAATTAATCGTTTTTTGGCCTTGTCAAATTATTAATTAATTGAATATCATACCGACGGTATAGGGACAACTTTTTAAATTTTTTTTAATTTTATATCGACGGTATATTGACTTCTTTTTTAATTTTTTATTTTATACCGACAATATAGCGACGACTTTTTTAATATTTTAATATTGTTTAGTGATGGAATAGAGACAACCTGACATATAAAATAATATAATATACCAACAGCATACCGAAAGCGTGGTGGTGGTAGTTGGGGAGCCCCACTTAAAAGCAACTGAAGAGAGAGAGAGGGAGAGGGAGTTCGTGGGTGGAAGGAGCACCGACGCAAGGAGGACGCGGTGACGTCGGTCTTGGCGGGGACCTGGCCTAATGTGGAGTCAAACTGGAGTAGTTATTACTGAAAATGAACTTATAGCTTGGGTTTATTGACAGGAGTCAAATTGGAGTAGATATAACTAAAATGAGCTTTATGCGCAAGAGTTTTATGGCCCAAGGTGTTAGGTGGTAAAGCACCCCTCAGATTTAATTACCCAAACCTCTCACTGACACAAAAAAACCACAAGCACATAATTAGGATCAGAATATACGTTCAATTCACAGAACTCCTAGATATTGGTGCTCAGAGCGATAGGTATTTATATCTATTTCTTTATTTTCATTGCCTTTGGCTCTTATATGCAGCACTTTATTACAAGGCTCACCCCTTTAAATCAATTTTTAAATGATTCATTCAATTCACAAACAACACTGACATCACACTACATTCATATGCACAGGGATTCACACCAACTTAGTTATTAGAATTAGTCAAAAAACCCCTATAATAATTCTTTAGAAAACAATCATAATCATCTCCTCAAGTTGCAATAATAATTAACCAACAATTTAAGGTGCAGGACATGTAATCACACAATTTGTAAATTAACCAGACAAATTAAGTCAAAGGCATAATCAACTTATTCATTAATTCCACCACTTTGTACTTATGCAAACAAACAAAGAAAATTAAAAAAAAAGAAACCTAGAACTAAGACTAAAGATAATGATGATAAAGAAAATAAATAGAAAGGATACCATGGGGGCTCGAGTGCGGATACCTCCAGCAAAGTAGATAGGATAATGTATATGTGATGATAATTATGTGTTGAATGACATGCATGATACCCCATCAATGAGCTTGCGACTCATTCCACTGCAATTTTATTTCAGAGTACTATCAGGAGGTAGACGAGAGACCAGTGATCCAGTAGAGGTCGGTGGCTGTTGATTATGGGTGAGCTCCGCTTCTGTCGTGGAGTCTTGTTAGCTGATAGTAGTTATTTTATTTATAGTTCATGTTTTACAGACAGATCCATATGTTCTAGTCTATGCTCCAGATTTAGAGTCAGGATTCCCTTTCAGTTATGTATGTTTCAGTTTACAGGCTTGTACTATGTTTTTAAGATGATTTCAGCTTCATCAAGATATTATACAATATTTATATGGATTATTTATGATATGCCTTATTATTGTTACGATTAGTCTTTATGTTATGCTTTAGTAGCATATTCGTAGGGATATAGCCCTTTGCACGGACACCCTCAATAGCAGGTGTTACAGGGTGCTAGTTACGCGATAATCTAGAAGGACTAGTATGCTCCTCTAGTATCGGGCCCCTGTTATCTATTTAAGGTAACGATTGCCTACCTTTTCACAAAAGATGTTACTTTTAATAGTTGGAATTGGTATAAGGAGTATATAGCCCGAGTGCTCCGAGATGAGTCGCTGAGATTTCAAATCTCATCCTTTTCTCTTTGCTTATGACCCAATTCTAGGTAATGGAGCCACATTAGCTGCCGTTAGATATGTGCCATCCACGGGCATCGTAACTATCACATCAATTATTCCCATGTCTATAGGATTCTATGCTGCTGACTTGGACATGCACTACCCACCTTGGGATCCGCCACCTGAGCCCATTATCCCTAAGGGACATGAGTCATAGGTTCATCCCGTTCCGCATGTGTGTCACGAGTTTCCACCTCCTTTAGTTCAGTCAGTGATGTCTGCTCCTGCACCAGAGCTAGAGCCCTAGCCAGAGGAGCCGGTCTTGCAGACGATGTGATCATGGAAAATCCATTTCTGTGGATGGACCCTGATGATGTACCCAATTACATCCTAGGAGTTGGAGAGCCAGTGTCAAATAGCGAGCCCGAGTCAGTAGTGACATATGAGTCCGAGGAAGACCCAGAGGAGTTCCCCGATGAGTTAGTTAGTGTTGCAGGTGACGTTCGTTGAGACGCGTAGATTTTCAGTCTTTTGTTATTTTTAGCTAACGTTATCTTTTTGGGTCATTGTATTCCGACCATTTATGATATTTTTGTTTTCAGACAATTGATGGATCTTGTGGTATTTTGTAATGACTATGCCAACTTTTGTTTAAATTTTATTTGAGAACCTTATCTTCAATTTATTTCTTATTTTATTTATTTTTGTTCGCTTCGATTTATTCTTCTTCAATTGTTTCATCACATCACATATAAAAAAATCCGAGTAAAATTTGTCAATAATTAATCCGAGTAAAAATAATCGATTGTTTCATTTTAATATATGAGAACAAAATTAAATGTAAAAAAGGTAATGCATTTGATGACATATTGATTAAAACAACACAAAGTTTAAGTAATAGATATTTCAAGTAGAAAACGCATATAGATGAATTTCTATTCAGGTAGTGGATGCTGTGATGCTTTCAAGCGACGGACAAGTAGTAACAAAATTTTTTGTTTAGATATACTAAAAAAATAGCACATAGTTTGGACATAATCAAATTCGAAAGCAACCTTTACATTTTTATTATGAAAGTTATGATTTATGTCATATATTCGTACATGTATAAAAACAAAGTTTGCATCATATTAATTAATATACTATTAGAATATATACATTATTGGTGTTTTAAGTGGTCCATCATTTTAATTTAATTTTTGTAGTTATTTTATTTTTGTATTGTTATCCCAATGGGCCCCACACTATTAACAATATGTGAATGATAATTTGCTCCTATTATTTTCTATATCTTGTGGTACTACTTTTATTTAGATCTTGTGTGTTTGGATTAAAATTTACAGATAGAAATTTATATAAACTTTGATTTTGCTAAAATGGTTTTAATCAAAATTAAGTTGTTATTAAAGTGGTTTTTATATTGAATTTTTTTTTTTGTTTTGACATGGAAAATAAAAAACAGAGATGAAAACATGGCACTAGGCCCTCAAAGCCCCATCCTGAATGATCTTTCGAACTGCCAATGGAGTGTCTTGAATCACCTTCAAAGCCGCATCACCTACACTCCCTAGTATATATAGTGTTTGGACAGTGTATTTTTTATATTCTTTGAAAAAGGGTTAGGTGGTGAGAACCCCTCTTAATGGGCTGAGCCCAAGAGGAAAAGCAATGGGAGTTTGGACTACAATGCTTTAAAGGGGGGTTTGAGGAAAAAAATCTATTCCTAGTGGAAGTCCAATATCCTAAGGCTTGGGAACTATATGTTTCTGTGCTATGGTGGGCTTTACAAGATGTCTCCATCTCATTGGAGGCAACCCAATGACTTATCAAGCATGATCCAACCCAATGACCCGACGAATGTGGGGAGTGAGTATGTATGGTGTGTGCGTGTGTAGGTCTGTGGCAGGAATTGAGTGAACAAACTAACCTAGAAAGTCTTGAATTGGTAATATGTGTGGGGTCAGTTAGTATAATTCTATTTTTTGCCATATTTAGTAGAAAGAGTGTAGTAGTGGATTACTTGTTATGACAAACGCAGATCATGGACATAGAGCCCACAAAGGGCTTGTTTGGATGTCATTCTGGTAAGAGGTCTTTAATTAAAAAAATCTTATTTTAAAGAAATAATGGCATCTAAACAAGCACAAAATCTAGGAAAAAGAGTGTGGTGTTAGTCTCTAAGCCTAAGCCTAGGAAAAGGATTCTGAAACACGTATTAGAGAGCGGCAATTTGACGGAGAGAAAAAGGAAGTGCAAAGCTAGAGGCAAGGGGGGACAGCATGAAAGGGTCACAAGGGGGAGGGGTCTGTTTTTTCCTTAGTAAGACTATGGGTTGGACATCTTGATTTTTGCCACAAGTTCAGAGGTTGGTTCTCTTTGTCCATGAAAATACATTGATTTTCCTTCTTCTTCTTCTACATTCACACATTATTTCTCACAAGTATACGAACCCTTACTTGGCAACACATAATCCTATACTATATTTTGAGGCTGAAACATATGGTGCCGTTGCCGGGGAGGAGTAGATCGAACTAGAGAGATCGGCAGAGCCGTGACAATGACTCCATGGAGGAAGGAGAAACATCAGATCTGGAAGGAGGAAGAAGCTTAAAGCAAAAAAAAAAAAAAAATTGGGTGAAGAAGAGAGTCTGTAGAAATTCATGGTATCTAGAGAAGAGAGAAAATAGAGATAGAAATATGTGATGAATTGAATGGTAAAATGTGTATGAATTACAAAGTAATAAAACTTTATATAGGCTAATAAGAGTAACAAACTCTAAAAACATAATGACTAATATACCCCTAATTATAATCTCCAACAGCCCCCCGCAAGCTGGAACGTGTGAGAAATCGAACATGTCCAGCTTGGGAAAGAAGTACAATACATCAAAAAACGAAAGAAATACAATCAAAATGAAAAATCAATGAAATATCTACAATTAATACGAAGAGAGTGAGTCGGTTCGCCGCAATGATCGTCGGTCAAATGCCGCTCCTCGGAGAATATGATGATATAGGAGTCATGTCGCCGGGATGACATCGGTCGAGATAACGCTCCAAAAAATGGGCTCTATGGCTCCATGTATGAGAAAATCCCAACTCGGGATCGAGCAACGGCAGTGGTTCGTAGTTCGAGATGTCTTCGACCTTCTTCTTGGGTCTCTTCGATCTATCCATCGACGTCTCCACAATACTCGTCGCAAAGAAAGGTTAACGTCATATGACGTGCATCTACCAGTTTTTTTTTTTTTGGCAGTATCTTTCAAAGTCTAATTAAGACTATACAATTGAACTTCATTTTTTTTTTATCTACCCTATATTGAATGGGCAGAAGAAATGTACATTGTATGAATATGATGAATCAACCATCTTCAATTTTGAACATAGAAGAACAAATCAACAGCAACAGAACCAAGAAATAGAGGCTCTCAAGTAATTATCTTCAACCAGCAATAATTGAAATCTTCCCAAAAGAATCTAACAATGTAACAAAGAAAAATAGCAGCAAGGGAAAATACCATAATAGAGCCAAATCGGAATAGGATGCCCGAAAAAATTTAATCGGGAGAACTGGTGAGCCTTCAATTTCAATCTCTTCCATTTGTGGTTGGCCAGTCATATCAAGAAATGCTTCCATGTAAACAAGATTTGTGTCTCAAGAATTCTTTTACTTTTGCCAAAATGGGGTAATGTGACTTCTTTGAAGCAAGAAAAACTTTTATCTCTCAAGAATAAAGTACCAAGAGAGGGGTTAACACCAAAGTGGCGCAACAGATTTACTCTATACATGCAATACTCAATGTGTGTGGAAGTGGGTAAGCGTTTGCAAGAGCTGGGTGCTACAGGACAACCCTTGAGGTCCTTGATGTGAATCAGAACCATTATCGATTTCAATTGCAGCAAAACTTGGACATTGGTGAAGAAAGAAAAATGCATGTCACCACCGCTTGATTGCTTGCTCTGTTTCTTTATGCTTTTAGCTCTGTTTCTTCATTTTCTTGACACTATGTTAGAGGGCCTCAAACTCAATTTGAAATTGCAGAGAAAAGCACTAATATCAGCACATGCAGCGGAAGGGAAGAAATGTTTTTTCAAAGATAGCAAATGGTAATGGAAATAAAATTATCGTGGATCGTTTAGCTCTGATACCATGAAGAGAGAAAATAGAGATAGAAATATGTGATGAATTGAATGGTAAAATGTGTATGAATTACAAAATAATAAAGCTTTATATAGGCTAATAAGAGTAACAAACTCTAAAAATATAATGACTAATATACCCTAATTATAATCTCCATCAGAGTCAACAAAGAAGTGAGATCAAAGTCACAAAAAAAAGCAAGCAAGCACAAAAGAAATTGAAAAAAAAAAAAAAGCAATGCAACAAAACCCACTCGGAAGCTGTAACACAACCGACACCTCTAGATAGAGAAGCGGAGAGGGAGAGAGAGCCTCCCAGGGCAGCTGTGAGGAGCGAGAGAGACTGCGACGGAGAAGAGAAGAGAGGGCGAGAAACGGATGGAAAGAAAGAGGAGGAAGGACTGCCATGGAGGGAGGAGCGACCGGCGGCAAGACCGGAAGTCGCGGCTGCCGTGGTTTTTGCAGGGAAGGAAGTGTCGCCGTGAACTGCTGGGCTGCTGGGCTGCTGGGTCCTGGCCGGGAAAGGAGATCTAGTCCTTGGGGGAAACTTTGAAGTGTCGATGTGCTGCCAGTTTGGTAGGTAAGTCACACTCCATTTTATTATTCATTCATATTAAAACATAATGGGGGTGTTTGGAACGGCAACGAAAATTGAAAATGAATTCAATTTAATTTTATAGTTGATCCAAAAACAAATTGGAGTCATTCCACTCCGATTTCAATTGAATTTCATTGACATTTTACTTAAAATATGAAATGTCCAAATTATCCTCTTTAAATTACGCTCTTTAAATTACTCTCTTTAAATTCTAAAGTATCTTAGAATAAATTTGTCCATTAAAAAAATTTAGTTTATTTTATAAACATTTCAAACATTAGAATTCAATTTAATTCTACAATTTTACTAATGTATTTCAAACACCAAAATTCAATTTAATTCAAATATAAATTCAATTTCTAATGGAATTTAATTCAAATATAAATTCAATTTCTAATGGAATTCAATTCAATTTCATGTTTCCAACCAAGCTGTAAAACAGAAAGCAAGAGAAAGAAAATACAAATTCATATGAGCAAGTTATTTATTTATTGTCGAACATAACTTGCTGATCGTGCTGTTGGTTTTGATGCCTGGCAAGCTATTATGGATTGAAACTATATATGTGTATATATATATACTTTATTGCATTCTGTTTTTTTTTTTCTTTCTTTTTGGGGTTTGTTCTAATTTGTAGTTCTTTAAAATTGGTATTATGTTTGATACTACTGGAAACTAAACCTGCAATGTGTTATTTATATGAGACATTAATTATTTCATGTTTCATCTTATACTAAAATATACTTGTAAAGTAATTTCCTCAGTTTATATACGCTCATTGCATCAGATTTTTAGGTGTTATATAATTTGTAACTGATGTTTTTGTTGCTGTTACTGGTTAGTTGTTTATTTTGGATCTTTAATTTTACCTGTCTTGGAACGCATCTGGATCCGGCTTATATTAGGTAGATAAAAAAATAAAATAAAATAAACCCACAGACTAGTTCCTAACAATTTTTACTTTGGACAAGTTAGTCATTGACATTCAGAATTTGACAAGTGAGTCACTGACAATGTTAAATTTCGAATATCCGTTCGTCCTTTAACGGTCTCCGTTAAATGGTGCATATATGACACCAAAACGCACCGTTTTGTAACTAGGGGTATTCATTAGCCCTAACCCCTCACACCCCAACCTTCTCTTCTCCTTCTCCATTGATCTTACTCTCTTCTGTTGTTGATATGAATGCACTCAAAACAGGTTAGCCTTCTTCCATTTTTTTGGTACTCTGATTTGTTAGTGATTATATTTTCTTAAATATTTGTGTTAATACTAACTTGTTATTATTATTTTTCTTTGGTCAATATAGGAACTAGAACCACCAAAGGTTGAGTCCAAACTAGAAGAAAAACCAATAAAAAGAAGAAACAAGGAATATATATATATAGTAATAATATGTTATTTGTTTCCCACTTCACCATTCATTGCAAGAAACAATAAAGGAGCTGGAATTATGATAATAGTGGCGAGTATGACAAAGATATTGGGAGAATACATGGCGGCGCTGACGAGGGTAATGAAGCATCTCTGATCCATGGTGTAGCCTACGTTTTGTTGGTCTCAGAAATCTTCGTGCTGCTTCCTCAACCACTTCAACAGAATCTTCTTTTATTTTTTTTTTTATAAATATAGGTTAAATCCCAAATTCCCTAACAATTTTATCCCGGAAAAGGAACATATAACGGGGCAAAATGACTAATGGTTAGAGTGAAGAGAGAAAGAGCAATGGAGAAAGGGAAAAGAAAGTTGGGGTACAAGGGAAAGAAAGTTGGGATAGAAGGGATTGGGATTAATGAGGAAGATGAAGACAGATGCCCCTCCTTACAAAAATGGTGCATTTTGGTACCATGTATACATCATTTAATGGAGACAGTTAAAGGACGAACGAATTTAACATTATTAGGGACTCACTTGTCAATTTCTGAATGTCAGGGATTACCTTATCCAAAGTAAAAATTTTTAGGGACTAGTTTGAGGGTTTACCCAAAAAAAAATTATTGAAAAAGAAAACGAAAATAATAATAATAATAAGGTGGTATTTCAAATAATTGTTTCTAGAGCTTGCGTTTTGTTTTATCTTGTTAAGTAAAATAAGACACTAATTATATCGCATTTCTGAGGTCTAAGCTTAAATCTCTCCATGTACACTAATCTGTAGAAAGTCTCTCTCTGGCTGCGTTTGGAAGGTGTCTTGTTGACACTGATAGTAGGATACGGTAGTACATGTATAATGTTTGGTTTGTGACTAACTTCTTTATTAACGTACATGGACACAACTTTGTTAGACACCGTGTCCTAACATAAGCTTAGACATTGTGTCCTAACTTCAAGGTAGTACACTAAATCATGGGACACGGTGACTAAGTTGACACACATTTTTTTTTGACAAAAATGCCCCTCATATTTCATATTTGAGACTATATTGTCCCTCCATATTCCAACTAACTACTAAAATACCATTCTAACTAATGTTAATAATTAATAATCATAATAATAATAATCATATTACCTATAATATTAATAATAATTATAATAATAATGATATTAATAATAATGATATTAATAATATTAATATTAATATTAATACTAAAAATATTAATTAATAATAATTATATTACTAATAATATTATTAATAATAAATATAAAAATATTAATATTAATAATATTAATATTATTAATAATAATAATCATATTAATAATAATAAAATTAATAATATTAGTAAATAATAACTATAATAATATATATTATGGGGGTAAAATTATAATTTTATTTATAACTCAATGTCTTGTCTCATAAATCCAAATACAAAACACTACACAACACACTGTCATGTCTTACATATCCAAACACAAAACACTATATAATATAGTGTCATATCTCTGTACATCATTGTCTATGTCTTAGTGTTTAGTCCACCTATGTCTCACCATCCAAAAGCAACCTCTATGTGGCCCCGGTAAGAAGTTTCTATAAGTATGGAACATGTTGTCATTCTGTTTCGTTAAATTTAATATGAGAATTTTGTTATTTAACATTTCATTTGTGTCTTGAAGCAGGAGCTCAGAGGCATGGACTCACATGCTACAAAAGACCATCTTTTATTTATTTATTAATGTTTAATGATTCTCATCACTAAACTTGTTACAGGCATATTTATTTAATCATCTAAGCATATCATTTTGTGAATTAAATAAGTTATTTCATCATCCAAGCATGTCTTAATTGTTTCATGATTTATTACCACACGACTGATTCTCGGGATGTGTTTGTATGCACTAGAGGTGTTTGTGCTATTATCTATGAGTCTAATCATATCATGTCCCTCCAAGTTACCTTTGCAATAATTAATCTTTATTTTAAAGCATGGATGCATACAAGTTATATAGGTTACTTTTTATTAGATTGCTATATATGGCTAATTTGTTTTTCTGCTGCTATATACTTAAATATTGATAATAAAGGATCATAGGTTATTAGTGTATACAGAAAGAACAAAAGAGAATGCTCATTATGAAGTGAGATCTTTGCATGTCACCAAAATGTTTATGTTACTGAGTAAGGACTTGATTATTCGGCTTAATTATATTCATGTAAATTATATGTTTTAACTATGTTTGCTAGTTTATCATGTCAACACAATTATAAGTTAACAACATGAGGCCGAAGGGGGTCGTCACTGTGGAAAGCTGACATATGAGGGTCACTGAGGAAAACTGACATGAGGGTCTGAATAGGATGGAGGGTTTGAATAAGGGAAATTGATACAAGGGCTAAACGAGTTAGAGGGTCAAAGGGATGAAACAATATAAAGGGTCAAGGAGCATCAACAAGGGCTTGACAAAATTTCCACAGTATCACAATCACCGCGAATCATGATAAAGCTAAGTTTACACAGCTCCTATATCATGCTTATCTCGTATACTCCCTTAACATTACATGTATTATTTCTATAGTTTATGTGCTCTGTGACATTCATTACTGTCATGTCATATTCTTGAACATGTCATGCATAGGATGTTTGAGTTTAGATCTTAGCATTTCATGAAAACTATAATTGAATGACCCTTAGGCTTTGTTTGGGAGTTTGGAGGGGAGGAGAGGGGAAAATTTTGAAGGGAAAGATAGGGAGAGGGAAGGGAGGAGGTTGGAGGAGATAATATCTCCTTGTTTGTGAGTTATAAAATCCCCCACATTGGGAGAACTTGAAAATGAGGAGTTTGGAGGATTTTGGAGAATTTTCAAAATCTTTCAGACACCTCTCCTCCCCATCAATGCAACTCACAAACACAACCAAATCTCTCAAAGTCTTTCTCTCCCCTCCAAAACTCAACTCACAAACACACCCTTAGACTTATTTCACTATCCTTGCATTTATTCTATGGAAGTCATGTTCTGATCTTTCACATATAATACATTAGAAAGCATCGATGCATTTTAATGGGGGTTTTAACTTCAATATTCCTTTATATTAAAAAAAAAAGGGGGGGGGGGGGGGAGAAGTGCTTGGAAGCTTTAAACATGTTATAGAGCATAATATGAATCATAGGACCATGAAGAAAATTTGATCCAATGTGTTATATGTTGAACTGTGACCTTTGACAGCTGTGACCCCTGTGTTATATGCATCAATGTGTTATATGTTGAACTGTGACCCCTGTGTTATATACACCAATGTGTTATATGTTGAACTGTGACCCCTGACAGCTGTGACCCTTGTGTTATATGCACCAATGTGTTATATGCTGAACTGTGACCCCTGGCAACTATGACCCCTGGCAGCTATGACCCCTAAGGATCTTGTATGCTTAAAAATTATTTATGCTAATACTTTTGAGATTAGTGTATAATTCATATGTCTCTCTGAACTTAATGTTATGCATCCTTGAGTATAAACATGTTTATCTATTATGAAAAATTATGTCTGTGGAATATGTAAAGCCTATGATCATGATTGCTTACTATGTATCTTGGTTGTGTGGGTTCTGCTTATTTTTCACAATCTGAGTTCTTTAACCATGTTATTGTGACCATATTGAATTTTGTATATGTGCTTGAGATAGTAGGGATGACACTCAATGTCTATGTCTAAGATTAGTTATATCCAATGTCTATAAGGTAGTGAGGTCGGTTGACTGAAAATAAGAATATTGCTGCTAATTGCTATTTTTATAATTCGAGATTTCATGCAGAACTTATAATTGAGATTGGATTGTACTAATATATTTTGTTGACCCTTGGAACATTTTGCTGAAAAATTATGGACATTGTATACAAATAAATGAGGGGTCATGACAAGACACTGGAACAAGAGGGAAATGTATTCACTGTGGCAAAAATGCATCAAGAAGGGTGTGACGGCAAAGAAAATCAAAAGGGTCATGAATGCCAAGTATGTTAAACATGTCTTATTAGATGATTTATATACATTTCTGGAAATATTATGCTTATTTATCGGTTATTCTTGTAATTACCCCCTGAATTAAAGGCTCATTGGTTTAATTTACAAAGAAAACATAGGAACAACAAGTACACATGTAAATTATAAAAGATAAAACATGACCCCTACGTGAACAGTGTTTCGGTACCTAGAGTCTCAGGGCCAAGGGGGCTCTAGGAGCACGCTTTCACGGCAGCCCAAACGGAACGGGACAGAGTGGAACGAATCTGAAACGTGCAAACAGGCACGAGCGGAACGAATATGAAATGTGCAAACAGGCACAAGCGGAACGAAATGAAAGTTTAAACAAAGAACGGAATGATGAACAACATAATGAAAGCAAAAATGAAATAGTACAGAATGTAAATATAATAGAATAAGGCTGAACTGAACTGAGGTGTATAGAATAAGATGAAATAGAACTGAACAGTACAAGACTGAACTAAACTGAACCATACGGTGAAGGAAAATAATAACAATATATCTTTAGTTTTGATTATAGCATGTGACAATATAAAGAATCAAAGAGCAACATGAGAAACAGAAACAGAACTTGTATACCAATTGAATCTCGTTCGTTGTTGCTCTTCACGCAAAGAATTCTGAGTCTGAAAACAGAGATCAGAGAGAAGAGAGAAAGGAGAGTGTTTACTGGAGAGCTAAAAGACAGTATACGTTAGGCTAGGCTAAGCAGCCTACTTATATTAATTTATTCCTAATAGGGCGGAATAAATACTGTCAACTGGTCAACAGTAGGGACTCTCCAATGTTAGATAATGATGGGTCCAGCCCACCTATCATCAGTTGGCCCAAACATAATTTATTTCACATTTTCACAATAATATATTAATATAGCCCAATATAAATAATATTAATAAATATAATAATGGCTACATAATATTTAATAAATGAATTGATCTGGATAAATATTAATTCATGCTAGATTGCTAGTCCACAAAATAATTATCCAACAATCTCCCACTTGGACAGCATAAATTAGAACACAAGATTAATATCAATTCAGATCAATTCATAAAATATTTTGGCAATAAAAATAGTCTGAACTACTTGCTAATTTGTGTAAGTCCACAAAATAAATTTCCAACATACGGAACAGGATGGAACAGAACTGAACTGTACAGGACGGAACTGAACAGAGCTGAATTGTCTAAAACTGAACAGAATGAAAGGGAACAAATAACATAATATAACAAGAATAGAACATCATGGAAAAAAATGGAATAGGACGGAATATAATTGAACGATACATGATTGAACTGAACTGAACCGTATGGGACATGAGGGAACATAACCGAACTGTATAGGAAGGAACTGAACTGAACGGAACGGAACGAAACAGAACTAAACTGTACAGAGAGGAACTGAACTTGAATGAACCGTATGCGACAGGACGGAACGTGACTGAACTGAATTGTATAAAATTGAACGGAATGGAAAAGAACAGAATGTCATGGAAAGTAATGGAATAGAATGGAAAAGTATGATGAATGTAGACAAGTACACATTATGAATTCTGCTTTGTTTTTGTTTATCTGCCAAATAATGTTCTGTTTTCATGTGTCTAGCATATGTTCTGCTTAACATGATTGATTATGTAATGTAAATGATTATATATGTGTTCTGAAACTAAAAGAAATTCTGAGTTATTTTGTAGTAGCGTCCAATTGGACCCCCAATAATATATTGCAGGTATACAAAGCATGAAATTTGATAATGTAATTCAGCAAGGGTCAGGACAGCAAGGGTCTTGTGCGAGGGGTCAAGACGAGGACTCCCAATTGACAATGAGGGTCTTACAGAGGGGTCATGATAAGGACGCCCAAGCAACAATGAGGGTCCTGCATGAGGGGTCAAGACGAGGACTCACATATGACAATGAGGGTCTTGCCGGAGGGGTCATGATAAGAACGTCCATACAACAATGAGGGTCTTGCACGAGGGGTCAGGATAAGGACGCCTAGATGACAGTAATGGTCATGCATGAGGGGTCATGATGAAGGTGCCCTGTTGACAGTAAGGGTCTTGTGTAACACCCCGACTTTTATTAAGTCCTAATTAAGTGAGATTAAGGGTAATTGACCTTGGTTAGGATTTAATTCAGTTTGGGTGGATAAGTTTCTTCTAGTCA
This sequence comes from Aeschynomene evenia, assembly GCA_013621005.1. Taxonomy (NCBI): domain Eukaryota; kingdom Viridiplantae; phylum Streptophyta; class Magnoliopsida; order Fabales; family Fabaceae; genus Aeschynomene; species Aeschynomene evenia. The sequence goes on along the minus strand of CM024263.1, from coordinate 16,791,547 downwards.
AACCCTTATGTGTGATGTGTGATGCCTTGGCATTTTTAGTAATTTTTAGTATAATTTTCTAATAATTTATTTTAGTTTTATTAGTATTTTGTTTGGTTTTAGATTAATTTAATTACTTTAGAGTTAATTTTAATTCTTAGTATTATTTTATGTGTTTTTAGTATTTTCCTAAGTTTAATTTTCAGGAAAGCTAGTATTATTCTGGACAAATTCAAGTCTCCAGGACAAGGCGCTGTGCGCCTCAAGATAGAATTCAGCGTCCTTTAATTTGAGGTCATATGACCCATGGAAGGCTCAAGAAAATCCAAGTCAGCACGTAATATGATGATGAACTTCCAAGCATGTTTAAATTTCCAAGGTCGAGCACATTAATCTTCCAAAGTGCCCAGGAAGAATCAAAGTCTAGCAGCTTGCGCTTCAAATAATTTTTCTAGGCGCTAAGCGCCCCCATGTGCGCCCAAGAAAGGAAGGTCGCGCGCAAGGCTCTCTGATGCGCGCCCAGAAGAAGCTTGGGGCGCCCTGCGCCCCATACCACGCTCTGCGCCCGTCCCGCACGCGTCTTGCGTCTCGCGCTTGTTCGGAATTTTTTTCCTCACGCCTCGCGCCTCGTCACACGCATCGCGCCACAGAAACAGAACTGAATTGGAGAAATTGCACAGATTCAGGCGCCCCAAGCCCGTCCCGCGCGTCCCGCGTCCGAAGTAAATTGAAGGTCCGCGCTCCGCGTTCCCCTGAAGCACCACGCCTCATCAACTGATACCTAAAATTGTGCCGCATGATCCAGAATTAATGCAAATCTTTTTTCATATCTTCTTGAATTTATCTTTAAACTTAATTCCCATTGTTTTAGGGATAGGAACAATTCGAATTCTAGGATTATTTTGGTTATAAATAGGACTAGAATGCAATCTTGGTTTTTACTTCACTTAGTCCAGTACTCTGTTTTACTCTGTTTTTCAATAAAATCAGTTATTCGTTCTTCAAAATGTTTTCTTTCGAATATTATGTTTTGTTTACTTTGATTATGAGCAACTAATTTCTTTGTTAGGGTGAAGGGGATCGTATTACTATGAATTAATTTTATATTTGTGAACCTTTGAATTTTATTAATTCAATTTAAGGAATTACCTTATTTCTATTGTGTTGTTCTGAGGATTGGAAAATCACTTTTCAACTTATCTTGGATTTATGTGTTTATTTGGGAAAATAAATTTGTGAATTAGCTTAAGGAAAATTGCCAAAAAGATTAATTTCTAGGAATAGAATTAAGATTTTTGTGAACTTTTGAATCAATATAAATATTTTCTTTTCTTTGAAATGATTTGATCAAGGGATTGACTGATTGTTCATAGAAAAAGTGTTAAATTACCAAGGAATTGGAATTGACAACCTAAGATTCGTTCATTGAATTGAAGCTTTAAAATTTAAAGGCAAGCAATTGTTTTATTAATTTCAAAAAATACGTGAACCTGATTCCCTAACCTTTTATCAATTGAATTTTTCATTAAACTTTTACTGTCTTGTTACATTTAATAGCCTTTTGAATTTTGATTATATGTTCATTCATTACCTTTTATTGGATTCGTCTAATTAGAAACTCATTTAAAGAAATTTTTGCTCGGTTCTTTAATCCTCGTGGGAACGATACCCACTCACCGTGGTTTTTATTATTTGAACGATTCGGTGCACTTGCCGAGACACTATCAATGTGATCTAAGTGTGTATAAATGTGTTCATTCTATGCTATGTGAATTACGTGTGTTTATTATGTGTCATGATAATTATGTGTATCTATGTGAGTGTTCATTGCATATGGAAGAGTATGTTGGATGCATATATGAGTTTTAATTGGTATTTAATTAGATGATGCATGAGGTTAGGAATGATGATATGAAATATTTATATGAGTTACATGATGTTATTAGATAATGTTAGTGTTATATATTATTATTTATTTTATTTTATGTGTCTATGTGTGTATTTTAATTTATATTTAAATATTAGAAAAGTTATTTGAGCATTATAGTATTATTTGAGATGTTTTAGAGTGTTTTAGTAATTTTTAAGTAATGGTGGGCCCCACGGTGACTCTTGACCTAGTCACTCCCTATATAAACACTAGTAACCCTCTCCACTTCAGAAAAACACTCTTCTCCTTCTCCTAGCCGTCATAGCCATTCTCTCTCAAGAGCTCCCAAAGACATTGATACTCCAAACCACGAAACACCCATCAAACCTTACCCAATCCAGAAAATAAACTCATATTCTTAATCCTCTCATCAAGCCGGACCTTTCTATCGATTTCGTTTCTCCGTTAAGAGTCTCCGGCGTCACCGGACCGTTCGTGGGGCTAGAGAGAGAGGTTTCCAATGAGAGCAACGTCGGGAAAGGGTTTCTCTTTGCATATTTCGAAATTGTCTTCAAGAGGTAGGGGTTAGGCATTTTATTTTCGTGCATATTAATGATTAATTTATGGAATTGATGTTATGGTCGTTTTTCCCATTAGGGTTCATGAAATGGTTACTTTTTGTGAAATTATTTCAAAGAGAAAACGTTTTTACCGATTAAAAGTGTTGAGAAAGTATTTCTATGAGTTAAGGGTGTTTTGAGAAAATTTTTTCATCAATTGGATGTTTAAAAATGGCTTTTTGGAGAAAGAACTACTGAAAATCGCGAAGTCCTGCGAACAGGACGACGCACGGCCGCCCAGTCAGTTAGAAACCGCCCCAACGGCCGACGCCGCCAAGCCTGGCCGCCCCAGCGGTGGCAGTCCGCCCCAGCGGTGGCTGTTCGCCCCAGCGGTGGCTATCCGCCCCGGCGGTGGTGCACCGCTCCGGCGCGCTTTTCTCGTTGTATCTCACCCCTTTTACGAAAATGGACATGTTTTGACCCTTTGATGCTCCCTAATGCGTTATACGGCTTGTGTATTGAAATATATAATTATTCATGGAATATGTATATGTTGTATTGAATATATGTATTGTTTTTATGATGAGTTAAATTGTTGACATTATTATATGATATATATGATGATTAATGATGAGATGTATATTATGAATGATTATATTATTATATGATGTATATGATTATATGAATATTTGTTATATAAAGAGATTAATGTGCAAAGTGAAAAGAAAGTTAAGACAACCAGTGTAGCCTATCCGTTCGTGACGAACGTTACAGGGGGCTGGCAACCTTGGTTGTAACGACTCACTAGCGGAAGGTGAATTTTCCCCCCTCTACCCAATAGTATAGGATGAGCTCATGCCTAGGGTCGGCGATGCGGAGGCACAAGAGGGCGGGCAGGCCAAAACAATGTAAATGATCTACAGGCACCAAAAGGGCGTGCTCTAAACAAGATAGATCCACAGGCATACTAAGTATGCTTAAAAGACTCAAGATAAATAAGCAAGAGATATAATTTATTATTTGCAAACAAAGAATGTTACTTTATGATATATATTTGTATATTTGTCAGTTGAGCACATAGTACACTACACAAGAGTTATTATTTATGTTATCTATGCATGTCTTTAATTTAAAAGGAACAAGATGCACTTAGGTAGTCGTTCCGGGACAAGATTGTTTTGAAACTAATAACTGAAATGAACCCATTCATGCTCACCTATTTAATTAATAAACCCGGAGCGGCTCCCCTACTGAGTTACTTTCAAGTACTCACCCCACGCTATTCCAACATTTTAGATGACGAGTACCGGCAGGATGATGGAGTGAGCTTGGAGCCCGTGCAACCTTAGTTTAGCTTCCGCTTTACATAATATAGATCATGTCTTTTGAGTTACTTTATTTATGGATTATGTGTCTCTGATTTATTGTTTATTTCCATTTACTTTTCCTAAGTCCGGACCTATGTTAGCCGACAAGTACTTATGTTGATGAATTGTATTAGTGGAGTCTTGTGAGTCTCAGTTTTGGGCTCATGAGAATACACATATTATTATTATTTCCTGATGTATGTTCTCGGAGACTATGATTGGTTATTTTATTATATTGAGATTAATTCAGGATTATTTGCTTCCGCAACTATATACATTGTATTATTTCACAAGGCCCTTATTTTCTATTCCGCAAATGATTTATGAAAATTTCTCCCACGTATTTTCCGCGTGTATATATTTTAAATATAAAGATAAAACATGATAACAGGAGGTAACCCTTATGAAATGGCCTAAAATGACTTAAGCGTTAAGGGCTATCTAGTAGGGTGTTACATTTTGGTATCAGAGCATGTCTATCCTACAGGGCTTGGGGTAATGGACCTGTTATGCTATTATTGCATGTACGGTAGCTATGTCACGCGTGAAGCCTCTTATGTGTCTTAGTTAGTGTTGAGGTGCATGACCGTTTTGATTGACTGTCAGAGTAACTGTGCATACTTAGCGTTGATATGGAGCTTGATCAACTCGATGTTGATTGTTTTGTGTGCACAGGGACATGGCACCTAGCAGACGTACTAGGAACGTTTCTTCCACCATGAAGGACCAAGGCGCTCCAACAAGGACATCTCATGGCAAGAAGCACGTGGTGCAGTGGAAGAGTCATCATAGGCAATATGATCGTTACGGTCAGGAAGAGGGTTCTCAGCACCTACGAGTCTCCGGTTCCTATGAGGTTAATTCCCTCATGTACGCCGGATCTCCCGATCCAAGTGTATCTATCGATTGGATTCTCAAGATGGAAGAGGTGGTTTCAGCTATGCCATACTCAGAAAGACAGAAGGTTACGCATGCCGCTCTCATGCTGGTGGGTGAAGCTGGAGTCTGGTGGTCAGATACGTGCAAGGTCTTGGAGGTTGTCGCCGTCTCCATCGACTGGAAGAAGTTCAAGGTCCTCTTTTACGAGAAGTATCTTCCAAAATCAGTCATGCAAGCTAAGGAGAGAGAGTTCCTCGCTCTGCGGCAGGGGAGGATGTCGATTTTAGAATACACCAGGAGATTCGATGAATTGATTAAGTTCTTCCCTCTTCTGCCAAGTGATGTGGATGAGGCCATCAGACGCATCCAATACCTACGTGGCTTGAGGCCAGAGATACGGAGCTTGGTAGTTCCCTTGAGGATCTAGGAGTACTCAGAGGTGGTTGACACCTGCAGGATCATTGAGGAGACGAGCCGGGAGGATGCTCCCCCGAGGACTGAGACCCCGAGGGAGGGTTTGGCACCCTAGAGTTCTCAAAACAGATGCCAGACCCCCACTCGTTTTCAGCCATATGGTCAGCCACCTAGGATTCAGTCTCAGCCTCGACCTCTGCAGCAGCAGCGTCTAGCCGCAGCAGCACCTCAGGCGTTGCCCATCATACCGCGATGTGCCACGTGTGGCAAGCTTCACCCTGGGGCTTGTCGTTTCGGTCAGGACATCTGTTATCGCTACGGTCAGCCAGGCCATTATGTTAAGGATTGCAGAGGTACCAATCCACGACCTTCTTCTTCCTTGAAGCCGCAACATCAGAGTCGCGTGTTCACGGTTAGTGCAGAGGACGCGGAGCGATCAGGCGATCTCATCAGGGGTGAGCGTTCATGTTTTGCTTGTTTGATTTGTTATGGTGATGACTAGCCTTAATCATCCTTGTTTGTAACCCACTCAGTGCGTGAGTACGGTTGGAATTGTGTGATGCATGTCTAGGCTTGAAGCTAAGCTACTTGTAGTTCTGTTAAGGTCTAGTTGAGGTTAGTTAGGGATAGTCGACCTTAGTTAAGAGTTGACTGCCTTGGCTAGTTAACCAAGAAAACAAAAGGATTCTGAAACACGTATGTGAGGGCACTGATTTGACGGAGATGAAAAGGGAGTGCAAAGCTAGAGGCAGGGGGGACAGCAGGAAAGAGTCATAACGGGGAGCGGTCTGTTTTCCCCTTGGTAAGACTATGGGTTGGACATCTTGGTTCTTGCCACAACTTTAGAGGCTGGTTCTCTTTCTCCATGAAAATACATTGATCTTCCTTCTTGTTCTTCTTCTTCTACATTCACACATTATTTCTCACAAGTATATGAACCCTTACTTGACAACACATAATCCTGTACTACATTTTGAGGCTGAAACATATAACAAGAAGACTACAATTTGATTTGCTTCACCAAGGTGGAATTTGTCCCAATTCTTGGTTTAGATTAGGTAGATTGCTGGCTGAGAATCACTGTCGCACCACACACAGAGCTTCCCTCTTTCACATCGGCTCCCACTTTTGACTCTAATGTAATTGCACAGAATGAACGTTAATTGCACTTGTTGTGCCTCTTAAATCGCATTTTTAATCCTTCTATCAATTTATATTTTATTTTTTTGACTTTTTTTAAATAATGGGTAAAAGATTAACACAAATTGTATAGAAAGTAACAATAAATATGAGTGGTCATTTTTGAAAATATTACAGAAAATAGTGTCTGTCAAGTTATATTTTTTATTTTCCTATCAATTTATATTTTATATATAAATATATATTTTTAAAGATGATGGGTAAAAAAATATGACAAATAATATAGAAAGTAACTATAAAAAAGAGTAATCGTTTTTTGAAATATTATAGAAGATCTAAAGGTAAAAAAAATAAAAAAGAATATATTCAGAGTGATTTGTATAGAGAAAGTAGTTATCTAAAATTAGAAAGAGAGAAAGAAAAAGAAAACAAAAGAGATAATTAAAGAGATTTATATAGAAGAAATAGTTATTCATTTTATTTATTTATTTTATTTTTAATTTTTTTAGTTTTTTCTAAAGATCAAAAGTAACTAACTTTGTTCTAATTCTTAAGATGAATAAACATTTAAGTAATATTAAAAAAAATCAAAATCTCTTTCAAATAAAATATTATTCAAAAGGATATGCATTTCAGTACAAAATTACTATTCTAACTTTTTTACTACTATAAATGAAGAGCCAATTTCAACATTGAAAATTTTATGCATTGATTTAAATGTCCAACGTAAATAAGTTAACTTGGAAGCAAAACTTTGTTTGTTTCAGCCTATGCAGAAGTTGAGTAAACCTCAAATTGATCCCTCACAATTTTAGTATCGGACAAGGTGGATCTTGATAATCGAAAATACCCTAATTGATCTCTGATAATGTCAAAAGTCAGACATCATAAGGTCCTTGAACAGAAAAACTAACCGTATTAATGGCAATTTCAATTTTAGACAAATTGGTCCTTGACAATTGTGTTATTAGAAAAATCAGTCTATAATTATTTTTAAAATTCTTTATTTTATCTTTTATCACTTTCATTAACATATTCAACTCTAAACATTTTAAAATCAAATCTATATCTTTTTTATTTAAAAATTGACACTCACTCTTTTTTATTTATTAACCTCTTAATTTGCTTGTTTAAAAAAAAATAAAGTAAATTTGGATTCTTTTTATTGAGAATATTAGATTAATTACAAAATAATAGATTTCTTTTATTTAAATTTTATATAACTTAAAATAGTTAATTTTAATATTTAATATTAATTATTAGTCTAACTTTTAATATACATTTAAAAATATGAAGATTTAAACAAGTAAAGGTTAATAAATGACTTTTAGGAAATGGTAAAATAAATGCATTAAAAAATGAATGATAATAATCAAATGGGAGATATATAGAGTTGAGTTGAGAGCGGTTAAAAATGCATATTATAATAAAGATGGTAAATGAGAAAAAAAAATTAAATAAAATTATGGACCAATTTTTCCAACAGTGAAATTGTCAGGGACCAATTTTTCTAAAAATGAAATTGTCATTAACACCGTTAACATTTTTCATCCAGGGACCTTACGATGTCCGACTTTTGACATTGTCAGGGACCAGTTAGAGTATTTCCAATTGTCAAGGATCACCTTGTCCGACGCTAAAATTTTCATGGACCAGTTTGGGGATTTACTCGCGGAAGTTTTTCACCAAAAATCCTATACAGCAACCAAAAAAAGTGTGAAAAGTATTAGTAATGGATTTAGGAAATATTTGATAGTGGAGGGTAAGAACTACATATCAATATAAAAATAAATAAAATACATAGTATCATAATATTTTAACTCATATATAGTTAATATGAGTCAAATCATATATATATAATACTAAAGTTAGGTCATGTGTAACACTCCGACTTTTTAATTAGATCACGGATAAGGCCGGTAATTAGTGATAATAGTGTAAGCTCCAGAACCCTTCTGAGAGAATTAAGCATAATTCTCTTAGAGTTATGAAAGTTTTAATGATAACAAGGTAAGCCATAAGTATAAAATTTTACTTAAGGTTTTGCTAATATGTGCGCTAAGTGTCTCAGAAAGCTTTAAATTATTGCAATGCCATGAGCAAAGACCAAGACAAAACATCAAGTAGCCTCGAGATCAATTGATAAAATCATAGCGCCAAAGATATCAGAAAGGATGTCTCAGAAGCGCAGAAGGTGAAAACATGTTTCTGAGGAAAGAACGCTGTCGCCTCAGAAAGGTCTCAGAAGACCTTGCGACTAGCAGTTCTCAGAAGGGTCTTCCCTCAGAAGGTTAGCCTCAGAAGTCCGTACAACTCTTAGAAGGTTGGACTCAGAAGCAACCAAGTGTCTGGACTCAAGGGAGTGCAAGCAGTCTCAGAAAGCTCGCTACAACTGGCCAAGGAAGTGGGAACACGCGCACTGTGCAGTTCTGAAAAGTTCCTCATTTTGCGCTGACTGTGGCAGGGAGCCGTTCTGAAAAGGACACAGCCACATAAGCAAAGTGCAAGCTTCTAATTTCGCGGCTCTTTGATGCCTATATATATGAGTTCAATTCCAGAGCAATGTGACGAAACTCTTGCGCAAAAACTCTTGATTAAACGTGCCAAAACTCTGTTGAATTGAAAATCATTTTGCGAAAACTTAGAACTTTCTCAGAAAGACAATTTTTACGAAATTGTTCTTCTAACTTTGCAAAATCTTCTAGTTCTGAATTGGTGTAAATTCTTACATTTGTAAGTTAATTCTAGAAGTCTACTAAGTGTAAAACTAGGTTTGTAACTTAGTCTTGGTAGTTGTTTTCGATCAAATCAAACCTTCGAAAAAAACGCTAAGTCCTTCTTTGTGTGAAGGCAATTTTAAGTCCTCTGGTGTTTGAGGCAAAGTTTAAAGTCCTTAAGTGTTTAAGGCAAGGAAGTCCTCTAGTGTGAGGCAAGGAAGTCCTCTAGTGTGAGGCAAGGAAGTCCTCTAGTGTGAGGCAAGGAAGTCCTCTAGAGTGAGGCAAGGAAATCCACTTCGGGTTGTGAAGTGGTGGAAGTCCTTTACTTGGTAAAGGCAGTGTTGTCTGAGAAGGCACATTAAGAAAAATATCTAAGAACTCTCAACTGAAGGTTGAGGACTGGAGTAGGTTGGTTATAACCGAACCAGTATAAAACTCTTTGTATTAAGCTTTTCTCCCTTACTCTTTAATTACATATAGCTTTGAGAAAAACTCAACCACGGTTTTAATTAAGAAGTCTCGTGAAAACATTACTGATTAAAATCAGAAAGCATTTAAAAGGTTATAACTTAGTCATTTTCTTAAGACTGCTCAGATAGGAACTTTCTCAGAAAGACTAAGTTCTCAGAAACTTAATCTTCTCAGAAAGTTATTTCCGCTGCAAACTCTTAAATCTACCTTCTGAGTAAAAACAGCTTTCTAAGTAAAGGTTTTAAAAGGTAATTTTCAAAACTTGCACGATTCAACCCCCCCTTCTCGTGCACACATACACTTTCAAATAGACCTCTATTAGGACTTAATTGATTGATATGTGTTTAACATGTTTATGTGTTGTTGATGAATTATTTGATAGATGTGATTTTCTTTGATATATATGTGATTTATAAGATTAAATGAATTATTGATGTATGTTACATGAATTATATGTCAAGTATATGTTTTTAAGTTGTTTTAAACATGCATGAGGATAGGTTGGTTTTATGAGAGGTTATTGCATGAGTTTTTGGGATTTTGAAGTGTTTAGAAGTTGTTTTTGGGCCCAGTAATCGATTACATATTGCGAGTTGTAGATTTCGAATCTGAGTGATTTTGAACTGTGGTAATCGATTACCATGATGTTGTAATCGATTACACAATGCAGACCTCGTTTTTATTTCGCATTTTATTGCGTTTTGGTCCCCAAAACCCATCTTTTTAGTATTGTAATGATACCCCTCCGTTCCAAAACCCTAAGACCCATTATAAATACTATCTTTGAGTCTTTCTTCATCATTGTTGCCTCCACCATTGTTTCTCTCTCAAGAACTATAAGTCATAGTCATTCCACAACACCAAACTCATATCAAACCTCAACCAAACATAAAAACAATTACATATTCTTAACCCTCTCACCAAATAGAACCTTTCTACCGATTCTAATTCATCAAAGAGATCACATTTTGTTATCTTACCGTTCGTGGGGCTAGTGAGAGAAAGAGAAACAAGGATTACGTCGGGAAATGATGCATTTGTGCATTGCATTGGAGGTCTACAAGAGGTAGGAGTTTTAGGCATGCATAATTGTATGTAATTTCGTGTATTGCATGATTATTATTGATGTTATTATTGTTATCTCGTTTTTTCCATTAGGGTTCATAAAAGGGTTATGTTTTACTGAATGATTTTCAAAGAAAAGATGTTCTACGGATTGAAAATGTTTCTAAACATATTTTACCAATTTATTAATGTTTATGTTTGTTTTCTACCGATTGGAATGATTCTAGATTAAAGTTTTAGTCATTGGCTCATGAAAAACGTGTTTTGTAACCTTAGAATTTGAATTCTCGTGTTCGTAATAGATTATCATGGGTTCGTAATCGATTACGAGCTGAGAATTTCCAATCACGAGAAAACATACTCTCTGTTAATCGATTACAGCCTGTCTGTAATCGAATACAACACTGTAGCTTTTACGAAAATTAACTGTTTTGACCTTTTATGTTCCCTAATGTGTTCTACGACTTATATGGATGTTATATATGATTTGTATATGATATTATGAGTTATATGCATGGTTATATGTTGATATATGTTATGTTATGTGATGATAACATGTTATGTGAATATGATATATACATATTATGATGTAATGTTCTGATACAATGTTATGATATGATGATATCTTTGCTCTGTTCTGATAATTTAAAAGACTTTATGAAAGATCACTGATACTCTGAAAGAATTCTGATAATTAAATGACGTTCTGAAAGATCTTTAATACTCTGAAAGATTAAAATACCCTGTAGCCTTCAGCTGGTGATGAGGTTTGCGGGGAAGGATGACATCCTCGGCTACAACTCCTTCACTAGAGGAAGTTGAACTGTACCCCCTCTTCCCCGTATGTTTTAGGATGAGCTCATGCCTAGGGGCTTGATGTTGTGAAATCATGGATGGGAGGGTGGCTTAGCCATGTCTGACAAATTAACGTTAAAGTAAAGACAAGATGAAAGAAAGCTTTGATATATATTTTACGATGTTATATTCCTTGTTTGTGATAGGAGCACTAGTACACTATACAGAGATATTTATGATTATATGCAACATTATATGTATTAATAAAATGAACAAGATGCACTTAGGTAAGACGTTCCGGGAAAAGATTGTTTTCAAACTTATATTCGAATTGAATTCATTCATGTTTCACCTCTTTATAATTAAACCCGGGACGGGTTCCTCTACTGAGTTACTTTCCAATACTCACCCTATCTTTTTTTTAGTGTATTGCGCAACCTTGGATGCGGAGACTCCCGGTGCATGTGAAGACGGACGCGTTTAGAGGTTTCGCTGTTTTATATACTTTTCCCTTATTTATGTATCTTTACCTCTAGTTAAGGTTGAACCATTGTTAGCCGACGATATTTATATTAGTAATATATTATATTAAATATTTGTTATGATTCATGTATTTGAAAATATTTGTGATGTATGTTTAAAGTTAGAGTCGTATTGTGTATATATATTTTATAGCTATAAAGTGCATGATTATATCTAACGTTTATATATTGACGACTACCCCCATTTTTACAATATTGTATTTTTGAAAATAAATTCTCACGTATTTTCCGCGTATTCTATTTTAAAGTAAAAGATAAAACTATGAGATCAGGACGTGACCCTTGACAATTGGCCTAAAATGACTTAAGCATTAAGGATTAATTACTTGGGGGTTACATTATGCACATATTAGGTGGCACACCCACATTCATTCTCATATATTGTGCATTTGATTATGTGGCAAGCTTACAATTTTTCTTACAAAATTTTATTAATATTTTTAGCTTAATTGATTAATGATAAAAAAATAATACCACTTCTTCATAATTAGTTAATAAATTACCACTTCTTCATAATTGCTAATAATTAAATTTATGTTACACTTTGGGTTATAACCAAATTAAAAAAGATAACACATTTTTTACTTAACTCTCTTCATCTTTAATTTTTTGTGATAATAGTACAAATATTAAATTATAAACATAAAATACATGAAGTAAATTAAAATAAAGTTCACATATTCTTTAACCAAAAAATTCTAATATTCTTATAAAAAATAATAAGATTTTTTCTTATAAAATTGTGCCCATTCTCTTTTTTTTTTAATTTAATGAATTCATAATAATAAAATATTCTATCAATTTTTATATTTAGATTTTAAACTGATACTTTCACTTATCAATGAATCTATAATAAATATCTTTATGTTTAGATTTTAATTATTGAATTATTTTATTTATTTTATAGTTGGTTTTTATAGTGATGTATTATCCTATTAATGAATTTATATTATCTTATTTTATAACGTATGAATTAAATAGGTTCGCACATGGATTTTAACTATCTATATTATTTCTAGCATTGTTCTAATTATAACCCAAAAGCTACTGCTATGTTTATACATCCACCTCCACTTATAATCTTTAATAAAATTGTTATTTTGATCTTTTATATATATATATATATATATATATTAAACGTAAGTTCTACATTGTTCATGAAAGTTTGCCTTTTCGTTTGATTTCATTTGGTAACTGAAAAATAATGGTGAAAATTAAGTGGTGGGTTGGTTACACATTTAATCATTCTTTCTTTTATTTCATATTATATATATTCTTATTAATTTGATTTAATTAGTGGCTACTTTAACAACTAACTTTTTTATTTTATGAACATTTATATTATAAATAAGTGAATAATTTGATTATAAGAGCTTGCCTTTTCATTTTATTTCATTTGGTAACTAAAATAATGACCAGAAGTAAGTGTGGTAGATTGATTCCTCTTACTTTTATTATAAATAAGATTTAAAATTACATTTGTAAAAAATCATTCTACAAGAATTCTCTCCTTTTAATTATTTTCTCTCATTAGTTTTGGATATTACTTTCTCTTTACTCCTCTTTGTTTTTTTTTTCCGATTATGATTTTTTTTAGGTTGGTGGTGAAAGTGATGTTGGTGATGATGAATGAATGAGGTTGATGAATGAATGAGGTTGAAGATAAGAGCGATATTTTTGTTTCTCTACTCTGTTTTTTTTTGTTTTGTTTAACGGTGATAGTGAACCCTCTCTTTGTTCTTATTTATTCTTATTTTTGTTTATTTATTTATTTTCATGTTCTTATTCTTATTTTTTTGTAAGTTGGTGGTGAAAGTGGTGTTGATGAGTGTGATACTCTTGCTTTTTTGTTTCTATCTTTTATTTTTGTTCTGTTTAGGTGATATGGTGAGTCCTCTCATCTCTCTGATCTTCTGTGTTTTAATTTTTGTTCATTTCTTTATTTTGTTCTAATTCTGATTTTTTTGTAAATTGGTGGTGAAAGTAGTGTTGATTATGATGAATATGAATGAAGTTTTGATTAGGGTGATACTCTTACTTTTCGACTCTTTTTTATTTGTTATGTTGGTGATAACGAGTTATGTTCTTCTCTATTTTTGTTTATATTTATTTTGTTTTGTTTTGTTTTGTTTTGATTATGGTTTGATAAATCGAGCAACGAGTCTGAGCAAAGGTGAAAATCTCATACTTGAAAGACCTCCTTGCGTGACAAGCTTCGTTGCCCACGTGAGGAGGAGGGAGAATATGCAGCAGATTGTTCCTTCTAAAGGCCTCGTCGCTAGGAGAGAGAAAGTTATGAAAATTTAAAAATTATTACTAAAAGTTGACCCAATTAATTTAAAAAATAATACTAGGAAACTCATTTCATCATTCATTCCATCAATTAATCACAATTCTAATTTTAAAAAGAGAAGAAACACTAGTTGAGCTTTAGAGATCAAGGACAAGAATTTAACCAAAAGATCGAAATCAAGAGCAGAAAGACTTGAAGATCCACCGATTTGTAAGTCTTTCATCCCTTCTATATATTATTTTTCTTCTTTATTATGTATTCTTTTCAAATATCATAAACTAAATACCCTTTAATTGGGGTTTTGATATAACAACTATGATTAATTATATATCTTTTAATCAATTCTTTGTTATTCAAATTTATTTTACACAATTATATGAGTTTAAATCTTGTTCTTAATGCTTTTGCTTGATTAGCCACCTTATAATTGATTTTTAATCTCATATGATCTCTGACAGGAGTATTGTGAGAATCTACTGAGGATTTAAACCACAATCTAGCTATCACTAGAGATAGATGACTGCGATGTATGCAATCCTAATAGGAATACAAGGACTTAACCTTTAGGTAGTCTAGGTTAGTAGAGATTAGTTAACCGGGCTAACGAAGGAATTTAGAATGATCTTAAGAAATATTCTTAACAAAATGGGGATCCCGATTGTCATACAAGTAAAATAAAGATTAAATAACATACATAATAATTGAAAGAGAGACATAAATTGTGAAGTTAGAACCTCAATAATTTTCCACCCTAAAATTATTTAGTTTAATAGTTTTCTCATTTTTTTATTATTAATTTTATTCTTAATTCTCAATTATATATTCTCCATATTTATTTTTATTCCAATAATTACATAAATTTAATTGATAAATTAATTAATTAGTTATCATGGAATTGACACAAAATCTTCAACACTTATTTTATTACTTGAATGATATATATGATGATATACTTACCGTAAATTTTTGCATCAAGTTTTTGCCACGTTGTCACTTGATATATTATAACATCATTGTTAATATTACATATCATTGACTCATTTTAAAATTTGGGAATAACAAATGACTCATAAATGTCAATTAAGTTGAGATGCCAACATTTACTTTTTGAAATTGTTAGTGCGAGTATATTTTTATACTTTTATGTGATGTTCAAGATAAATCATGAATTTTAAAATTTTACGATAAAAAGTCTTCAAAATTCAAAATTGACTAATATATAGTTGAAGATTTTCTTTATTATCCATATAAGTATTTCAAAACTTAAATTTAGCTTGAGCATCATAAAAGAATCCTACGTTTATTTATGGAAAAATTTTGATATACAATAAAAAATAAGTCAAAAAAGTCAATAAATTATACACAATATATAATATTTAATATTCACAACGTATATTATATAATATGCACATATATATTACATGTTGTAATATCATATTTTTTTACATATGTGATAATATTACATGATATTTATTTTGCATAATATACGGATTGTTTTGTCTATTTTAACTATTTTTTCATTACATATAATAATGCTCTTAATTTATGTATGAGGAATTCAGAGACCGTTAATTTTAAGCTAGTTTTAGTGAGAAGATATATATATCTCAAACTTTTAAACCACTTGCTTTAAGTCATAATTTTGGTCCTCATTTAATAATCTTAAAAGTTGCGTTTATGATTTAAAATTTTTTTCAATAGAATCAGTGCATCAAAATGTTTCACAAGGTATATCAAGGTTGGTGATGTTTAATTTTACTGAAGAAGATACATATATAATAAGGGTGATGCTAAATGAATAATACAAAATCAGCTCAACTAGCCAATAAATGAGATTTTGGGCCATAATTATTCAGTCCATTACAATCTCAATTATTACTTGGACCAAAACCAAAGCCAAAATAGGTTCATTGACTGTATGGATTGGTTTTTCATTGTTTACTTAGTATTATTGATATAATAATAAGCAAATAATGTTGTTGCATTGTTGTTGTTGTTTTTTTTCTTTAATAGCCAATTCAATCCGAAAAAGTAACTATATTCTATATTCAATAAACCACTTATATTATATGCTATTTTTTGACCTGTTAACTTGCATAAGGATTATATAAAATAATTTGTGAAGTCAACTTTTTCTTAAATATTGTAATTCTTAGGGTACGATGGTAGTATAACTTATGTCTTCGTGGATGTTGTTGGTACATCACAGTATTGATAAGGATGTTTTCAATATTATTCAAGTATCAAATTATTTTTTAATTTTTAACACATGTAAGTATGAGTTCTTATCCCAATAATATTTGTTGTATAATAGAAATAAATTCAATTAGTATTTAACGTGTGTTATACATAATATGTAATATGTGTCATATATATATAATACATATTAGTATGATACACATTACGTATGATTGTATAACACATATTGAATACTAATTATATGTATTTCTATTGTACAATAAGCATTATTGGTTCTTATTCATAAAAAATAATTATAATAAAAGAGTAAATAATAGAAATATAAACAAAAATTTCATGAAAAAAAAGATATAAACACAATGAAGATAAAAGCATAATATTTAAATTAGTATAGAGATAATAAATTATGTTACATTATAATTACTTTAGTATTTTGTTAATTTTATGCCTCATTTGCTCAGATTTTTAGTTATACAAAAAAATATAATTTTTTTATATATAAAAATATACAAATTTTCTATCCTATATTTACTGCTAAACACATTCAAACTATAATTTTATTTATGATTTTTTTTTTGTCATTTGTACCTCATCATCAACAAATACAATCTTAAATGTCATGTTTGTTTTGATATAATACAATATATAAATATAAGTACAATATAATATAATACAATAAATTTTGTGTATTTTATTTTGTATTTGTTTTATTATTTATAAAATTAATTTATACTTGTATTTTTTAGAAATTTTTATTTTGGGACTTTAGTAAAAAATGAGAAGGACGAATAATGGAATTATAGAAAAATAATAGGGATAAATTTCCAATAAAATTTTTATTATATCTATATTTTGTGTATCTACTTTGAGTTTTGATATAAAATATAGAAAAAAATTGTATAAATTTTTGGAAATTTATTTTTGTGGACTTACACAAATTAGCAAATAGTAGTCCAGATTAATTTTATTGCCAAAATATTTTATGAATTGATCTGGATTGATATTGATCTTGTGTTCTATATAATTTATGTTGTCCAAGTAAGAGATTGTTGAATAATTATTTGGTATTTATCCAGATCAATTCATTTATTAAATATTATGTAGTTATTATTTTATTTATTAATATTATTGTTATTGGACTACATTAATATATTATTGTAAAATGTGAAAGAAATTATGTTTGGGCCAACTGATGATAGATGGGCTGAGTCCATCATTATCTAACCTTAGAGAGTCCCTAGTGATGACCAGTTGATAATATTCATTCCGCCCTATTAAGAATAAATTAATATATATATATATATATATATATATATATATATATATATATATATATATATCAGGCTGCTTACCCTAGCCTGGGTATGTGAGTTCTCTTGTCTTTTGGCTTGGTCAGTATACATTCTTCTCTCTTGTCTGTAGTACGACTCTCTTGTGTAAGGAGCAACGAGAAATGTGTTAATGACTTCTAATTCATCCCAAGTTATGTGTTTCTCATATTCTCTAATCCCTATATGTTATTTTTCACATGTTATAAACTAAACTTAAAATTATGTTTGTTATTATTTTCCTTCAATTGGTATCAGAGCCAATTTGAGTTTTGACTATGAGTGTGTATAGGTGTTAATTTTGTTTTAATCTCAATTTTAATTTTGGTGTTAATTTTTGTGATAATCTTAATTTTGATTTAGGATTTTGTTTTGATGTTTTAGACTGGTTTTTGATAATAATGTGTAAACCATTATTAAAATCGGTTTTATGAAGAAACCTAAAAATCAAAATTAGGATTTATTGTTTTATCCGATTAAACCCGAAATTGATTAAGGATTATTGTAGCCCTTGTTCTTCTAATTAAATCGACATATGATATGTATGATTTCGTTGATTATTCAGAGATAATTTGTTGTTCGAATTTATGAACCCTAATTTTGAA
The DNA here is from genome assembly GCA_013621005.1 of Aeschynomene evenia. Taxonomy (NCBI): domain Eukaryota; kingdom Viridiplantae; phylum Streptophyta; class Magnoliopsida; order Fabales; family Fabaceae; genus Aeschynomene; species Aeschynomene evenia. The sequence continues at coordinate 16,773,323 of CM024263.1, read as the reverse complement.
CCATAACCCGTTTCGATTATGGTTTTATTTTTCTAGGATATTTCATATTGTGAAATTAACCATAGGGCTTTTGTGTAGAGAATTACATTATGAACAAAACCCAATTTCTATCATTGATTTTGGTTGAGAAACGAGTGAGAAATCGAAGAAAAACCGCAAGCAAAACCCTTTCTTTCGATTGAATTTTGTATTTTTCTGGAAACTTTTTGTTCGAATTGATTGTATAATCTTCAAAAACATGATCTCACGATTCCATGGACACCAAGAACGCATGAAATGAAGTTCTGTTGAGAGAGAAATTGAAGAAAGAAGTTTACGGGTCGAGTAGCACTGTAGAACCCGACTTGAACCGGTCTGCGACCCGCTGGAGGTAAAAGGCGATCTACAGCACACCCGCCGCAAAGCCCACTTGCAGGGAGCAGTGCGTGTAGCGCGTGCGGCGGCTTTTCTGGCCGGAAAAATTTTCAATTTTTTATAGAAATTTGTATTTTCTAATTTCTTATTTAATGGTATTTTTTAATTAACTTTTTGGGGATTAGAAATATTTATTGTCATTTATTTCAGTTTTAAATAATTGAAAATTATGTGATAATCTCCTTATTTTGTCTTGAAATTTTTTATGCATGTTTCTATTGATATTTGGGGTGTATATTATTCATGCATAATCTCAGATATTTTGTAGCATAAAATTTGAGCTTATTTTATCTCATAATTATTTGTATATTATGATATATATTATGTAAAACTTATATTTTTTTAAAAATGCTGTAGTTATTGAATTTTTTATTTATTTATTATCTGAGATTAATATTATAGGAGATTTAAATTATAACAAATACCAATTTTGTAAATCATATTGTGCATTTTGTTCAAAGATTAATTTTGGACATAATTATACTCCCATATTATGTTGCACAATATTTGATTATATATATATATATATATATATATATATATATATATATATTCTATAAATATATTGTATTTGATTTATGTCGTTCAAGTGAGAGAATATCTAATAATTTATTATTTTATGAACTTGCATAAATCAAAATTGGATTTTAGAAATTGTGAGTCCATAAAAATTGAATCCTTTGGATTTCTTGTTATATATCCAAGGGCTCTATGGCAATTAAGTTATATTATTGTTATTATGCTAAAATTCTATTTTTCTATAAACAGAAATTTATTGTGGGTGAATTTTTAAGAAAGATAATATATTTTTTTTTCTAAATTTTTCTATGTTTTGCCTCACTACATTTTGAGTTCATTTTTTGGGGGATATTTGATTTTTTTGGCTCACAAGTTTTCTCTTGGTATAAATTATTATGCTTAATTTATTGAATTTTAATAAGTTATTGTCAACTATGTGAGTATATATTGGCACAAATAAAAATTTGTTTTTCTCCCATTATGGTTGTGACAAAATCACCCAATATTAATAATTCTTATAATGTTAACTAATGTTGCATAGAGGAGATTAAAATTGTGATGAACATTTCTCAAAATTGAGATTAATGTTTTGAATAATTTTGTACTTTTGTTTATTAATATTGTTGGATATTTTTCGTAGTTGAGAGCTCGCATTCACGATATGGACCATGGAAGGTATCATTGTTCTTGTTTATAAATGTTGATTAAGTATTAACATTCTCAATTATGAATACTATTTTACTACTTATCAAATGTTGTTGGATATTTTCCATGGTTGGGAGCTCACCTTCGTGGGGCGGACTATGAAAAATATCATTGTTTTATGAATATTGTTGTTTTATTTATAAATATTGGTATATTGTGTTATTGTATATTGTTGACTATTTTTTCATGGTTGAGAGCTCGCCTTCGCAAGACGGACCGTGATAAGATAGTATTGTATTTTATGAAAAAATTATGGATGTCTTGCATGATTGAGAGCTCACCTTCGTAGGACAGATTGTGTAAGACATAATGATATTTTATACTATTGTTCGTACTGTTGCATTAAGAATAATTGTGTTAATAAAAGTCTTGCCCTTCAGTTTGCTTTTATTGATATAATCCTTGATGAGTTGTAATCGTATTTTAAGGTTCTTAGTATCCTCTCGATATTAGCCTTAAAGATATGATGATAATTATTTGATGCTCAATGTTTCCTGTGGGTGCCCACTTGGATTTAGTTTTCTTTTATTTCCTTAAGAAAAGTATTGACGTCCCAAATAAATTATTTTTCTTTTCTCGTGTTGTTGAAAACAACTTGTTTTAAAAGGGGGACAATCATAGCCTTAGTTTCAAATGAACAAGGCCATGATAATTGTGTTTTTCTAATGTAACATGAGAGATTATATTGATACTCATAGTGACTTGAATTTGTATATCATTAAAAATTTTGCTTTTGCTTCCACTGTCGTTAGTCTAGTGTATTTTCAAGTTTACATTGAGTTAGTAAGAAACTGAGAATCATTTTAGTGCATTGAGCTAGTGGGAGTCATTTTGTAACTATTATTATGAGATATTTTGTGACGTTTTGATTTATGTAGTCCAAGTGGGAGAATTGATAGCCCTATTGTTGTGGACTGACATAAATCAAATAATTGTCAGTGATGACATATTGTGCAAACCCTTGAGGTCAGCCCCGTAATATTATATTGTATGTTAAATGTTTTGATATGTTTTTGTCAAGTTGATTTAAGGATTATTTTTTGTGTTATATGATATTATTTTTGTGCAATTCTTAGTTACTACTCATATCATATATTTATTGTTATTGAGAGTATTTGATATACTGTTGTGACCACATATAATGTAGATGCATTATTGTTAATCTGACAATTGATTTATGTAGTCCAAATGAGAGAGTTGTTGGCATTGTTATTATTGTGGACTACATAAATCAATTTTAGTTATTATTGAGTATCAGATTAATGTATATCAGTTGATAAAATTTAATTAATAATTGATTGTGAACACTCTCAATTAAGGATATGTAGTGGCTGATCAATTGCCGAATTGATTCAAATTAAAACTAGGTAACTTGTAGTGTAATGGTTAACCTAGGCCATTCTTCCAAGGAATTCAATAGTGAAGAGTGATCATGCAAAAACGAATTAAGATTGGGGATTTTGAACATGTAATGAAATAAACCAGAAAATTCACTGAGGAATAAAATCAAATAGGTAGAATACTAGCTTTAGGAATTTGGATTGTAAAATCTATATCATTGATTCATCATCCTTTCAATGATTCTTTCAAGAATTGCAATTGAATTATAAATCTGAATTCAAATCTGAAATCAAACTTAATTTCTTATGAAAATCTCCATACATTCATCTTAATACACGTGAATTAAATCTGAAATCTCAAAACTTAACTCAAGATATTAAGATTGAAGCTCTACAATTCAATTTCCTAAATCAGAAATCTCTAGATCTAGGTATTCTCTCAACTTAAAATTATTGATCAATAATTCAGAAATCTCTAGAATTATCAATCAATTGGATTCATAATTCAAGAATTAGAAAATCTTCATAATCCTTGAATCATGAATCAAGAAGAGATGAGAAGAGAGAATTCGAATTCCTTCAAGAATCATGAAAGAAATACCTCAATCACATTGCAAATCTCAACATCTTTTACAATCCTCCATCCTCAAGCTAGCTATGAGTTTAGCTCTCCATGATCATGGAGAACTCAGCAAGAAGAAATAGAGAAGAAAAGAAAAACAAAAATGGAGAGAGCTAGAGAGAAAATGTAAACTATCTCTAATTCTAAAAACTTGAATTGTAAAAAATGAATGTAAAGTGTTCCCTCCAAATTTAATCTAGGACTTAAATAGACACAAAATTAGGTGGAAATGTCTAAAAAGCCCATAGACTAAACAATTACAACACATAAGGCAAGGGTACAATGGACAATGCACAAAATTGTGACACTTAAGGTAACTCAGCAAAACTGAGTTTCTGCCCGAAATATTGCATCAAATTTATGAAGCCTCTAATGATTCTTTTTGCCCTCGAGCCCTGAAGCAAAGTTGGGGTTCTATGTCTCAGCTTTCCATAGTCACAAAGATCATCCAATTCCAGTGAGTACAGCTCGAGATATAGGCAAAATACTGAGTGCTGCTCCAGATTGCTGTCACATTTGCTGCATCAACTTTGAGTCAACTTTTGGACTTCTTATAGACTTCAATTGCTTTCGAGCTCTGTATATGAAATGAAGCTTTGTGTCTTAACTTTACAATGAAACTGAAATGAAATGATTTCAACATCTGTAGCTCCAGCTATGGCTTCTGCAACGCTTGCTGCTCAGGATTGCTGTCTAGAATTCTGCAGCAAGATTGACTCAACTTGAAGGTCCAATTTGGAATCCTTATGGTCTGAATCAGATTTTTAGTTCTTCATCAAAGTTGTAGATCTGTGTCTAAGCTTTCCAACAAGACAAAGAACACAAAATTCCAATTTCTAGAACTCAAGTGATAGGAAAATTACAGAATAGTGTCACAAAGCACAAAATGCTGAAAAAATGCACAAAGTTCCAATTAAGTACCAAATGCCTAATATAATGCAAAAGTAGCTCATTCATCTCAAAAGTGGTCAAATTACATGCATACAAGAGGGAATTAATCAATAAATAATGATATATCAGTGGCATGTGTTGGATTGACTTGTATGAGCAAACTCAGTCTGTCTTTATCCAACACAGTGCATATAATGAGGTTTTATAATATATTGGTTTAGTGAGAGTCTGTCTCACGTGTTGTTTGAACCTCATGCTTAAGGTTGTCATATTAAGGCAAACGTCTATTTATTGTTATGATGACAATCTTCATGTGTTGTCGTATTTTGTTTGTGATTTCAGCCATAACATTTATCTATTATTATGTACATGGAGACTTTTCAGGCCCAATCTCATGTTATTATGATGAAATTATTTTGTTTTGAATCTCATATATATATATATCATCTTGGGCAGATGTTTTGGGACTAGTGTATTTCACATTCATAAAGGTCGTCGAGACGTGAGTGTTTTATTTCTGTATGATATCTTTTCTCTTTCACGTGAGATTTTCGCAGAGATGAGATACTACATTTCATTTTAGATCTTATGGTTGACAATATTTTGATGTTTGACATTTTGTTGTGATCACACATTGTGTGAATTAATCTGAACTAATCTGAACCACTAATTTGTGTTGTCCAAGTGGGAGAATGTTAGAAATTTATTTTTGTGGACTTACACAAATTACCAAGTCCAGATTAATTTTATTGTCAAAATATTTTATGAATTGATCTGAGTTGATATTGATCTTGTGTTCTAATTTATGTTGTCCAAGTGGGAGATTGTTGAATAATTATTTGATGGACTAGCATAAATTAGTATTTATCCGGATCAATTCATTTATTAAATATTATGTAGTCATTATTTTATTTATTAATATTATTGTTATTGGGCTACATTAATATATTATAGTAAAATGTGAAATACATTATGATAGGTGGATTGAGTCCATCATTATTTAACCTTAAAGAGTCCCTATTGCTGACCAGTTGACAATATTTATTCCGTCCTATTAAAAATAAATTTATATATATCAAGCTACTTACCCTATAGCCTGGGTATGTGAGTTCTGTTGTTTTCTGGCTAGGTCAAGATACATTATTCTCTCTTCTCTCTTATACGTAGTTTCTTCCGGTGGATTCTCTCTTGTGTAAGGAGCAACGAGAAACATGTCAATGACTTCTAATTCATCCCAGATTCTGTTTCTTATATTCTCTAATTCTTATATATTATTTTTCACATGTTATAATCTAAACTCAAAATTATGTTTATTATTATTTTTCTTCATAAATACAATATATTTTGTATGTATCTATAATTAATAAGAGTTTTGCTAGTCAAAACAGTCAAAAATAGAAATTTGAGCCCAAATCACTCGACCCATTTAAAAAATACACATAATTAAAAATGTTATTTGGGTCAAAAGTGTTAAAATGAGTGTTTTTTTACTATTTTAACTGGAAAAATATTGTTACTAACAAATTTATGAATTAATAAACACATTATTTTTTATTATGTATTATATTTTATATCTTGTACACAATGAACAAATACTATAAAAGTTATCTCTTAATAAAAGAATTGAGACAAGTTTTTTCCACCATCCAAACTAACTAATAATAAAAGAAAAATATTACATCTTATAGTTTCATTGACTAGTGCAAAACAGGTGAGCTTCCATGAGTTCCATCATTCATGATTTATTGCCAATCCTTGTTTCTATTTCAGTCACCCTAGCCAAAATAAAAAGAATATAATAATTGAATACAAGAATAAAAGCACTATTCGCAAGTACATGTGAACTAATAATACCAATAGTATTTAAAATTTCTAGACAGTAAAAAAATAATCAAATTAGCTAGGTTTACTGAATAATTTTTTAATCTAAAAAAATTCCTTAAAGAAGTTAAATTTTAGTAGATTAAATTATTTTAATAAAAAATTTTAATATATTAATTGATTTAAACTAATCTTTTATTATATAAATAATATTACTCTTTAGAAATGATCAATTTCTTTATTATGGTTGCTTTTTATTATTATTTTTTTAAAAAAAGTGCATAGAAACAGGGTTCTATATTATAATAAGAAGGAACTTTTTATTATATAGATGCAGGATCCACAAACACATAATACCCAATCAAAGCTCACCAGCTTCATCCACTGCTTTCTTGTGCTCTTCCCTTCCCTTTGAGAGAAGATTTATTTTTATTATCAAAAGTTTTGTTTTTCGGATTTTGATTCATTCCTTGAAGCTTGGTGGCTTTGCTTTTTCAGCTTCCATATATATTTCTTTTTCATTTCACACTTTCTCTATATTTCTTTATTTTCTTTCTCTTGTCTTTCTTGCTCTACGTCAAAGGAAAAAAAAAATTTTAAAAAAAAGTTTTTTGTTCTGCAAAACCAGCTTTCTCTTCTTCCTGTTTTTTTTCAAGTCCCCTTCATAAATTCAGAGTCTTTGTGCACTTTTCCTGATTGGGTTTGCTCATTCATTGATCCTTGGCTTCTCCTTCATCTTCTTGCTCTTTCCTTACGCTGATATTTGCTTTTTCCCAATTGGGGATAAGCACAAGTTGAAGCTGAAACAAGAGTAATAAATTTTAATTCATCTATGAAAGTTGTTATTTCCCTTTTTCTTCTTTAAGAATTCTAAGCAGTATTTTCCGTTTCTATTTTTTGCAAGAATTTTGTTACCTGGTGTTTTGTTCTGTTTCATTTCTAGTTCATTGAATTTTTTTTTTTTTAAGAATTTAGATCTCAAATAGTGCCTCTATAGGTTTATCTCTTTGGACCAATTAGGCAATAGTCTTCCATCTCAATTTGGAGAATGCCTTTTGATTTTTTTCTTTCTTTTTCTCTACAAGGTGGTTCTTATTTTAAGATTCCTGTGGTAGCAGCACTTGTCCTACCACATAAAAGGGTATTCTGATTCCTTTCAAAAGTTAAAAAAAAAAAAGAAATGCTTGTTGATTTATCCTTGATGATATTGTTGTGGTAAAACCTCCACCTCTGCTTCTAATTCCTCTCTGATTCCCCCTACATCTCTCTGAATCATCCTTTTGTTTTTCCTTAGTAAACTTCCAATCTTTCAATCTGAAACCTTCATAAATCACACTGAATTGCCTGAAATAATCTTCAAATTTTTTGTGATGAAGTGGGAAATAGAAGTACTCTCTCCTTCCTATGTTCACAACAACAACAACAATTCCTACCATTGGCTTCTTGGAGATAGTAATAGTAATAACAATAACAATAGGAGCACAAAATGGACCCCTGTAGAGAATAAACTGTTTGAAAATGCTCTTGCTTTGCATGATAAGGACACACCAGATAGGTGGCTCAGGGTTGCTGAGATGATACCAGGGAAGAGTGTCATGGATGTGATGAATCAGTATAAGGAATTGGAAGCTGATGTTTTTAACATAGAAGCTGGTTTAGTACCTGTTCCTGGCTATAGTACTAGTACTACTACTACTACTACTACTACTACCTCACCTTTTACTTTAGATTGGATGAGTGGTTCTGGGTTTGATGGGTTTAAAGGTGTTTCTGCAAAGAGATCTTCATCAAGAACTCCAGAACAGGAAAGGAAGAAAGGTGTGCCATGGACTGAGGAAGAGCACAAGTAAGTTTATCACTTGATTCACTTCTTACTTTTTGCTTTTAGTTTCATATATATATGAATTAAAGTTAAAGAAATGGTGTATATAGTGAAACCAAAAATTAATGGATGTATGTACTTTACATTTTATTTACTCCCTTACACGGATTTTATGAACTTAGGATATAGTTGTTGGTAGTTAGTACTGTGACTTAGGGAGGGCTTTATTAGTTAGGGTCTAGTAGGTATTGAGTAATAGTGATTTAAATTAAGAGTAAAGGACACATAGGTCCCTGACCAAAATAAATAGTAAAATTGTCCCTAAACAATATAAACGTGAGACTCATAGGTCCCTCGATTACTACCTCACGTCCATTAAGTGTCCAAATGGTGAAAGTAACCGAGGGACCTATGAGTCTAATATTTGTATTGGTTAGAGACAATTTTACTATTTATTTTGGTTAGGGACCTATGTGTCCACGACAAAAATCGATAGGAACCTATTTGTCATTTACTCTTAAATTAAATAAGATTTTTTACATTTATTTTGATAGATTGCTAATATACAAGAGTTTTACATTATTATCCAATCATATTCTATTATATGTGAGACTTTTGAGATATCGTGTGTGGAAGTTGAACATTTTTATTGATACGACAATACATAGTTAAATATCTGTAATAGATACTAGATACTTATATATATTGATAGATCATCAAAATTAAATACCATTTGTTCTTAACTTTCAAGTAGCTATGTGCAGTTGTTTAAGTGAAATTCATGTGATCTTTATTTTAGTTGTTGGGTTGAGACTTAACTATGAAAGTACTCTTCTCTGCAGATTGTTTCTACTGGGTCTGAAGAAGTATGGCAAAGGTGATTGGAGAAACATATCGCGCAATTTCGTTATCAGCAGGACCCCGACACAGGTTGCTAGCCATGCGCAGAAGTACTTCATAAGGCAACTTTCAGGGGGAAAGGACAAGAGAAGGGCCAGCATCCATGACATAACAACAGTTAATCTCACAGATAACAGAACTTCTCCTTCAGAAGACAATAAAAGATCGAATTCGCCACATCATCGTTCAATGATGCTTTCGCACCAGCAACAGCCAAATTCTACTGCTAGTAACAACACATCTTTGGCACATTTCAAGTGGAATAATAAGTTAAATTCAGGTGTAGCTATGACATTTAGTCGCGCAAATGATGAAGTGTTCATGTCACCTTCTTTTGGTGTTAACTCCTATGGTCTCAAGATGCAGGGCCAAAATCTGCATAAAAGTGCTCTTCATGAGTCTTCTAATGCAACCTTCCCAACACTATTCTAATGCATGATATGGCTGGTTGTATTGAATCATTATTTATGCTAAAACAAGTATCTTTTGTTCAGTTGAATAGTACAATAGTGCTTGTGCAATTTTCCAAGTGTTGTGTGAATATATTTACATTAGAATATTAGATAGTTCTTGTCTTCTTTGTGTGTGAGCCTGAAGTGAAATACAAAATTAGTTTCTCTTAAACAACTTAAAATCTTGTGAAAAATGAATTTTGATAGTAATAAAAGGTTTTGAACTTTGGGTTTTCTATGCCTAAGAATATTAGGGGGTGTTTGGTTGTTTTCATTTTCCGTGTTTTCTTAAGGAAATATTGAAAATAATGAAGGTATTAAAAACATGTTCTTCGAAAAAAACAGAGAAAATGAAAGCAGTAGCAGACCCATATCATTAGATTTTTCAAGTTTGATTCTAAGGCTCAAAAGTTAGTTACAAGATTAGCTAGAGAATATCCGGGTGAAGGGTACTGTTACTGGATTTGTATCGTATATCCAGTGATATTTGTCGTACAACAGAAATACTTCCAACTAATATCCAATATTTGCTATACATAAGACGTAATTGTGTGTTATACGTACGTGTTATACACATAGCACACATTACGTATTATGTATAGCACACGTTGGATATTAATTTGACGTATTTATGTTGTACAACAAACATTATTGTTGTATAACTAGTCCTACAATTTTAGTTGTGTGATCCATACATAATATTATTCCGAGAAACGTTTTTTTGTATATCATAAAATCAGCTTTTATATATAATAATTCAACTTTATAAAACTGTTAATCCAAAATTTTAAAAGTTGAATTAATAATTTTAAAAATTTAGATTATTATATATAGTGACCGATTTAATGGTGTATATACATCATAATTCCTTAGCAATTGCTCTTCAAAGATAAGATCTTGCACATATGGCACAAGTAGGATTCAGCTAGATTAATTAATTATTTAATCAGATATATATCAGTCGCAAAGTATGATTCATATGGGACTAGAGGGGTAAAATATTCTTAAGTGGCTTTTGGTCATGCATGGTAGTAACAGTGTTTGAACAGAAGACACTTTAGTGTAAGTAAGTCCAAGGAAAGCATCATGGCTTTTGTGATTCTATATGTACGGATCATACAAATATCAAACATAAATTTAAATTTATATGTCTCACTGTTATGCTTATATCGGATCAAATTAACAACCTAACTGCCTTTTATTTGGCCAAAAAGAAGTCTTCATATTTAATGATACTGTGTTTTCTTATTAATCATGAAGAAAATGAGATGAACAATTTTTTTCTATAATCACTGAATCTTGTATGATGATAATTGTAAAAAATTGAACACACCGTTGTGTGGGTGTGTATGTTTGTTTAAGGTCAAAATTATTGTTGTTATAGTTCTATTATTTGAACTATAAAATCTAAATTTCTTTGTTGACGATTTTATATATACTATTGGATGAAGTGTGAGACTCCATTCAAGTAGGACCTACACTTCATCCAACGATAGATACAAAATCGTCAACACGGAGGATGAAATTATTTTTGTATACTCAATATTTTTCCTTATTAAGTTAATGTTTAATTTTGTCTTGTCTCTTACAAGTTACACATTCAAAATTTGTAAATATCTTCTCTATTTTGGAGGTAAGATTGCATTCGTATCATTTTCATACTTAATTTTAGTTCCAGAATTCTTCTATGATATTTTAAATGATAAAAAAATCATTAAAAAGTGATAAATATTTTGATTTAAAGCATCTATACATAACAAGAATCATGCGATAAACTGACGACAAAATAGATGGGATTCTGACGAGAAAACATTTAAACCGACGGGTATAGACCCTTGGATTTGTCGTCGTCGGTGAAATACGGGGCTATTTTCTGGATGGCTTTCCGACCAGCGCGCAGAAAATAATTTAAAAAAATCATTTTTAAAATAGATCATATTTATTTATATTGTTATCCTGTATACACAATTCATATATCATTCCACATCTAATTGAAATAGCATACCAAAATTATTTAAACGATTATCAAATTTTATTTCACAAAGAAAACAAATGTATGATAAAAAAATAAAAAATCGTAGCTGTACAAACATAACAAATCCTAAAAACATGTATAAAAATACATAGGTAATGAAAAACATGGTGGGGACTAGTGATAGTCAGCATCACGACCCTCGCCATCATCCTGCTCCCCTCACGCTGCCCTCCTCGTAAGAAGAAGAAGAAAGAAAATCTGCGGCCTTCGATCTAGACGGACCCATGGTCTTGAAGTATTCCCTCATCGCGCTTCGCATCTTCTCCATCTTTGAATATGTCTTCTTCTTCTTGTCACGCTCGGCCCGGAGCTCCTCCTGCAGCTGATGTACCTCCTGATTGAGAGCATGAACTCGCTCTCTAACTAGGTCATTTTTACCTGCAGAGGAAGACCTAGAGGCAGAGGCAGCAGCCACCGAGTAGATGAACTCGGCAAAGTGGGTCCTGTCATTGCCATAGATACGACCCTTATTAGGGCCACCACCACCTCAAGCCACAACCCGTCCTCATGATGCCTTGGCATTTTTAGTTAATTTTTAGTATGGTTTCTAATGAGTTATGTCAATTTTATTAATATTATGCGTGGTTTTAGTTTAATTTCATTAGTTTAGAGTAAATTTGAATTTCCTGAATTATATTACGTGTTTGGTATTTCCTTGTCGTTATTTTTCATGAATTTGTCAAGTAATTAGTTGCAGAAATAAAGTCCCAGGAGTAATCACAAGGGCCCTCGCACCTCAAGATCAACACAGCCCGCGCCTCGCGTCTGGAGGGCGCTCCGCGCCTCAAAAACAGAATCGAATTGAAGGAAATGCACGGGAATGAGGCGCCCCCTGCCTGCTCTACGCGTCACGCCCCAACGGAATCGCTTTTAGGCACTTCGCGCCCTGCCGAGGACCCGCACCCGAGCTGAATTGCCTTCAGGCGCCTCGCGCCCTGCCGAGGACCCGCGCCTAAGCTGAATTGCTTTCAGGCGCCCCGCGCCCTGCCGAGGACCCGCGTTTGAGCTGGAAGGATTTCAGGCGCTCCGCGCCCTTTCGCGCGCCTCGCGCCCCACATCTAGTAACTGAAACCCCCGTCGCCTGTTCTCGATGAATTTAAATTTCCATGAAAACTTGTTTCATATCTTTATGAGCTAATTTCCCGATTTGATAGGGATTGAAACAATTGGTCTAATGAATACCCTGTTCTGAACATAAGTTTTTGTATTAACAGCTTCAGCCCAAAAGAATTTTGCAATATTTCTTTCTAACATCATGGTCCTTGCCATTTCTTGTATACTTCTATTTTTTCTTTCCACTACCCCATTTTGTTGAGGAGTTCTTGGATTAGAAAAAGTATGAAATATACCAGATTCTTCACAAAAGTTTATGAATAAATGGTTTACAAACTCTCCTCCATTGTCACTTCTAATGGTTGAGATTTTATAACCTTTTTCATTCTGAATCCTTTTGCTAATTAATCTGAAATTTTCAAAGGTTTCATCTTTAGATCTTAGAAAGAATGTCCAGCAAAATCTAGAGTAGTCATCAATAATCACAAACACATATCTTTTTCCTTCTAGACTAGTGGTCGTAGATGGTCCAAATAGGTCCATGTGTGAGAGTTCTAGAGGCCTTTTAGTGACAACTACATTAATGTGTTTAAAAGATGACTTAGATTGTTTTCCCTTTTCACACTCATTACAAGTCATGTCCTTATCATATTTGATCTTAGGTAGACATCTAACTAGATCCTTACACGACAATTCGGAAATAATTCTCATGTTGGTGTGACCTAGCTTTTTGTGCCAAATCCATTTATCATCAAATAGAGTCAAAAGACAATTAAGACTAGAGTGATCTAAATCTTCTAAGTATACAATGTATGTGTTGCCTATTCTATGTGCAGTGATACTAACATGTTTGAATATAGGATCAAATACTTGTGCATACCATTTGTCAAACAAAACATTTAATCCAAAATCATAAAATTGACTTACACTAAGTAAATTATGTGTAAGCTTATCTACTAACAGTACATTGCTAATAAAATTATTGGAATTCTTACCAACATTTCCAATACCTTTAACCTTTGCACCTGTACCATCAGCAAATTGTACATGTCCTTTGTTTCTTGACTTAAGTTGGATAAAGTACTCTTTTTGCCCTGTCATGTGTCTTGAGCAACATGAGTCCATATACCATCTTTTTCTATTCTGATATTTTGGCTCTTAAGCACTTTAGAAATGAGATTCAAGTAGACTTTAGGTATCCAAACTTGTTTGGATCCTTTGGTGTTAGTTTTCTTGAGGTTTCTGATTTCAAAATCATACTTTCTCTTAGATTTAATCAAAAAATAATTATTTGATTCATGATTGGTTTTCTGACAATAAAAGCATCTCATTTTTTTGAACTGTTTCTGAAAAGAGGTTTTGGATTTTCCAAATCTGTTTTCAGGTTTAAAATCAATGTCATTTTTATCAAAATAAGCTTTTTGAGATCCTATAATCTTTTCCAGATTATTAGAACCATTAACAAACTTTTCTAAGTCTTTTCTCAACAAGATATTAGTTTTCATAAGATCAGAACAATTATCAGAAAACATTTTTATTTAACTTTTATCAGAAACTGGTTTACTTTCTGAACCATTATCAGAAACTGATTTAATTTTTGAACACGAAGGATCATAAATTATAACATGTTTTGAATTAGCTTTAGAATCTTTAAGTATGCTAATATCATTTCTAAAACTTGTTTTTTATTTAAAAGATCATTATTAGCATTATTGAAAGTTTCTAACTCTTTCTCAAGATCAAAATTTATTTTTCTGAGATTTTCCAAATCTAAATCAATATTAGAAAAATCAAAGATTTATTCTGAGCAAGGGTTCCTGAACTTCTTAAGTTCAATGCTAAGTTCAGAATTCAAGTTTCTGAGCTCAATACTGACTTCTTTTTTAAATTCTAAATCTTTAAGTCCTTTGCCTCAGTTATTGCAGTGACTTTAGGTAACCACTTTGAGGGCATGTTTCTTAAAACCTTTCTAACAAGCTCATCATTTTGCATATCATGACCAAGATCCTTAAGTTGATTAATAATTCCTAAGAATCTAGTGATCATACTATCAATACTTTCATTTTCTTCCATACTAAACTTTTCATATTTAGATTTAAGCATGTCAATTCTAGTTTCCTCTACCTCATCTGTTCCATCATGTAATAAGGAAAGTCTGGATCATTTCTTTGTGTTCTCTTGTCCATTCTTTTCTTAGAATTGGCTTGATTTCTACAGAACCGTCTTCAAGAGTTCTTGTGCTTTGTGGAAATTGATCACCATTGATTATCCTTTCCCAAAGTTCCAAGCTATTGTATTCTATGAATAGTTGCATCTTATCTCTCCAATATGCATAGGCAATTCCATTTAATATAGGTGGTTTGTTGATTGATTGACCTTCTGAAATTTGAAAGTTTGCTTGAGAAGTCATCTCTTCCTTTGGATCTTCTCAATTCCTTATACATAATTTAATTTGAGGACCAGTCTTTAATTTGAGCATACCAGGGCTCTTGGGATGAACCAAGACTCAATATTTGAGAAAACCCATGCTCTGAATACCAAGTGTTGGTGGTGTTGCAAGATATGATTTCTCAAGAATCCAACTACACAACCCAAGAGGGGGAGTGCATTGGTTGTGTCAAATTCTTCCAATTTTTAAAATATTGATGCAATGATACTTTCTGAAATTATGAAATCTATGAAGTCTTTTTAACTTGTTGAAAAGTTAATTTTAAAACAATTATAATAAGCAATTTATGATATCAGAATATGTATCAGAAATTAATAATCTCAAATATTATGCAGCGGATTAAAGAATCACAAACACTTAATCACAAAGCATAAAAATATATATTTTTATCACAAGCTTTCTAAACTCTAAAACACTTTTGTTTCAGAATATACTTATCAGAAATCTCTTCAGAAATTCCTTTCTGAACTTTTTTAGAAATTACTCACAGAATGTTTCAGAAAAGCTATTTCAGAATGTCAACTTTCAAAATTATCTTCAGAAACTATCAATCATAATGTTTCAACATAGATTTTCTAAAACCTTTCAAGAAACAATCAAAATAGCTTTCTTTCAATCTTTTTCAATGTGAACAAGTTAATCAATACTCATAGAATCATATACAATCAATCTTTATCACAAAAGATTAATTTTCAAATGAATCTTTAAACTCACAACTCGTGCTCTGTTTCTATTACTTTTACCTTTCCTTTGTTAATATTGTTTATGATCAATTCAATTCAATATTGAAAAAAAATCAACATATCATATAAGAAATAAAAGGATGAAGGTGAGAAAACAAAACCACAATTTTTATACTAGTTCGGCCAATAATGCCTACATCCAGTTCTTCAACCCCTTAGGTTGAGTTTCACTATTTCTGAATTCTTTAAGCAAGATTACAATGTACACAGATATATTTTGCAACCTTCTCAGGTTCACCACAAGAATCCCTCTTGCAGAATTTGCTATACAACAACCCTTGTATAGACTTTTTGCTTCAGAACTACCCTTCCAAAGACTTTCACTCCAGAAATCCCCTTCTGAAGATTTTCCACTCCAAGATGTCCCCTCTTGAAGATTTTTCCTTGCCTTGAATCCGTCAAGGAATTTTCCTTGTACCTTGCTGTAGATTCCTGAATCAGTGATCGATATTTGGTGTTGTGGATTTCTGAACTCACATCAGAAATTTTGAATTCTTTCTCAAACTTTTTTCATATCAGCACTTTTTCTCTTTTCTTTGAGTTTGAATCTTTCTTTTTCTTTTCTTTCTTTTCAGAGCATATTTCTTTTCTTTTCTTCTCTTTCTCTCTGAAATTTTTCTTCTCTCAGCTCGAGTTTTACCTCTTGAGTGTATTATAAAAGATATGATTGAATGTGTATCTCTTTTTTAAAACTACACACGAGCATCTCTATTTATAGAGATGAGAAGGATAAGTTTCCAGCTGGAATCCCAACTAGATTAACTAACCTTATCCAAAAAGAACACTTTAACAATTTATCACGTGCTCTTTTTCAAAATAAACAAAGTAATAAAAATGTTGAACCAGTTCTGAATCATAAAGCACGATTCTGAACTTAATATGTGTTCACTTTTTGAACACTTGCTTTCTAAACACCTCTCTTGCACTTTCTGAATCAGCAATTCTGAACCACTTCAGAATTCGCTTTCTGATGCAGCCTTCCGAATATGCATTCCCATTTCTGAACAATGTTTTGTTGTTTCTAATAGATCTAAATGTATTACAAATTCAAATTACCTAATACATTTACTAGGAAAATAGAATATAGCTTTTACAACTTTTATTGAAGCTATTTACAAAGTTTCCTAACTATTACAAACAACACTTTCTGAACATACAAAGAAGCTTTTATACAACATACCATTTAATATCAAGCTTCTGAACCTATTGTTACATTAGTTTTGTTATTATCAAAACTAAAAGAGGATTTACATCAACATGATTTACCCCTGGATTATATGCAAGATTATGTTCTCATGGGATGTTGTTTTGATGTTATTGGATAATTATGTGAGTTATATCATTATTGTTTATGTGTCTTAATGTTTAAGACATCACTGGGTGGTGCATAATTAAAGTTTAAGACGTCACAGGGTGGCGCACAATTTAAAACACATAGTAGCCTTCGTCTTGTGATAAGTGTTGCGGGGAGGGATGGCATCCTCGGTCGCAACTCCTTCACTAGTGGAAGGTGAATACCCCCTCTTCCCATTTTGTTTAGGATGAGCTCATGCCTAGCGATCGGTGCAGTGGAGGAAAGGTTATAGAGCGTGGGCAAGCCAAAAGATTAATGCAAGTTAAAGTTAAAGAGAGTTAAAGATGTATAATGATATGATTAGTTATATTTGTCATTGATGTTTAGAAGCACTTAGTACACCACACAAGGACGTCTATTTATGTTATGCAATATGTAGAGAAATAAAATGAACAAGACACACTTAGGTAAGACATTCTGGGAAAAGATTGTTTGAAACTTATATCCGAATTGAATACATTCATCCTACACTTATTTCATAATTAAACCTGGGGCGGCTTCCTCTTTGAGTTTCTTCCAAGTACTCACCCCACGTTTATTCCACATTTTTAGATGATGAGTTACAGCAGGATGTGGAGCGAGCAAGGGGCCTGCACAGTCTTAGTTTTATGATTAGTTTACATTTTATTGATACGTTTAGTTCCAGTTACGTCTTTTATGGATTTATGCATCTATTTCAGATTGTTTCATGTTATGTTTACTGAGTCCAGACCGTTGTTAGCCGGCAATTATCTATTGGTTATGTTTTGTATTGTGGAGTCTCATGGGGCTCAATTTTAGGCTCATGGGACGACACATAGTTGTTGGTCGAAGTGGCCTCGAATAACTCAAGAGGGAGGGTGAATTGAATAGAAATGACAATTAAAAACTTTTTGAACTCCTTTTATGTATGATGGATAAAGGGATAATGTAGTATAAAATGTATATGATAAATGCGAAAATAACAAGAGTAAGGGAAGAGAAAACTGACACAAGAGATTTATACTGGTTCAGCCACACCTCTGTGCCTACATCCAGTACCAAGTCTTCCACTTGGATAGTCCACTATAATCTTCAACAAGATTACAACACTTGATTGTTCCAAAGGGATACCCCACCCTTCCAATCAAGCAAACCCAAACCAAAGTGATTATCACCCAATCACTTTATTTCAATCTTACAATTTGTGTGAAGAAAAAGAGAACTCTCATACAAAAACTCTCTAAAATAGTAGATATACAATTTGATAACACAATCCTATTATCTCCAAATGAATAGAAAGAATTAGACCACATGAGATTAGAAAAAGTGAGAGAAAGATGTTAAAACACTTTTAGAATATGTCTCTCATGTTTTTCCATTGTTTGGAATGAGAAACCATTGGTATTTATAGAGTTTCAATCATTGTATGCATGAACCAATGTGACTATTCAAATAAAACCAATTTAACATTTTGTAATTAATTACACCTCTTGCTAACAAGACTCTTGTAATCAATTACATCATGTCTTTTCATTCAAATTTGAAATCTTTAAGAGTCAAAATAATTTCCAAACATATTGAAATAATTTTCTAATGTTGCAAAACTTACCAAAGATATTTTCCAAAACGTTTTAACACATAGTTTTGAAACTTTCATTATTTTCATAAAATCATTTAATAAAATCATTTAAAAACTAATTTCATAAGAATTGTGGTCATTCATTTTATCTATCTTGAGATGTACATAATTTTAATCTAAATGACCTTACTAATTGATCTTCAAAATATCTTCAATATCTTCGAGATCAATCCATATCAACATCAAGTGACTTGATTACTTTTCTTTTCAAGATAACAACATTTAATCCCTTTTTGATATTATCAAAACCTGTGATATTAAACACACATACAACCACAGTCTCCCCCTTTTTGATGATGTCAAAAACTCATTTTTAAGGAGGGTTAGAGCATATAATAAACAATAAAAAAATAATACTCCCCCTTAGTGATTGCATTTCAAATATAGGCTTTTGATAAAGACATTATTGTTCAAAGTAATCATAATCATAATCATAATAAAAAAAAATTATTTTTCTCCCCCTAAAGATAATAACTCTAACACTCATATATATTTCTCCCCCTTTTTGACATAATAAAAAAGAATAGCATAGGAGGGAATATCGAGTTTTAACGGAGTAACATTATTATCACAAAATATCAACCAAGCAAAAGAATCATCATAAGAGAACATAATAATATCATAAACACAATCCAAGATTCAAGCATAAATGGACAATTTTAATGTCCAACCAATCATCATGATAAAAATAGAAACATAAACCAAAAGACACAATATCACCATCATAATCAAACATAAACCAAAAACATCAGACATTAACCATAATAACTAGACATATCATCATCAAAGCATAGTCTAACATAAACGAGTGATATATGAGCATAATTTCATAAATATGCACATATCCAAAAAGAAATATGAAATAATATAAGAGTCCAAAAACTAAGTCTAAAATACGATAAAACTAATAAAGTCCTAAAACCAAAGTAACCATAAATAAAGACTAAATACAAGCAATCATAAACACAAGATCGGAAAAACTATACACAAATCCAGAAATGATACAATCCCAGAAATGAAAACATCAAAAGAAATAAAACTAGAAAGCATCATCATCATCGGCAGGATCATCGTCAGGAGTGGAAAAGGAAGGAGGTGGACGCACAACGGTCTTCAGATCAGCAAAGTTACGCTCCACTTGAGAAATCCTAGTACCAAGATCAGCCACATCACGATCCACACGGTCAAAACGCTTTGTGATGTAATGGCGCAAACTACTAATCTCATCAAGTACGTCTTGAATGGAAGGAGGTTGAGGAGACGAGTCAGAAGCGGAGGGCGGAGAAGGAGGCATCCAACAAGACTAAGGGAACCATTCACCATTGAGATTCATAACCCATCCCATCTTTGTCAAATCTGAGCCATCAATGCACAAATCATTATTCTTTTCATTTAACGATAACTCATCATCCAAAGATACATGGAAGTGTAGTAAGAATCTAATAATAAGTGCAGCATAGGGTAAAGGCCCTCTAGCACGAGCACTAGACATCCTAGATCTCACCAAGAATCCCCAATCAATTGGTTTCCCATGGTGTATACCCCACATGACAATTAAGTCAGCTTCAGTCACTTGAGCAATATTGTGCATTCTAGGAAAGATAACTCTAACATTTACATAGTGAAGAAGCCTAAAATGCAATGACAAAAGACCTGCAGTAAATCTCTGATCAATCCTAGCATTAGGCCTACATGCCGTTATCCTAGCATCATGAGAATTATATTCATCAGCCCAATCACTAGGAATAGCATTGTCTCCACCATACTTAGAACCATCTATTCCTAGACTAGATAATTCAGCAAATAACTCAGGACTAATCACTATACGAGTATGTTTAACTTCCGACTCTAAGGTTCCATCAGAATGAATAACTAAATTAGAATAAAACATCCTAATTAATTCAGGGTAATACCGAACCTTTTGAGTGAGAAACTGTCCGATGCAAAGATTCCTCATCAACAAAGCAAACTCAAATCCTCGAGCTTCAAAATAGTCCAAATCGACGTATCTCGGAGGCACGACTTCCCGATCCTTGAAATTGGTGACAAATTCCCGCTCTTGATCGGTGCTTGAAAAATACAGAGGCATGAAGATGACAACGGGGGAGGAACCGCTACTGAGACCACCCCGACTAGAGTGAGAGGATGGCGAACCACGGCGGCCGGAGTAAACAGGGAGGCGGCGGCGCTTTGGACCAGAGGTAGAGGGAGGTTCTGCCATTGTTGATGATGACAACTGAAAGGTGACCGGAGCCAGGAAGAAGACGTTGGAGACAGGCGGAGCACGACGAGGCGAAGGCTGAGGCGGAGAACGACAGTGAACCAGAGGAGCTTTCGCGAGGGTTCTGTGACAGGAGGCACCGATGCGAGGCCGTAGAAAGGCAGTGGCAGGCATTGGGCTTGTGGCTGCCTCTGCTCACGGCGGCGGAGAACGAGCAGATGACGGCGGCAGAGCAAAACAAAGACGGCGGAGAGAAGGAGCCGAGACGGTGAGAGGTGGAAGTGGGAAAAACAATCGGTTGGTTTTGAAGAGGAGGTTGAGGCGAGTTCAATGATGGTGGCGGTGAGGGGAGCGGCGGCCGGAGGAGGGAGAGATGGTAGAGAGAAGGTGGCGCGGTGAGGGAGTTGCAGAGGAGAGAGAGAGAGAGGCGTCGCGTTTGAAAGAGAGAGGGGCACGACGATTAGCCCTAAAATGTGGGCATGTAATCGATTACGTAGATTAAGTAATCGATTACAACACGAAAAAAAATTGCAAGCGAAGGTAGTTTCTACACTGTTAATCGATTACAACACGAAAAAAAATTGCAAGCGAAGGTAGTTTCTACACTGTTAATCGATTACAATCATATGTAATCGATTACAATCAATCAAAACACATCAAAAACACAATTAAACTACACAAAACATATATTTAAGCATAATAGAGAATAAACAAAATTTAAAACACAACATATATACATATAGGAACATTTATGAGCAAAAAAAAAAAGTTAACTTACAATATTTTACTCATAAAAGTTTCTCCATAATTTTATGCTTCTAGAGATATATGCATTTTAATTGTGAAGCATCAAATCATGAATTTTGAGTACCAATTGATTTAACTTTCATGATATTCTTGTCTTGTGGCTCACCTACAACACAAGATTTCAAAAATATTTTTGGTACCCATATCTTTTTGGGTCCTTGGGAGTTAGTAGAAAACAAAAAATCTTTAGGAACCCAAATATGTTTTTCTTTCATGGTTTTAAATTTTCTAAGACAATATTTAGTTTTACCATGAATTTCTATTAGATTATCATTCTTTTCTAAAAGATTTTTAATGCAAATATCACAATTTATATGTATCTCATTGTAATCCTCATTGTCGAATTCACTTGAGGCTTCGGAGTCACTTTCTTCCCAAGTTATATATGCTTGTTTCTTCTTCTCTAATAGCCTTGGGCATTTAACTTTGGTGGAGGCCTTAAGAGCAATACGATTCTTGTTCGTGTCACCTTCTTCAATTTGAATAAATCTTGATAACTCTGATTCATGCTCTTGAAGTTTTCCGAACAAGATTGGAAGTGACATTGTTGCCAAGTCTCTAGATTCCATGATAGCGGTGACTTTTGGCTGTCATTCCCTACTTAAACATCTCAACACTTTATTAACCAAATCATCATTTGAATAATGTTTTCCAAGAGATGCAAGATGATTGATTATGTGAGTGAATCTTATTTGCATGTGTTGAATGCTTTCCTTGGGATTCATTCTAAATAATTCATATTCATAGGTAAGGGTGTTGATCTTCGATCTCTTCACTTCATAAGTTCCCTCATGAACCACATCTAGAGTATCCCACATTTCTTTTGCGGAATTACAGTTGGACATTCTAAAGAATTCATCATGTTCTAGGACTCAGGTGATAATGTTTTGGGCTATTCGATCATAGTGAACTTTCCTCTTTTCCTCTTCGGTCCACTCATCTCTTGCCTTCTTTATCCTCTTTCCATCAACTATCTTGGTTGGAATGAAATGACCATTTTCAACGGCATCTCACACATCCATATCAATGGATTCTATAAAGATCTTGATCATACTCTTCCAATAAGCAAATTGAACCCCACTAAACATTGGAGGACGGTTTAAGGCATATCCCTCGGGTAAGATTTGATTGGAGGCCATATCCTTGAAGCAGTTAAGCCTAATACAAGAAACCCTCTCTGATACCACTTGTTGGTCGAAGTGGCCTCTAATAACTCAAGAGGGGGGTGAATTGAGTAGAAATGACAATTAAAAACTTTTCGAACTCCTTTTATGTGTTGATGGATAAAGGAATAATGTAGTATAAAATGTATATGATAAATGCGAAAATAACAAGTAAGGGAAGAGAAAACTGACACAAGAGATTTATACTGGTTCGGCCATACCTCTGTGCCTACATCCAGTTCCAAGTCTTCAACTTGGATAGTCCACTATAATCTTCAACAAGGTTACAACACTTGATTGTTCCAAAGGGATACCCCACCCTTCCAATCAAGTAAACCCAAACGAAAGTGATTATCACCCAATCACTTTATTTCAATCTTACAATTTGTGTGAAGAAAAAGAGAACTCTCATACAAAAAGTCTCTCAATGAGTAGATATACAATTTGATAACACAATCCTATTTTCTCAAAATGAATAGAAAGAATTAGACCACATGAGATTAGAAAAAGTGAGAGAAAGATGTTAAAACACTTTTAGAATATGTCTCTCATGTTTTTCCATTGTTTGGAATTAGAAATCATTGGTATTTATATAGTTTCAATCATTGTATGCATGAACCAATGTGACTCTTCAAATAAAATCAATTTAACATTTTGTAATTAATTACACCTCTTGCTAACAAGACTTTTGTAATCAATTACATCATGTCTTTTCATTCAAATTTGAAAACTTTAAGAGTCAAAATAGTTTCCAAACATATTGAAATAATTTTCTAATGTTTCAAAACTTATCAAAGATATTTTCCAAAACGTTTTAACACATAGTTTTGAAACTTTAATTATTTTCATAAAATCATTTAATAAAATCATTTTAAAAACCAATTTCATAAGAATTGTGGTCATTCATTTTATCTATCTTGAGATGTACATAATTTTAATCTAAATGACCTTACTAATTGATCTTCAAAATATCTTCAATATCTTCGAGATCAATCCATATCAACATCACGTGACTTGATTACTTTGCTTTTCAAGATAACAACATTTAATCCATTTTTGACATTATCAAAACCTGTGATATTAAACACATATACAACCACAATAGTACCTATTATACTATTCATGTGTTTTGGGAGACGTTATGGTTTATTTATATATGATGGACGCATATTATTCAGTATTTTATCATCTTATTTAATATTATCGTTGTATGTGTGTATGGATGGACACATAGTACTTGCTGAACATCTTATTTATTATGTTTGTGTAGTCATCCGGCGAGACCCGAGGTATAATCAACCGGCGAGACCCAAGGTATAGTCATCCGGCGAGACCCGAGGTATAGTCAACCGGCTAAACCCGAGGTATAGTCATCCGGTGAGACCCGAGGTATAGTCATCCGGTGAGACCCGAGGTGTACCCATCCGGACGAGTCCCCAAGGTATAGTCATCCGAGCGAGGCCCCGAGGTATGGTCACCCGGGCAAGACCCGAGGTATAGTCGGCCAGACGAGGTTCCGAAGGATTGTCAACCGAGCGAGGCCCCAAAGAATGATTTAGATGGGATATAACTCTGACGATTTAGTGATGCGTAATTATGATGTGTATGTATTAAATGAGAAGCGAGATATGTTGAGTGCTTATATAGATTGAGAGACATACGAGAACTTAGAGAAACTTCTAACTTATTGATAATAAATATGATCAAATAATAAATATTCTTAATTAGTGGAAGAGAGATAATAAATATGATAAAATAATTAAGAGAAAACTAATTACTATTATTGATAATATTTCTCAATTATTTTCTTAATTGATATGTAGCAATTGGACAGTTAAGAGGTTCAAATCGAATTGATGTACATATAATACTTCAATACTCACAATTTTGAAATTCCAAAATCATTTTATGCTACACTTTCAATCCTTCATAACCAATTAACTTCGTCCACTAACACTAGCATGTTGTTTCAATTTTTTCCTGTGTGTAGGTTATTTATGATACACAAGGTACATGACGCATCAACCAACACAAAACAATCAATTTCTTTTCTAAAAAAAAACGTAACCCTTTATAAAAGCAAAAACACGCTTCACTTCTTGCTAACTTTATTGTCAATTATTCTTAAAAATTCAAAAATAATTTATGCATAATAGTATTGTTGTTTGTACGAAGCATTTTCAACCTCCATATTAACGAACATTTGTCAATATATAAAATATTTATCAATATAAAAATAAATAAATAAATCATATAAATAACAATGTTCTTTTTAAAATCGACCCTTGTTTTCATTTTGCAACTTGGCTAAAAATCTTGGTTATGCAAATTCCAATGAAAACAAATCACATTTATAAGCCAAATGGGCCTTCAAGTCGGTTTTCTTTAGGCTTTGTTTGGGAGTTTGGAAGGGAAGAGAAGGTCTTAGAGGGAAAGGAAGATGGAGGGAAGGAAATGAAATAAAAACTTAATCCTTCTTATATTTATAAGTATAAAATTGGTTGAAGAAAGAGAATTGGAGTATTTATAATGTAATTTTACCTTTTTATCCTTTACTAGTCTACTTAATTATTTTTTTAGAACTTAAAATATATATTTCTATTAATTACTCAAAAATATTAAATAAAAATATATATTTTGTATTATCTTACCTTTTATTAAGATAATTATTTTATTATTCAAATAATTATCTTTTAAAAATTATATTTTACAACATATTTCTATTATTAAAAAATGTGCATTCCTTAATTTTTTATCTATAAAATAATCATTTACAAATTGATATTCTCATAAGATTTTATATAATAAGACCTATGAAAAAAATTATAAAAAAAATAAAATTTATATTATAATAACATTCAATTTGTTTTTTTAATGTAACTATTAGATTGATGCACAATCATAACTTGAAAAAAATGTTATTTTGAGTTTTAAGGATAAAATGAAAAAAAATATTAAGGATAAAATAATATTTTGAGTTTTAAATGTCTTTTAAAACACTCCAAAATGAGGGGATTTAAAATGGGGGAGAATGAAGGATTTAGGAGGATTTAAACTCGTCCTTCTTTTAAGTTTTGAAACTCTCAAATATAATCTCTTTTCTCAAAATCTCTCCCTCCCTTCCCTTCTCTTTCCCTCCAAACCACAACTCCCAAACAAAGCCTTAATGTAATGTGTGACAAGACTAACCACACTCTTTTTCAAAAATGAAAGCCTCCTTTTTCCAAGTGGAATTAAAAAGCATCTTGGTCACTTTATTCTTATTTCCGTCATCAACACTTGTGCATCATCTAAAACCACATCGCATACAGTAATGGAGGAGTGAGCATCTAATTATTGATAAGCAACAAATAATTTAGTGGAGAATCAAACAATGAAAAACATTACTATTTCTTTCTACAAGTTCCTTATTACATTTAATGAACATTAGAATTTCCACTAGTAAATGTCGGTGTTAGATATTGAAATTATATGCGTGAGTTATTTTTAATTCTTATAGAAATTAAACCAATTTTTTGTCCTTATAACCACAAAGTAAGAGTTAAGTCTATAATTTCAATTTTATTATTTTGTTTTCACATTTTTGCAGATGTATCATGTTAAGTGAGATATTTATAATAGAACGATATCCTATTTGACCTCAGAGGTGATATGGTTGTATAATATGTTCAAACCATTAATATATATTGAATACATAAATAATATTATTTATATATAAAAATATAAAATTCATGTTATGATCACAACAATTATACTTATTTTCATGCAGTTTAACTGTAGAAATTAAGTAGAATGTCTATCACTAATATATCAATCAAACGTAACACATCAATAAAAATGTGACCACACAATAATAGAAAATAGGATTTCAGACTAAAAAATGACTCACATTTTGCGACTTCAAATTCAAACTTTAAATAAAACAATCATTCAAAGAATCTCTTAACTACAATAATAGTCTCTCATATTAGTCTCATAATAACAACTTGTGGGATAAAGAAAAGAAAAATAGTCCCATTATTAAGTTGACTGTGATGAATCAAAGTTTAAATCAAAACAGGACACTAGAGCTCAATCAAGGACTTACTTTGCAACTAGAATTTTTACATAAATGCTTGGGGAATAACATTTTTCTAGCCAAAACAGCCAATAAAACTCATTTTAATAATTTTGGCCCAAATAACATTATTAACCATGTGTATTTTTTTAATGGGCTATGATTTAGGCCAAATTTTCCTATTATTGGCTATTTTTGATGATTTTTTATTGTATCTCTAGTCATGCTTGAATTTTTAATCAAAGTCCTATCTATAAGGGGCAATGAGAAAGTGATGAGAAGGATTCTTACCTTCTTTCATTGGCCTAGAATCTAAGCATAATGCATTTAATTTTAATTGGATCAAATAAAAAAAGTTACACATATTGAAAAGGAATAGAGAAGGACAGATAGTTGCTACATATCGAATCTCTAAATATATAATTTAATTTGGTAATGCAATTGTATTCTGAAAGATTTCATATCCCATAGTGAGAATAAACCTGGAATATTGAGCAACAAAGTTTTAATGATTAGGGGTATAGTGATATGTGGACAAATAGAATGGTAAAAGACATGTCTATTCAATAAGATTATGAGATCTACTGAGTTTAGAACAGAAAAATAAAATTGTAGATGTGAAACATTTAATACATGACATGGGACCCAAAACAGAGCATAGTTTTAGTGTAATGTACCGTACATGTCTTCTCATATCACAGTCCTTTGTGCACACCGTTAATCTTATTAATAAATAAACATTAGCAAATTATATATATATATATATATATATATATATATATATATATCCGTGAAATTCACTGGGATTTTTCTCCATTTGTCTTGATGGTGACACTGATTTTCTAAATGCACTGTTTATTGTATGATAGAGAAGATGATG
This sequence comes from Aeschynomene evenia, assembly GCA_013621005.1. Taxonomy (NCBI): domain Eukaryota; kingdom Viridiplantae; phylum Streptophyta; class Magnoliopsida; order Fabales; family Fabaceae; genus Aeschynomene; species Aeschynomene evenia. The sequence continues at coordinate 16,745,475 of CM024263.1, read as the reverse complement.
TTGACAATAAAACAATTTCACAAACTAATGAGATGTTAGAGTATAATGTTGACCATAAGGATACTCCGATACTCAAGCCAAGTATAACCAAGGAAGCGAATAAAAGAGATAAGTATTTTAGAATAAGCAGTGAATAGTTTAGAAATGTGTGTGTTACTAATATGGGGAGCTTGAATCCCTGCGTTATGTATGTTGATGTAAATTCTCATTTGATTTTAATAATAACAAAATTAATGTAATAATAGGTTCAAAAGCTTGATATTAAATTGTATATTGTATAAAAGTTTCTTTATTGTTTCAGAAAGTGTTATGTTTGTAATAGTTGATAGGGAATTTTGTAAATAGCTTAAAGAAAATTTGTACAAGCTATATTCTATTTCCTAGACAATGTATTAGGTATTATTTCTTTGTAAATATACTTTGTAATACATTAGAATCTATTAAGAAGCAGAAACACAAGTTGAGAAAGGATGATGTGAGTTCAGAAATTGGTTGCATCAGAATTGGTGATTCAGAAAGAGAAGACTGCATCAGAAAGGTGTATTCAGAAAACACACACATTTAGTTCAGAAACCATGAGAAAGTTCTGAAACTTCAAACTTTTATAACATGTGTTTTATTATATTATTTTGGTTTAAATATCATTTTAGTCCACTAACTTCACATAAATTCTGATTTTGGTCCACTATCTTTAGATTTATCACATTTAGTCCACTAGCTTTCAAATTATGAGCAATTTTGGTCCACTATTAGTCAATTGGTAAGTCAACGGACACGTCAGCAAAAGTCAACAGCCACATCAGCAAAGTCAACCGACGCGTAAGCAAAGTCAATGTCATGTCAGCTAAGTCAACGTCCACGTCAACAAAGTCAGCGACCATGTCAGCAGAGTCAACTGCCACGTCAGCATCATTAAGTCCATTTCAGCAAAGTGCACTAAAATTGACAATTTTTTAAAGCTAGTGGACTAAATGTGACAATTCTAAAAATAGTGGACTAAAATCAGAATTTGTATAAAGCTAGTGGACCAAAATGATATTTAAGCCTATTATTTTCAATTCAAGAGCACGTGTAAAATGTGTAAAAGTGCTTCTTGATCTAAGTTAGTTTTTCTAGTTGGAATGCCAGCTAGATAATGTGTTTTCTCATCTCTATATATTGAGATGATTGAGTGATTCTGTAAGATGTGCAATGAGCATGAAAAAATAAGAATCAAAAAGAAAGAAAAACACACTCGAGAAAAAGATAATAGAAAAAAACTCAGAGAAAATGAAAGAAAAAATGAGAAATGCTCTGAGAGAAAAAGAAAAAATTCAAACTCAGAAATAAGAATTGTGATGAAAAGTCCAAGAGTTTGAGAAAAGAAATTCTGGATGTGAATTCAGAAAATTGAAGAAAAAAAATCTCTCACTGGAAAGAATTCCAAATCAAAAATGCTGAAAAGTCCTTGAGGGTAGATCGAGGCAAGAAAATCTTTGAAGAGGGTATATCTTCAGAGTGGAAAATCTTCTTGGAGGGTACATCCTTGGAGTAAAAATCTTCAGAAAGGAAATATTTCTGAAGTAAAAATCTGCAAAAGGGGGATTTCTTGTAGTGGAAGAAACCTGGGAAGGTTTACAAATCATATATGTATTGTAATATGTGATTTGTTGAATTCTGAATAGTGGAACTCAGCCGTGAAGGTTGAAGAACTCGATGTAGGCATTATTGGCCGAACCAGTATGAAAATCTTGGTTTTTTTTTCTTACATTTATCTTTTACTTGCTTATATGATTTGTTGATCATTACATAATTGAATTTGAATTGAATTGTTCAAAATCAATGTTAACAAAGAAAAGGTAAAAACAGAGGGTGTTCTTGTTTTTAAAGATTCAAAAGAATCAAGTGAATAATAATCTTTTTGTAATAAAGATTGTTTGGTTGTAATTTTATGTTATTGATTAACTTGTATTCATTGAAAAGAAATCAAAGAAAGGTGTTTAGATTGATTTTCAAAGGAGTTTCTAAAATCTGTGTTAAATAGAGATTCTGAAAGTTCATATTCTGAAACAAACATTCTAAAACAAAATTTGATATATTTCTGATGATGTGATATATTATATTTTGTTTGAAATAATTGTTGAATTGTATTTGACATTATCTAATCATATAAAATTCAATTTTGATTTCAGAAGCTTGGAGCTTCAGAAGGGTGTGACATCATAAGCTTAGGTTCAGAAACTGAAACAAATTCTTATGAGAATCTGAACTAAGTTCTGAAGGGAATTTCTGAAAGGATTTATGAAGAGTACATTCTGAAATAAACTGTATTAGAAGTTCAGAAAGCTTGAAATAAAAAAGTTGTTTTTGATGATTTATGTTAAGTGTTTGTGATTATTAAAATCCGCTACATGTTGTATTGAGATTGTTTAATTTCTTATACATATTCTGATATCACAAATCATCTTGATATAGTCCATTTGAAATTAACTTTTCAACTTCAAAAGGCTTGATTGATTTTATAATTTCAGAAAGGTATCTTTGCATCAAGAATTGAAAAAGTGAAAGAATTTCACAACAACCAATTCACCCCCCCCCCCTCTTGGGTTGTGTAGCTTGAAGCTTTAGAAAGATCATAACTTGTACCACCACCAATTGGTATCAGCAGCCTTGGTTCCTCAAATTATTATCTTGACACCAACAATTGGTATCAAGAGCTCTGGTCATCTCAAATTAAATTATGTAAAAGGAATTGAGAAGATTCAAAGGAAGTCATGGCCTTTCAAGCAAATTTTCAGATTTCAGAAGGTCAATCAATAAATAGATCACCTCTATTCAATGGAACAACCTATGTATATTGGAGAGACAAGATGCAATTGTTCATAGTATACAATAGCTTGGAACTTTGGGAAAGGATAATCAATTGTGATCAATTTCCTCAAAGCACAAGAACATTGGAAGATGATTTTGTAGAGAGCAAACCAATTCCAAGAAAAGAATGGACAAGAGAACACAAAGAAATGATCTAACTCAATTCTAAGGCTAAGTATCTTTTAATTTGCTCCCTTACTAAATCTGAATATGATAAGATTATAAGTTGTGAATTGCCAAAGAAATTTGGGATAAACTTTCTTTACTGCATGATGGAACAGATGAGGTAAGGGAAACTAGAATTGACATGCTTAAATCAAAAAAGTTTAGTATGGAAGAAAATGAGAATATTGATAGTATGATAACTAGGTTTCTAGGAATCATAAACCAATTAAAGGATCTTGGTTATGTTATGCAGAATGCTGAACTTGTTAGAAAGATTTTAAGAAGTTTACCTTCTAAGTGGTTACCTAAAGTTACTGCAATAACTGAGGCAAATGACTTAAAAACATTAAAGTTAGATGCATTGATAGGTTCTTTGAAAGTTCATGAAATTGAACTGCAAAATCTTGCTAGCACTAACATTTTCAGGGATAATATGGCATTGAAAGCCTCCAAGAGGAGAAAGAAAAAGAAAGCATTGATTTCATACGAAGATTCTGAAGATGTTAGTTCAGAAAGTGATGCTTCAGAAATCAATGAAGAGCAACTGGCCTTATTCATCACGAACATAAAAAAGATGTTCAAAAAAGGAAAAGGCAGTAGAAGAAATGCAAATGCATTCAGAAAGGACAAAGCTAAATCTGAACAAGTGACTAGTTACAACTGTAATGAGAAAGGTCACATCAAGCTCGAATATCCAAAGTTGAAGGAGAATTCATCAAAGGTTAAAGGGGAAAAGAAAGCTTATAAAGCTACTCTTAGTGATGATGATGATTCAGAAGAAGAAGAAGAAGTTGCAAACATGTGCTTCATGGCAAGTTATTTTTCAGATTCTGAAACTTCAGAAGAAGAAGAAAATCAAAAGGTATCTTTTACTGATTTGAGTACCAAATATGATGATCTTTTGTTTCAATCAAACATACTTGCTAATAGTCTTGAAAAACTTCAAAAGGTACATGAGAAAGTTTTATGTAAACTTTCTGAAGTTAAAAAGGATTTAAAATTTCAAAAATAAGTCAGTACTGAGCTTAGAAGCTTGAACTCTGAACTTAGCATTGAACTCAAAAAGTTCAGAAACCCTTGATCAGAATCAATCTTTGATTTTACTGACATTGATTTAGATTTGGAAAACCTCAAAAAAATTAATTTTGATCTTGAGAAAGAGTTAGAAACTTTCAAGAATGCTAATAATGATCTTTTAAATGAAAAACATGTTTTAGAAAATGATATTAGCATACTTAAAGCTTCTAAGGCTAAATCAGAACCTATTATAATTTCTTATATTCATGTTCAAAAATTAAATCAGTTTCTGATGATGGCTCAGAAAGTAAACATGTTTCTGATCAAAGTTCAGAAGTTAAAATGCTTTCTGATAAGTGTTCTGATCTTATGAAAACTAATGTCTTGTTGAGAAAAGACTTAGAAAAGTTTGTAAATGGTTCTAATAACTTGAAAAAGATTCTAGGATCTCAAAAAGCTTATTTTGATAAAAATGACATTGGTTTTACACCTGAAAACAAATTTGGAAAATCCAAAACCTCTTTTCAGACCCAGTTCAGAAAGATGAGATGCTTTCACTGTCAGAAAACCAATCATAAATCAGAAAATTGTTTTTTTGATTAAATCCAAGAGGAAGAATGATTCTGAAATCAAAAACCTCAAGAAAACTAACACCAAAGGATCCAAACAAGCTTGGATACCTAAAGTTTACTTGAATCTAATTTCAGAAGTGCTTAAGAGCCAAAACACTGGATCAGAAAAGATGGTATATGGACTCAGGTTGCTCAAGACACATGACAGGGCAGAAAGAGTTCTTTATCCAACTCAAGTCAAGAAGTAAAGGACATGTACAATTTGCTGATGGTACAAGTGCAAAGATAAAAGGTATTGGAAATGTTGGTAAGACTTCCAAGCATTTTATTAGCAATGTACTGTTAGTATAGAAACTTACACATAATTTGTTAAGTGTAAGTCAATTTTGTGATTTAGGATAAAAATTTTTGTTTGACAAATGACATGCACAAGTTTTTGATCCTATATCTAAACATGTTAGTATCACTGCATATAGGATAGGCAACACATATATTGTATACTTAGAAGATTTATATCACTCGTCTTAATTGTCTTTTGACATTATTTGATGATAAATGGATTTGACACAAGAAGCTAGGTCACACCAACATGAGAATTATTTCTGAATTATCATGTAAGGATCTAATAAGAGGTCTACCAAAGATCAAGTATGATACGGACATGACTTGTAATGAGTGTGAAAAAGGAAAACAATCTAAATCATCATTTAAACATATTAATGCTATTGTCACTAAAAGGCCTCTTGAACTCTCACACACATGGACCTATATGGACCATCTAAGATCACTAGTTTAAGAGGAAAGAATTATCTGTTTGTGATAGTTGATGACTACTCTAGATTTTGCTGGACTTTCTTTCTAAGATCTAAAGATGAAACTTTTGAAAAATTCAGATTATTTATCAAAAGGATTCATAATGAAAAAGGTTATAAAATCTCAACCATTAGAAGTGACAATGGAGGAGAGTTTGTAAACCATTTCTTCATAAACTTTTGTGAAGAATCTGGTATATTTAATATTTTTTCTAATCCAAGAACTCCTCAACAAAATGGAGTAGTGGAAAGAAAAAATAGAAGTATACAAGAAATGACAAGAACCATGATGTTAGAAAGAAAAATTGCAAAATTCTTTTGGTCTGAAACTGTTAATACAACAGCTTATGTTCAGAACATGGTATTCATTAGACCTATTCTGAAGCTTACACCTAATGAATTATGGTTTGGTAAAAAGCCAATTGTATCTTACTTTCATATATTTGGTTGTGAATGTTTTGGGTTAAATACCAAAGATAACTTGGATAAATTTGAAGAAAAATCTGATGAAGCTATATTCTTACGATATTCTGAAAAATCTAAAGCTTTTAGAATTTATAACAAAAGGACACTTACTGTGGAAGAGTCCATACATATAACTTTCAAAGAATTCTCTATTGCAAGTTATGAAGTCCGAAAGGACAGAGTATGTGATGACACAAATTCTGAAGAAATATAAGATGTTTTTGGAGAGCTGAATATCAACCTAACAAGTGGTATCCACTCACCAAGTTCAGAAGCCATTCAGAAAGTGAGTTCAGAAAATAATGTTTCTAATCACACAAGTTCATAAAGAAATAAGCATACAAGTTCAGAAACTGTTCATAATCAGAATTTAGAAACCAGAGGTTCTGATCAAACTAATTCATCAGAAAGTGGTACTTCAAACCAAGTAACTCATTTCTCAACCATTCTCAATAGCATAGATACACCTAGAAATAAAACTTTAGGCAAAAATGAGCTTAAATCTCTTAATCAAAACCTTATTATTGGAGAAGTTTCACATTGTGTGAAGACTAGGTTGATTCTGAATAAAGAACTTGCTTTAGTTTCTTTGATAGAACCTGATTCGGTTTCTCTAGCTCTAAATGATGATAATTGGTTAGGAGCTATGAGACAGGAACTAGAACAGTTTGAGAAAAACAAAGTATGATATAGTACCTAGTTGAGAAGCCAAAAGGATACATTAATGAGGAAGTTTTTGTAAAATAACCCCCTGGCTTTGAAAATAAAAAATACCCCAATCATGTTTTTAAACTAACAAAAGCTTTATATGGTCTTAAACAAGCTCCTAGAGCTTGGTATGAGAGACTTAGCTCGTTTATGATCAAAAGTGGATTCAAAAGAGGGCTAGTGGATAACACTTTATTCACTTTACATAAAGATAAACATTTGTTAATTGTTCAAATATATGTTGATGATATAATATTTGGATCAACTAACATGGTTCTTTGTGAGTATTTCTCTGATTTAATGAAGCAGGAGTTTGAGATGAGCATGATAGGAGAACTAAGATTTTTCTTAGGACTTCAAATCAAGCAATTGATAAATGGTATATTCATTCATCAATCTAAATATTGCAATGAATTGTTAAAGAAATATAATATGCTAGATTGTAAACCTATGTCAACCCCCATTCATCCCTCACCATCTATTGAAATTGATGAAAATGAGAAAATGTTAATGAATCTGATTATAGAGGCATGATAGGATCTTTGCTTTACTTAACATCTAGTAGACCTTATATTAAGTTTAGTGTAGGACTATGTGCTAGATTTCAATCTAAACCTAAAGTTTCTCATCTTGCATTAGTAAAAAGGATTTTTAGATATCTTAAAGGTACTACTAATCTTGGTTTATTTTATGAGAAAGAAGAATCTTTTGAGGTTGAAGGTTACATAGATCTTTTGAGGGTGCTGGTGATAAACAAGGTAGGAAAAGTACTAGTGGAGGTTGTTGCCTTCTTGGTAATAAATTGGTAACTTGGTCAAGCAATAAACAAGAAACTGTAGCAATATCAACAATCGAGGCTGAATATTAGCAGCTTCTGAAAATTGCAAACAGCTCTTATGGATCAGAAATCAATTGGAAGATTATCAATTGAGGTACAAATCATTACCCTTATATTGTGATAGTACTAGTGCTATTTGCATTGCAAAAAATCCTATTTTGCATTCTAGAACTAAGAATATAGATATTAAACATCATTTTATTAGAGATCTTGTGTTAAAAGGGGATATTAAATTAAAGTTCATTGTAACTGATAACCAATTAGCTGATATTTTTACAAAACATTTATCAGAAGATAGGTTTGTTTCCCTTAGAAATAAACTAAATATGAAACTTGTTTGAACCTTTTTTATTATGACAAAAAGGGGGAGAAATGATATGTAATCTTTACTTATATTTCTTACCTTTTAGTTTCTGAAAAGTAATTTCAGAAAGCTCATACAAAAAGAAAGTTTCTGATGGAGTTTCTGAAGGTTTAGAAAATATTGTTTTGATTTTGAAAAATGAGCATCAAAACAAATATTTTTATCATAAGCTTTCTGAATTCTAAAACACTTTTATTTCAGAATGTACTTATCAGAAATCTCTTCAAAAATTCCTTTATCTGAACTTCCTTCAAAAATTACTTCAAATTCACCTTCAGAATCTATTTCAGCTTCTGAATCAACTTTCTGATGCAACACGCTTCTGCTTCTGAAGCTATAAGCTTCTGAATGTAAAAAATGAAACTTATATGCTTTAATAATGTCAAAAACAATTCAACAATTATTTCAAACAAAATATAAGATATCACTTCATTAGAAATATAACAAACAATGTTTCAGAAAAGATTTTTCAGAATGTCAACTTTCAGAAACTAACTATCAGAACTAGTTTCAATACAGATGTTATAAATCCTTTCAAGAAATAATCAAGACACCTTTCTTTGATTTCTTTTCAATTTAAACTAGTTAATCAACAATCATAGAATCAAATACAAACAATCTTTATCACAAAAGATTAATTTTCAAATGAATCTTTAAACTCACAACTCGTGCTCTGTTTCTATTATTTTTACCTTTCCTTTGTTAACTTCGATTTCATTTGATTCAATTCAAATTCAGTTAATCAAAGATCAGTAAAAAAATTAAGAAAGTAAAAAGATAAGGTAAGAAACACAAGACCAAGATTTTTATACTGGTTCGGTTAATTGTTCCTACATCCAGTTCTTCAACCTCGATTGGCTGAGTTCAACTATTAAGAAATTGTACAAATCAAATTACAATCCAAATATGATTTTTAAATATTCTCATGTTTTTTCCACTACAAGAATATCCCCTTCTCGTAGATTTCCACTTCAGAAATGTCCCCTTTCTGAAGATTTTCACTTCTTGGATGTCCCCTCCAAGAAGATTATCACTTTGAAGACGTCCCATGTCCAAAGATTTCTCCTGCCTCGATCTCAATCAAGGATTTTTCAGCAATTTTGATTTGAAATTTAGTGTAGTGATTGATTTGTGTTGTCTTGTTGATTTCTGAAATCACATCAGAAATGCATTCCCTCAAACTCTTTGAAATTCAGCAATTTTTCTCTTTTCTTTTGAGTTTGAATCTTTCTTTTCTTTTTCAGAGCATATTTTCTTTTCTCTCTCTGAAAATCTCTTTTTCTCACTTTGCTCGAGTGATTTTTTTCTCTATGTTGTAATACTCATCATTACATACAGATTACACATAAACATCTTTATTTATAGAGATGAGAAAACTAAGTTTCCAGCTGACATCTCAACTAGAAAAACTAACTTATCTAAAGAACACTTCTACACAATTAACATGTGTTCTTTAAATCACACTAAAACAATAAACACATGTTTAAAAATTAAAGTCCTAAAGATTTCTGAACTTTTAAACACGATTCTGAACTATGTAAGTGTTCACTTTCTCAACACACCATCTCTGAACTCGTTCCTTTCTGAACCACCAAATTTGAACCTTTCAGAATCAGCAATTCTAGTGCAGCCAATTCTGAACTTGCATCTTCCTTTCTGAAGATTGTGTTGCTGTTTCTAATAGATCTAGTGTATTACAAAATAAATTCGCCTAATACATTATCTAGGAATAGAATATAGCTTGTACAAATTTTGTTTAAGTTATTTACATAGTTTCCTATAAACTATTACAAACATCATACTTTCTGAAACAATAAAGAAGCTTCTATACAATATACAATTTTAATGTCAAGCTTCTGAATCTATTGTTACATTAGTTTTGTTATTATCAAAACCAAAAGAGGATTTACATCAACATATAACAATACTCTAATTTTTGTATTGGTATTACATATTCTGTTAGATTAATGGTACATTATGAGTAATTCTTAAATTAGTCAATTTTTGTAGCTTCACTTATAGAGATTAATCGTTCCTTGAAAGTAGCCATTACATATTTACATGCTTTTTAATGAAATTATATTCAATATATAGATTTACTTCTACTAATCTATTCATGTTATCAAACTTCAAAATAGATATGATATAGTAATAATCCATACATACTACGGGTGCAAACACTAGTTAATCAGTTGAAACCATGGTTCTGGAAACCGGCCGGTCGGATCGAAAACTGGCCTGGAATTCGATCCGATTAAAGCCAAATAACAGTTTGCAGGGAAACTAGGGGAGAACCACTTCGGACAACCGGCGAACCGGCCCAAAACTGGCAGCCCAGCGATCAAAAGCTGCTGGCATTTTTTTATGAAAGGGTAAAAAATAGCGCCATTTTAGGAAACAAAATCCTAAAAAAGATTGATCCTCTACACATCCCTCTACTGCTCATCAATCGCCATGTAACACCCCGCTACTGAGGGGTGTCCGTGCGAAGGGCTCTATCCCAACGAACACGCTATTAGGGCATAACATAAGGGCTAAACAACATGCATAAACTATTAATTAAACTGAATAACCGAAAAAAACTGAAATAATTGTTTAACTGAAAATCGTATATAATTGTATCAGTCTGAAACATACATACTAGTTCAGTATACTGAAACATAACTTAACTAATAAAGGAATCCTACCTCTAAAGTCTGGAGCAAGACTATACATGATTGATTTGACTGTGAAATATAAACTAAACATAAACTAAACATAGACTGCTAAGACTCCACGGAAAATGCGGAGCTCACCAAGGAAACCAACTGCAACCGACCTCTACTGGATCAACGGTCCCTCGTCTGCCTCCTGATCGAACTCTGAAACAAAATGCGGGGAGTGAGTCGCAAGCTCAGTGATGGGGTATCATGCATGTCATGCAACACATACTGTCATGTTATCAATCACATATACTTGTCCTATCTACGTAGCTGCACCTCTCTGACGACGGACGCGTACCGTCGGAGATATTCGCACTCGAGCCCCCATACTGAACTGATAAATGACAGAACATGAGCCACCCTACTGTAACTGATAACTGAGACTCGCTACCACTAGGGTGCGGCCATATGACGGAACACGAGCCGCCCTACTGTAACTGATAACTGTGACTCGCTACCACGAGGGTGCGGCCATATGACGGAACACGAGCCGCCCTGTTGTAACTGATAACTGTGACTCGCTACCACGACGGTGCGGTCATATGACGGAACACGAGCCGCCCTGTGATCTGGACCTCTACAACCACACAGGTGAGGCCAGTCATATTGTATCTGTATCTGGGGTGGGACTCGAGGCGCTTCGTGGCAGTATGTCACGGCTAAACTCGACCGGGAGCTGCATCCGGGCTATAGCGTTGAAATACATACTACGACGGTTCGCAGACTACGTAAACAGTCATCACACAATTCTACAATCATTCTACTCATACACTGCATATTATCATTCTGATCATAAATCATAGGGTTCTAACATGTTTCATATCATGGCATAGCATAGCATAAATCATTCAAGCTCATAAATATAGTCATAATGCATAACATCATAATGATGTAACGTAAATACCAAGGGACCTAGAAGTCATTCACTCTTTCCTGTTATGTTATTTATTAGGGAACTTATCTATCTGAGCATATCCTCTACTAAGACCTGTTATCCTTTAGGGAACGTTTCTACTAAGGTACGTTATCTTACTAAGGTTTGTTATCTGTCTAAGGCATGTCGTCTTACTGGGGCTTACTATCTTACTAGGTCACGTTATTCTACTAAGTTATGGTATCTTAATGAGTTATGTTATCTTATTATGTTATATCATCCTAATAGGTTATGATGTGTTTGCTAGGTTACATTATCTCATTAGGTTGTATTAATTACTAGGTTATAATTAACTCACTAAGTTATATTATCTTACTAGGTCGCATTAATTACTAGATTATATTATCTTACTAAATCAGGTTATCTTACTATTGATGTTATCTTACTAAGTTATGCTATGTTACTATATTATATTATCTTACTATGTTAGGTTATCTTCCTAATCATATTATTTACCTAAGCATGTATTAGACCTATCATATTATCTACCTAAGCACGTTATCTACCTATCATATTATCTACCTAAGCACATTATCTACCTATCATATTATTTTCATAAACATGTTATCTACTTATCATATTATCTTCCTAAGCATGTTAACGTAAATATAAACATATAAACATAAACATAATCATATAAACATAAACATAAATATAAACATATACAAATGCTACTATGTGGCAGCCACGGCACATCCACCCTAAAACCTCCGCTCACCTGGAAAGTCCTGAGACTGGAAGGCACCGCTAGCTCCGGCTCCAGCTATCGGCACCGCCTTTGCACCTGGCATGCAAAAGACCCATCAGGACCGCACAAAAGAAAAACTAAAACTTGAACTAGGCTGCGCACTGAACCTCCGCTAGCGAGAAATACCTTCTCGCTAGCAATGGCACACTCGCCAGCGAGCTGTCACAGCTCACTAGCGACTAGCACGCTGACAGGGGCAAAAACGTCTTTTTACTCACCGTCGGGAACTTGCTCTTGCAGAGTATCCCCAAAACATAAAACTCACACTATCCTCGGTAACCAAGGGCGCCCAAAGCACTGCTCTGAAAAAGGCGGAGTGTGAGGTGTGAGGGAAAAGAAAACATATCCTCTCATATATATAGGGGGAGGGGGAAGGCTGACAACGAGCTCTAACCAATGTGGGACTTCGGTCCAGTCGCTAGCGACTAGCTCTTCGCTAGCGGGCAATGGCTGCTCGCTAGCTAGCACCTTCTGTCAGCAACGTCTTAACGTCTGTTCTGAACGATGTGGGACTATATCCCATCGCTAGCGACTTACCTGCGGTCGCTGGCGAGCAGCTACTCGCTAGCGGAAGCTGACTGCTCGCTATCGAGTCCCCTCTGACAGCAACTTGCTGACGTGTTTCTGACGCGTCTTGAGAAAAGTCCTTCCTAAGGGACACTATGATACGGTGTATCACATGCCAGCCGCCAACCGCACTGATGTCCTCTTATTCTCTCTTCTGTGTCATTGTCCACTACAACATATGCTCCTCTCAACCAATCGATGTTGTCCTCTTCTTTCGTCGAGGGATTCTTTGTCGCACTGCGTCTAGAAGAAAAGGGATGAAAGATGAAAAAAAGAGAGAGAAAGAAAAGAAGATGCAACGGCTAAACAAGAGGAATTAAAGAAAAGGAAAATGATAGGTTGACATTCATATATGATGTATGAGATGAACATCCATAATTGATATCAAATAATAGTATTGTGATGTCAAAATAATAACCTCTGATGCCAAATTATTATGGATGTCAATCTCATACATTATATATGGATGTCCACCTATCATTACCCTAGCGTGTGGTTCGGGGAATGAAAGATATCTAGGAATGTGAAGATGATAATGAAGAATTAAGAAATTATTTACATGAATGTTGAATTTTTAATCTCATGGGAATGGAATGTTGGATCCACTATTCCCATGGTTTCATTCCCACCTTCCACATAGGAATGTTAGATTCCCATGGGAAGGGAATGTTGAACCCATGTACCTACCAATGGGTCTACGGGTTATGAATCATTATGTCATAAATTTTCAGAAATATTCCTCAATTTTTCAAAATTGAATAGAAAATACTATTCCCAGGAATGAAATTTCATTCCACGAACCACACGCCCCTAAAGAAAAATTAAAAGTAAGAGGGTGCAAAATAGAGTTCAGGGGAAGGCTAGGATTTCAATGCTAACGCTAGGGTTTCAATGCTAAAACCTGCAATCCAATAGGAAAATAAAAAGGAAAAACCAACTAAAATTAAAAGAAAAAATATGTTCAACAAAAGCAAAGAATAATTAAGGGCTTACTAGTCAGTGGTTATCAAGTCACAATTTTTAAAGAAAAAATTTCAATTAGAGAAAATTATAGGAGTTAAAAAAAGAGGATGATTTTTTTTCTTTTGAAATAAATGGTCAAAATAGAGGTGGTTAAAAAGAATAAAAGGTGATTCTCAAAATGAGTGTAAGAGATAATACTAACATTTATTAATTTATTTATTTTAGAGGCATGGATCAATTTTTGTTTTTTGAAGTTTTTATTATTTTTTTTGGGATGACTAGTGCGTTTATTTTTTCTGACTCTGGGGTCAGAGTCAGGGAGTAAGTGAAAAACTAACTCTGTCATGTGTTTGGTGCGATGGTCACAGTAACTCAGTGAGCAGAATCACAGTGATCCAGTGAACAAAATTATCAATTTTTTGTTCACTCCAATTTTGGAGTCACTGTGTATTGCAGAGAGTCACTATGTGCTGGTAAGGAGGCACAAATATGTGAGGATGTATTCAGAGTCATTTTTGGGGTCATTCTGACTCTTGTGACACTGACTCCCTTGACTCTGACTCCAGAGTCACTGAAAACAAACGCTACCAAAGAAATGCAACAAAACACTTTATTATGCTTTATGAATTTTTTATTTTATTATTTATCAATTTTGAACCTCCGAATAATCCTCTTGTTGAACTAACTGAATTTCTAAACCTCTCTTTCTATCTGTTTGATGGACGGTCCGATTAGAAAAATGCTTATGGTACATTCATCAATTCAGCCACCACCCAGCCACTTCATAGAATGTATAAATAAAATAATTTTTTTTCTCTCTTACACAAACACAAAAGAAAGAAAGAAAACACACACGTGCATCACTCTCACTTCTCCCTTCTTCTTTATCTTCTCTTTCTGCTCATTCATGTTCTTCTTCTCTTGCTGCTGCAACCCACCATACCATTCCTATTCCTTCTTGTTATTGTTCACATCCTTCACTCAACCACCAGGTTTGTACTTCTATCTTTTTCTTCATCATCTTCTTCTTCCTCTTCTTCTTTCTCTTTTTCTCTTTCTTCTTCTTGTTTTTTGGGAAAAAAACATTTTACCTCCCTGGATGTTTGGGTCGTTGCAATTTAGCCCCTGAACTTTCAAAACGGGTAATACAGTACCTTGTATGTTTTAAAACGTGCAATTTACCTCATCCGTCACAACTCCATCAATTTCTCCGTTAAATAAGCACATGCAATGCACATGTCATATTTAATGGACTAAAATACCTTTTTTTTTGCGAAAATAAAAAAAGCACTTTACCCCCTGAATGTTTGGGTCGTTGCAATTTAGCCCCTGAACTTTCAAAACGGACAATACGGTACCCTGTATGTTTTAAAACGTGCAATTTAACCACTCATTCACATATAACACAATTTCAAGATTTAGTAGTTACTTGATATAACCTTTCAACACCAATTAACTAAAATCAGTAGGATCTTTAAAACAATTGAATTATATGCTTAGAAATATGCTTGAACTAGTTCAACATATTTCATATATACTAACTCAACAAATATAAATATGAAATATGTTGAACTAGTTCAAGTATATTTCTAAGCATATAATTCAATTGCTTTAAAGATCCTGCTGATTTTAATTAATTGGTGTTGAAAGGTTATGTAAAGTAACTACTAAATCTTGAAATTATGTTATATGTGAATGAGTGGTTAAATTGCACGTTTTAAAACAAATAAAGTACCGTATTGCTTGTTTTGAAAGTTCAGGGGCTAAATTATAACGACCCAAACCTCTAGGGAGGTAAAATATTTTTTTGCCTTTTTTTTTCACTACCCATATTTAAAGGTTTTTTCTTTGTATTGTTTGACATATTTTTTTGAATAAAATAATTTTTTTAAAAGAAAAAGTAATATATTTTTATGTTATTTTCTTTTTTTTCACGTTTACAGTGATAAAAATGTAATTTTTAGGGTTTTTCGACATTATAATATGTCTTTTTAGCTGCTACTTAGTTGGGTTTTTTTAAATATTTTGTTGGGTTTTATCTATTAGTAGATTGAGTTTTTTAAGTCTATTTAGTTAATTTTTAATAGTTATTAGATTTATTTTTTTAAATAAAAAAATGCATTATCTTTAGAGAAAACAATGTATTTTTTCATTTTTTATGTTGTTTTAATAATAAAGGTACTATCTTTAGTAAAAAATAATACATTTTGTGTTTTTTCATGTTTAATGTGTTGTTTGATTGAGTTTTTTTATATTACTTAGTCGGGTTTTTTGTGTTATTTAATTGAGTTTTTTGGTATGTTTTGTTATATTTTACTGGTTATGTGTTTTATCAATTTTTATGTTATTTTAGTAATAAATGTGCTACCTTTAGTGAAAAATAATGCATTTTTTGTTTTTTTTTTCTTTTCATAATGTTTAAAGTGATAAATATGTTATTTAAATGTTTCTTTTGTTGTCCCCCAATTCACATTAAACGTGATTTTATTGGGTTTTTTCATTGTTTGATTGAGTTTTTTTATAGTTGTTGATTGAGTTTTTTTTATTGTTTGATTGAGTTTTTTTCTATTGTTCGATTGGGTTTTTATATCACATAGTTGGGTTTTTTTGTGTTATTTGATTGAGTTTTCTTTTTGTATATTTTGTTATACTTTACTGGTTATTAGATTAATTTTTTTATTCGTAATTGTTGTAACTTTCTGACAAAAATAATGCATTTTATTAATTTTTAGTGATAATTTATATTAGTTTAGTGATAAGGGTGCTACTTTTTAAGAAAACTTGATGCATTTTGTGGTTTTTCTTTTTCATTTTCACCATGTTTATAATGATAAAGTTGTTATATTTAGATTTTTTTTATGTCTACAATGTAGATTGAACGTGATTTTGTCTGTTTTGATTGAGTTTTTTGCATTGTTTGATTGGGTTTTTTCACATGATTGATTGAGTTTTTTTAATTATTTAATTGATTTTTTTAATTTGATTTATTGAGTTTTTTTATTTGATTGATTGAGTTTTTTATTTCATATGTTATTTTAGTGATGAATGTGTTATTTTTAAGAAAAAATAATGCATTTTGTGTTATTTTTTATTTTCACCATATTTATACTGATAATCGTACTATATTTAGGCATTTTTTGCTGTCTACAACGTACATTGAACTGTCTACAACGTACTTGAACATGATTTTTATTTGTTTTATATTTGATTGAGTTTTTTTTATTGTTTAATTGGATTTTTTTATTGTTTTGATTGAATTTTTTTATATCGATTGGATTCTTTTGATTATTTTGTTAAATTTTTTATATTATTGAATTCAATTTTAATTGTTATTAAATTGATTTTTGTTGTTGTTTAATTGTGATTTTTCATTTATTTTGATTTGATTTTGTTTAATTGGGAGTAAGAAATCCCAACAATAAATTAAAAGTGAAACCAAAAAAAGGGATTTATTCGGTACCCAATATTTTTGTTGGGTACCGGTACCTAATTTTGTGCTTATATGTTAAAGTAAATATAATTTGGTACCAACAAAGCATAGTAGTCGCGGTTGCAGCCTTCCTAGATGCATCTTATTCTCAATCACACATCTTCTTCATCTTTCTCGCATAATGCGCCCTCTCTAGCAACAAGTTATGAATTGAGTTTTTTTTCTTAAATTGATAAAGTTAGAGAGTATCAACATAAATTAAATTAATTTTTGAAAATTACTAAACTAACATGTTATCAGTTATATAAATTTAAAAAATTTAAGATAATTTTATATATAAATCATGACAAATACATATATTAGGTATTGGTACCCTATATTTTTCTGGGTACCGAATCAAAATCCACTAAAAAATAAAAAATAAAAAGACAGAGAAGGAGAAAGAAAGAAAAATAAGAAGAAATGGGTGCGCGTGCACATCAGGAGAGAAGGAGTGAAAGTGGGATGAGATGTTATGACATGGGCGTGAGCCCCACGAAAAAAGAACGGAAGAGTGGCTGAGGGATGGCTGATATAGTAATGTGTACGTTAGCACTACCGGTGCGATTATCATAACCTTCGTTGAAATAGGAAGAGAAGGTTTAGCCAACGACCCTATTTGACATGCAAGTCTATCCATACTTCTACATTTCACTTGCTGTCAGCTATAACTAATTAACTACTCTCACTATTTATTTTGTGTTTACATAAATAAATAAATAGGACACTACAGACACTGAATTCCTTTCATTATCCATACTTTGTTCACTTGTTATGTTTCTCTTTATCCAAGAAAACTGTAAGAAACCAACAAATTAGTAGTTGAACGATACGAAGGCATGGATTATTGTGTGTACAGGAATCCCAAGGAACCCATTGAGGCCCGTGTGACGGACCTTCTTTCTCGTATGACTCTGAAGGAGAAGATTGGTCAAATGACTCAGATCGAGCGTACTGTTGCTACCCCTTCTGTCATTACAGATCTCTCCATTGGTACCTAAATGTCCAAATTTTCTATTTATTTAAGTTAGTTATTTTGATGATTAACGTCAAACTTGAACTTTTTTTGTAATTTCATGGATTAAATTGATAACTTTCTAATTTTAAGGACTAAAATTGAAGCAAACATATTATACCCAAAAAGAGTGGAGTACACATGCAATTTCAAATAACAAAATAAATCTTCACTCGTTTATTTTGCATGTGTGCCTCCATTTTGTGCTGGTTCTGAACTTGTTGGAAATTGAGATGATTTTGGGTGTCATGAGAAATGGGAATTTCGATATCTGTGTGTGTATGTTTTGTTCTCCATTTTGTTCTAGATTTGAACTTGTTGGAAGTTGAGATGATTTTGGGGAACCCCATTTGAGTGTGCGCCTCTATGTGTATGTGTATGTTTGTGTCTCTATTGTGTGCAAGCTTTGAACTCGTTGGAAGTTAAAATGAGTTCGAGGGACCCCAATTGAGAGTGTTTTCTTTGAAAACAATGGGAATTTTGATGTCTCTTTTTATGTTTCTGCCTCCAATTTGTGCAAGACTTCAACTTGTTGGAAATTAAAATGAGTTTGAGGAACCCCAACTGATAGCTTTTCTTGAAAAGTAGGAATTTGATGTTTATGTGTATGTTGGTGCCCCCCGTTTATGTTTGTGCCCTCATTGGTAATGATAGATTGACATCCATATAGGATGTATGGGATGAACATCCATAATTATTTGGTATCAGGGGGTCATTATTTTGGCATCACGATACCATTATTTGGCATCAATTATAGATGTCCATCCCATACATCTTATATGGATGTCAACCTATCATTTTCCTTGTGGAAGCTTTGAACCTGTTAGAAGTTGAAATGAGTGTGTGGGACCCCAAAAGAGAGTTTTACTTGAAAAATGAGAATTTAGATATCTCTGTATACTTGTGTCTCCATTTTACTCTAGCTTTGAACTTCTTGAATGGGAACCTCTTTTGGTGTTTCACTATTTGTGCATTTTAATTTATAGGGAGCATACTCAGTTCTGGAGGTAGTGCACCTTTTGAAAATGCAATGTCATCGGATTGGGCTGATATGATCGATGGCTTTCAAAAATCGGCTCTAGAATCAAGATTGGGGATACCGCTAGTTTATGGGGTTGATGCTGTTCATGGTAATAATAATGTCTATGGTGCTACTATATTTCCTCACAATGTTGGCCTTGGAGCTACTAGGTTGGTGTTCACTTTTCTTGTCCTTTAGAACTCAATTAGCATGAGAAATTGATATTTTAAAATTTTATAGTAGAGAGCGGTTAGAGAGTCAGGTAGTATGACATGTTATGTGGTTTTCTTGTGGAATTGCTGATTTTATCGACTGCTAACAAAGTGACAATGCATAGAAAAATTGACCATTCTGAATGATCATTAGACAGAACAGGTTATTGGTCCCTTACTTTGATATGTGTTGTTAGAAGTACTCGAAATTAGTTATCTCTTATACTGGAAAGATGAGAATGCACTGCAAAATATTGGTATCTTAGCCTCTTAATATGTTGAAAGAGTGGATTAATATGCTGCTCACAATTATAGAATGTATATAATACATGTTTCAATACATTGCAATCTCATATGAAGAGATACAATAGAAAAAATAAGAATCAAGGAAATCAATCACTAGAGAGGTGGGGGATACAATGCCGAAAATTTCCAAAAGGAAGGAGAGAAGATTTTTGAGAGGAAATAATATGCAAACAGATGGAATTGCAGAATAATCATTATCCCTTTTTTTCTCAACCACCTAACCTTATAAGCAACTTAATGCTCCTTCCATTTATCTTAGTTGTTACATGTCACTCAATTGTAATTAGTTGTTTTCAATTCTGTGGCATGCTTGTAGAGATGCTGATTTAGCTCAAAGAATTGGAGCTGCTACAGCACTTGAAGTTAAAGCAAGTGGAGCTCACTATAGTTTTGCACCTTGTGTGGCGGTAAGGCATTGCAATCATAGTTTTTAATATCGGATGGCGGAAAATGGAGGAAACCCAAAAAACCGCCATTGGTTATGGCGGATGGCGGAAATTGCGGAAATAGCGGACCATGAAATAAATAAGTATATATGCACAAAAATGACACACAAAAAACTGCAGATATAATAATAATAACATCATAAGGCATGAACTTCAAATAATCCCACAAAAAAATAACAGACATCACCTAGTTCTAAATTCTAATCATCATATCCATCATCATCATCATTGACATTAACATATCCCTCTTCTTCCTTATCAGATTCAGAATTAAACTTAATTTCTTCTTCATCTTCTGAGCTCTCCTCCAAAATTCATCAGTAAACTCATCTTGCACTGTATAGTGAATCCTATACTTGTAGCATGACAATGAAATTACTTCTGAAAAGTCCTAGACCTTGTAATTGATTCTCATGTTTTCATCAGTTCCAGAAGTCCAATGAATATGGGATTTAATTTTCATTTTTAAGTCCAGAACTGCAGATCAGTAGCGTTATCTTTCTCCAATCTGAAAGGATTTACATGTTCCTAACAGTAGTTAAAACAAGTAAAATATATCAATTTTTTTCATGTATTTTTCTTTTCTTTTCTTTTACTTGGTTAAACATACAGGTCTGCAAAGATCCAAGATGGGGAAGATGCTATGAGTGTTACAGTGAAGACACTGAAATAGTCAGAAAGATGACTCCCATTGTTTCAGGTTTGCAAGGAAAGCCACCACAAGGACATGAACATGGATACCCTTTTGTTGCTGGAAGGTAGGCAGAAACATTATTACAAATTTCATCAATAATTTTGATTAAAAATATTGAAATTTATTATGCTGTCATCAACAATTTAAACAGACACTTGACAACAGGATGACTGCATTTTTTTCCAATGGTTCTTGTTTCCATTTATTGTCTCCATATATCTTTTTCATGTGATTTACACTTTAGGAAAGAGTTCTTTCCCTTCAAACTTTTCCTTCATTCAGAAATAAAATAAAAAGTGATCTCCCTTTTTTTTTTTTTATGTTATTGATATTTTGTAACACAAAATCAAGTTTGTACAATCTCTTATTTCTTTGTTCTGCTCTTGGCATAGACTTACTATATTTTGGAATTTTTTTAACAAATTAACGATAATATATCTTTATCAAGAAGTTAATCTGATGTTTAAGTTATCCTTCAGGAACAATGTTATTGCATGTGCCAAACATTTTGTCGGAGATGGAGGTACTTATAAAGGTGTGAATGAGGGAAACACTATATTATCATATGAAGACTTAGAGAGAATCCACATGGCACCTTACTTCGACTGCATTTCCCAGGGAGTTTCAACCATTATGGCATCCTATTCTAGCTGGAATGGACGCAAACTCCATGCCGACCGTTATCTTCTAACTGAAATCTTGAAAGAAAAGCTAGGTTTTAAGGTAATTCAGTAAAAACAATCTTCCTATTATCGGTAGCTTAATTTTCAAGTTGCTTGTGCATTAGTACACTTAAAAAGTATGTGACCCAATTTTATACATTAGCAGTTATTTGATATAAAAAGCATCAAAGAACATTGTAGAAAATGGGCTTTCAGATTATCCATGCCTTCAATCGGAAGGCCTCTCATGTGAAGAGTCATGTTAGTCATATAAAGCCATTTTTATGTTTTCACTGAACAACTTAATTTTTTAGGAAAATTGGTTCTTAACAATTAATATGATATCAAAGGCTATAAGTATCCAAGAGTTTGATCCTTGTGATCCTTATTCTTCTGATACAAAATATGTATTTCAGCACATGGTAGAGTGGGCCTATATGTTGTCCAAACTTCAGGGCCAAATGGCTCGCATGAAGGGGAATGATTGATATAAAAAGTTTTTAAATTCAACCAACTTGGGTTGGTCAAGTGGTTAGCTCACTTGGCCGCTTAAGCAAGGGTCGGGGGTTCGATTACCGCCTTGTTTATGCAGCAACCCGTTGGCCAGCGGTTAAACCCTTAAATGGAGCTTCACACTGCGGCGGGTTAGTCCTTGGCCTATTGGGCTGGGGGATACCGCTGGACCTAAAAGTTTTTAAATTCTGGACCTAAAAGTTTGAGCTTTTATAACAGTCAGCCCTTGAAAATTTTAAGGAAGTTGTTTTGAGATGTGATAAGAATGACCGGATTTTTTTGCCCTTTATTTTGTTTCTGTATTTGGTTATGACAATTCTTTTACCATACCATTGTTGTCATAGGGCTTTGTCATTTCTGACTGGGAGGGACTCGATCGACTCTGCCATCCTCATGGGTCAGATTATCGCTACTGCATTTCCTCTGCCGTCAATGCTGGAATTGACATGGTATAGATCTTTGATTCCAAGAACTTTTTTATGATTTTCTTTTATTAATCTGTTCACTTATTATGTAGGTGATGGTGGCTTTCAGATTTGGAAAGTTCTTTGACGATTTGACCTCTCTAGTTGAATCGGGGGAAGTACCAATGAGCAGAATTGATGATGCTGTTGAGAGAATTTTGAGAGTAAAGTTTGCTGCTGGACTTTTTGAATTTCCTTTAAGTGACAGATCTTTGCTAGATAGAGTTGGTTGCAAGGTAAGCAAAAACTCAGCACATAATGAACCTCTCTTTCCCATTGTTTTGGATGAGTTTTTTCTCATGAGGATATAAACATGCTCACTCTGTCGACGAATCGACGAATAACTATCACTTTTACAAAATTGGGTTGATTTAAAAAAAAATAGAGTAAATATCCTATTTAGTTCCTCAAGAGTAACTTTGAGCACAATTTAGTCCCTCAAGATTTGAAAGTGACAAAATAGTCTCTCAAGATTAATTTTATAGCAAACATTAAATGAGAATTTAGTCTCTCTGTTAAGTTTCTGTTAATTGAGTTGCAGTGATGTATATGACACATTGTATAACATATCACCTAAGTTACGTCATGTTTGTAACTCAGTTAACATAAACTTAACAGAAGGACTAAATTGTCACTTAAAGTGTCATATTAAATTAATCTTGGAGGACTATTTTGTCACTTTCAAATCACGAGTGTCCTCGAAATTAATCATAAGGGACTAAATATGATATTCACTCAAAAAAATATGAGGTCTAGAAACATTTTAGTTCCTGTTCAGTTTAATTTATGAATTTTTTTTTTTTTCATTTCATGTTTTCAGTGTATTTTCTAATTTCAGAATATATTGAAGGAAATAGTGAGAATTAGAAATGAAAATAAGAATTTTTCATGTTTTCATTGTTATCTTCGCAAAATTTTGAAAATAGAAAACAGATTGAAAAACAGAAAGTGAGAACATAAATCATTCAGACCCTTAACTTTGTTTACTATCTATCACACTTATTTTCCAGCCACATAGAGATCTCGCACGTGAAGCAGTTCAAAAGTCGTTGGTTCTATTGAAAAATGGAAAAGATCATGGCAAACCGTTTCTTCCATTGGATAGGAAAGCTAAAAGAATCCTTGTTGCTGGAACTCATGCCGATGATCTTGGATATCAATGTGGCGGTTGGACTAAAACATGGTTTGGATGTGGTGGGCGGATTACTGTTGGTAAGTGCCTTTGTTTTTGTCTTTTTATTTTCCTAAGTTGTTTCTTGAATCCCAGAATCTGAGAACCTTTGTTGCTTAACAATAGTGAAGTACTCTCTGTTCTTTTTGGTTGCTTAGGAAAAGTGGTTGTTTGTTGTTAGCTAATAAGCCTAGAAATTCATTCAGTTAATCATTCCTTACCAAGTTTCCAGTTTAATTTTCTTGTCATAAATCCATATTTATGGAGAAAGTGAAATTTGAAAATGAAAAATGCTAGAGGTACGCCCTGTAATCAGCCACTATCAGCCACCACCAAAAAAACCACATAAAAAAATAAAAAAACTCAATCGAATAAATAAAAAAACTAAAAAAAATAACATAATGATAATTAAAAATTCACTAAATAATCAAATAAATTCATTATAATTATGATGAGAATGAATAAATAGCACAAAATATATTATTTTTTCCTAAAAATAGTACTTTTATCATTAAATTATCACTAAAATAACACACATTGATACTAAAAATGGACAAAATACATTATTTTGTCAATTTATAGCTGTTACTAAATTATTTTCTTTATTATTTGATTAGGTTTTTTTATTTATTTGATTAGGTTTTTTATTTATTTTGATTGGATTTTTTGGTGATGGCTGATGGTGGCCGATTGCAATGGTGTACATATATCATTACAGTTAGAAAATATATTTATTTATATATGTGGTTATGCTCATGCTCCATTTTTCCTAATTTCTTATACTCTTCTTTTCTTTTATCCCCCACTTTGTTAAACATTGCTGCTATATATATCTTATCCTACCATTTCAGGGACGACAATTTTGGATGCTGTTAAGGCTACTGTTGGAGTTGACACTGAAGTTATTTACGAGCAGTTTCCTTCAAAGGACACCATAGAACACAAAGAAATCTCTTTTGCAATTGTGGCTATTGGAGAACCTCCTTATGCCGAGACCTTGGGCGACAATTCTGAGCTTATCATCCCCTTCAGTGGAGCTGATATCATAAGCTTAGTCGCTGACAAGATCCCAACTCTTGTCATTCTGATATCCGGAAGACCATTAATCTTAGAGCCATGGCTGTTGGAAAAGATAGATGCTCTTGTCGCCGCATGGTTGCCCGGCACCGAAGGACTCGGAATCACGGATGTCATCTTTGGCAGTCATGACTTCAAGGGGCAGCTACCAGTGACTTGGTTCAAAGGTGTCCAACAGCTTGATCAACCAAATGGTGGAGTTAATTCATGTGAACCTTTATTTCCTCTTGGTTTTGGTTTGACATATAACTAGGAAAATTTACATGAAGAACCTCAAAGATAGCCACGGTCACAATAATATAAGTAGATTCTGAGTAACATTGCCCTCCATTGG
The DNA here is from genome assembly GCA_013621005.1 of Aeschynomene evenia. Classification (NCBI taxonomy): domain Eukaryota; kingdom Viridiplantae; phylum Streptophyta; class Magnoliopsida; order Fabales; family Fabaceae; genus Aeschynomene; species Aeschynomene evenia. The sequence goes on along the minus strand of CM024263.1, from coordinate 16,720,386 downwards.
GCATATCAATTGTTTAATACTACAATCAATGTATATCAAATCTGTCACCTGGGTTTAGTTGATATATTTAAAATCAAGAGTAAACTGCCAAGTTGGTCCCTGAGACCCAGACAATTTTAGCAGTGGATAAGTTAGTCCCTGACATTGAGAAATTGATAAGTAAGTCCCTGACAATTTCAATTTTCGGACAGTCGTTAGTCCCTAAATGATTTCTGTTATTTTCAGAGATCAAAATGACTTATTTATTAATTGTAAGGGACCAATAAAAGAAATTTAATAAGAATGAATCCTATAAATTATTATAATATGAATATTGACTCATATTCATTCTAATTATTCATTAATTCCAAGCTACATATAATTATCCTTATAAATATTAATTCTCTATTTTGATGTAATATTATAGCATGTAAGAAAATGGAAGATGAGTGTTATAATTTTTCAATATTTTAGATACAATTTTGCATGTAATACTCTTCTTTATAAGTTTCCTTTTGATCTTTTTCTGGTTGCTAAGCATCCAAAACTTAAACCACTTATGAGATGCAATGATGGTCAGTAGTATTTGTTGTGCTATAATACTACGCTATCTAATCTTAATATTCTAAAATCCGTGGATCCTACAGTTCCTTTCATACCAACTTATACATGTGTCCTTAATTCAACAATTTTGTTATTAATTCTTCTCATTCAAACTAGACTTCCACCTTTACTCTGGTCAAAGTAGAAATAAATTGCAATGCTCTTATGTTGACTCCCTGTATACTCTTCATATTCTATATAAGAAATAGAACTACATCAACTATTCACGTTAATCGCTCTTCATATCATATATTTTACCTTAAATTTTTTTTTCTGGCCAAGCCGTATCCTTTTTACATTATGTCGGCTGCACTTTCGGCACCCATGGATATTCCAATGTTGCTTACCGGTCATTTTAAGGTAATTATTTTGGATTTCATACCCAACGATAACTTTACACAAATGTTACCTTAAGACTATATGTCCTAAGTTTTAATCCATGTGTGCTTATTGATGCAAGGATTCATTTTCTCTACCACAAGGCGTCTCTGCATATGTTGGTCACACGTCGTGGATTGTATTGCAAGTGGCTGATGGGAATTATTTCAAATTAAAAAGTATATTGGTTGATAACAAGCATGCTATATTGTATGATGGTTGGTTAGAATTCATTGAATACTATGGGATTACAAATTTTTGTGGATATTTGCGCATGATCTTTAAAGGGTTTTGCATTTTTGAGGTCCAAATATTATCCATGCAGAAAAAGGAAATTTCATATCCACAATTTCAATACTCTAGGTTGATTCATGTATTATGTGATGTTGATTACTCCCACTATCGTCATCATATGCATGGTTTACCCATACATAATGGTACATATGGATATTGCAGTTCTTATCCATTCCCCGGTCGTGTTCTTCCATTGCATCATGTTTCCACTACTAATTTGGTAAACATATTACCCCTACATTTTTTTTTAATTATTATGTTAGTACGAGTCATATGTTATAATTGGTACTTATATTTATTAATATAAAAAATTTGTGATTTTATTAAGAAGCTGTCAGTCTCATTCATGATGAATTTTATGTCAAGTACAACAGTTGGGTTCAAAATATATCATGATCGACTTTCTTCTGGATTTCCGTTCAAAGTGGTAGCTTCTGAAGATAATCAGGCTGAAGTTGATGTTTGTCATGGGTGGGAGGACTTTTGTTCATATTTTTCACTTACTTGTGGTCATTTTGTGAAGCTATCTATTAACGGACCAGAACCTCTTGGTTTAGTTGCATCCATAATGGATTAGTTGTTTGTACTTATCTTTATATGTACTAAGTATTTGGTTAAACTTAAGTACTATCTCCTTATTAATGTATTCACAAATCTATAAAGTCCTATTATCAACGGTATACCTGCCCTTATTAAATACCTATGTAGCTGGTGTTATTTATTGGAGAGTTTGTGTATGTATTACCTGTCCCAGAGTTGTGATCATTACACTTAGTCACATCATCCCTAATGGAAAGTACCAACAAATTAATAATTTCGGCTTCTTCATATATCATATCTATGAACCCATCCTGCATAATGATGATAACCATCTATTATCTCTTATGTAGTATAAAATTAATTTACATTTCTACTAATGTAGTATAAAGTTGATTCACATTTATACCGATGTATTGTATCTAAATATATTAATTCACATGTAAATGCATGCAATGCGATTTAAAATCTGGAACTATGACATACTAATATTTTATTAGAAATACGTGCTAAATACACTAAATTCATACACCATATATTATTATGATTATTAGTTTAGTTATACCCTTTTATATTTTGTATTACCACCGAATAAAACTATCACCTTCTTTCATTTTTAATACATTTAAACACTCTAGATTCAAACTCACCAGTTATATCAAAACTTTCCAGTCGATATTAAATTTATGCAGCTCCCCGTTTTAGAAATGCGTTTGCCTTCCTCCTTTGTCATTATGGATTGCACCCCACACAAGATCAAACTTGAATTCAATGCTTTCTTTAATCTTTCACCAAACTCACCATAATGAATAATATATTTCATTTAACTTATATATATTACTAAATGCGTAAGGTTTTTCCCTCCCGCTTATGTATTATGTGCAATATTTTTCATCATCTGAATGAGTATTAAATCATTCATTTATTGCATACCTGATATTCTATAAATAGAAGTATGATACCTTCCTCCTACCACTCAATCTTCTTCTATATCAATCAGATAGTATGTACCAACATCTTCCAGCATAATTACTCATCTCTGATTATTAATTGACTTAGTATCTAACTTAATTTCAGCACAATTAATATGTGCCAGTTGTTTCCCAACAAAATTTTTGACCACAGGGTCCATATTATCTACTTTATACATAGCCAATATCAAAATTTAATATATAAAATATCTGTCCAGTGTATTATCTTCTTACTATAAAGCTCACTGGAGCAACATCACACATTCCACTATCATTGGTTTTTCTAATAACCAAAATTAGAGTGTTCCTTTCTCATATTCATTATTTTGTCTATATGGCTTCTGTCTCATCATGCATTGCAAGGATATTTCGTGCCCGACCTCGATGCAGAGTTTTCTACCTTGAAATGGATCCACAAGCTGTATGCGTCATTCTCTTTTATTCATATTGTTTTACATTGTTGGAAAATTTATATGTATATCTAACACATAATTTTATTTTTTTTTGCAGTTTGTTGTCCAGTTACCAAACGTGTTCTTCCTTAAGTTTGGACATGAAATTTCCTCGAGGGTGTACTTCAAGGACAGCGTGGGAAATGAGCTCGAAATGCTTATTGACAAAGATACGTTCAATGGATATGTGCTTGATGGATATAGACAGCTGATGAATTTTTACAAGTTACACTATGGGGGGTGGTTGAAGGTTTTTTATGTTGGCCATGATGTTTTTCGCATAAGTGTTCGTGACGTTGATCTGAACAGGATTAGGTATCCTGACCCACCCAAGAGGGTGGCATTGCCTATCAACTCACTTGATATGCAGGTCATCAATAATGGTTTAATAGGAAATCTTCTTGATTTTCCAATGCAAAACTTTGACTTTGCCAATAATCTTCTTGACTCTGATCGGTTGATTCACCCTATCACCTCTGGTTCACGTCGTATCATAGATGATTGCAGTTCTTCAACTCTTGGTCCTCCAATTATGTTTCCTGATTTTCCTGTGCATCTCACAGATCATGTTCCTATCACTCAAATTCAGGATGTTGGTAACGACACACCAAATAATACCTCTCAAGTTGTTGAACCTGAACCGATCATTCATAATGGTTCTTATTATGATGATGATGGTCAGGTGGAATCCAAAATTAATTAGTTCATTCACAGCAGATAAGCCAATGGGTTTGATAACTTTGATGGTTTTGAGAGGACTATATGTTGATGATCATGAAGTGTGTTGGTTAGGTATTTTCCATGGTTATTATGTTTAAAACTATAATTAGTAATATGTTATTGGTAGTTTTCATATGTTATATTGTAGTTTTTGTTCTATGTAATTTGAAGTTAGAAATTGTGGTAAATTAGAGTTTGTAACATCCTGAATGCAATTAATCATATTTCCCCAAGAAAGTATTGCGTATCATGTATTTTCCCACCTACACTAATTTATCATGTTTTAAAATAAAAAAATATAATTTAAATCGTTTAATAGATAAAATATAAGATGTAACGTATTGAAGCAGAGTTTCATAAATGTTAATTTTTTCTATTTCTTCATTCATATATACTGGGTGATGCTAAATGAACAATACAAAATCAGCTCAACCACCCAATAAATGAGATTTTGGGCTATAATTACTCAGCTCATTACAATTTCAATGATTATTTGGGCAAAATCAAAGCCAAAGTAGGCCCATTGATTGTATGGGCTGATTTTTCATTGTCCACTTAGCATTATTGTATATACTCATTATTAGCTTTTTATGTTTTGTCATATTCATTAAATATCGGTTATGGTTAAATACATCATTATCTTGGTTTGTTCACATTTAGATTTAAATATTAATATATTATTCATATCTAAATGGTTTAGGTTTAATAATTATTCAGTTATCTTTGGCAAAATTAAATATTTCCACTTATTACATTGGAAGGTTTAATTAAACTGCACGTCCACGTAGTTCGCTAGATTTTTGATTCAAATGTATTGTATTTCAAAATACTTAATTGAGCCCATGCACCTTTAAAATTTGTATTTTTAATTCGTCACACTCGTGTGTTAAAAATTTGACTAAACATACAAAATATAAGGACGTTTTTAGTAAGAGCATAAATATCAGCAAATATAGCCAAAAGATCTATTTTAGTTTTGGTTTTGACGCAAATAATCATTGAGATTGTAATGGACTCAATAATTATGGCTCAAAATCTCATTTATTAGCTGGTTTGACTGATTTTTTATTATTCATTTAGTATCACCAATTTTTATATTAAATTATCACAATTAAATGGAAGCAGCCGTAAAAAATTAGTAATCAAATAAAATTAAAAAATATTAACTATATAAAATTAAGACACCCACAATTTAATTAAAAGTTAGAAATTATAAATAAATGTTATAAAATATTAAAAACATAGTTAATTGAAAATATTTCTCAAAGTTATGTTAGTATATATATAAATAATGAACAAGTCAATTAAAAGTTACTAAAAATAAATATAAATCCCTTTCATTTTTTATGATTTATATTTTTCGAGTTTAAATTATAATTCCATTTTTTATATGTTCATTAATTTGAGTTTAATGATAACATACATAAAATTTCATCAAATAAAAAAGGAATGTAGCAAAATCAATTATATGTAGTAAGAACATATATTTTTATATATACATTATCACAATTAAATTGAAGCAGCAGTAATAAATCAAGTAATACACTTATTATGAAATATCTTCAAAAATATTATATAAAATTAAGACAACAATAATTACATAAAATTAATAAAATTCCAACTTATAAGTTAAAAATGATTAAAAACATATATAATTGAAAACAAGTACATGTTATATAATTGAAAACAAATATATTTGAATAAAATATATGTTATATGTTAAAGTAATTACATTTTTGTTTGACGGACCTTTTATCTTAAACACATTTTCAAATGATGGTCAAATGATTTTTCTTATAACTGATTGTGTTATGGATTTAATTAGAGTCAAAAATTTATAAGCACTCAACTTCAAATTAATTAATCTAAATTTTAGTTTTCTAATCCTACAGTAAACACACACGAAACAATATCAATATGACCATATTGTTTCTTTTACATAAAAATTTCATTAATCTTATTCATGTAATAAATATTTAATTATGGAAACTAACATTTGACATATTATTAACTTCATAAATAATAAATAAATAGTGTAGCTGATATTATTTATTGGAGAGTTTGGGTATGTAATACCTGTCCCGAGTTGTGATCATTACACTTAGTCACATCATCCCTAATGGAAAGTACCAACAAATTAATAATTTTGACTTCTTCATATATCATATCTATGAACCCATCCTGCATAATAATGATAACCATCTATTATCTCTTATGTAGTATAAAGTTAATTTACATTTCGAGCAATGCTATTTGTATATAGAATAGTCTCATTCACCCATTTTTACCCATTTAAAAGTTGGCAATTTTTATAAAAATGTTAGCAAGTTGCCAACATATTAATAAAAGTTACCAACTTTTTAAATGGGTAAAAAGTAGGTAGATATGTATTATTGTATGTACAAGTAGCATTTTCCACATTTCTACTAATGTAGTATAAATTAATTCACATTTATACCAATGTATTGTATCTAAATATATTAATTCACATGAAATGAATGCAATACGATTTAAAATCTAGACCTATGACACACTAATATTTCATTAGAAATACGTGCTAAAATACACTAAATTCATACACCATACATTATTATGATTATTAGTTTAGTTCTACGCTTTTCTATTTTGTATTACCACCGAATAAAACTATCACCTTCTTTCATTTTTAATACATTTACACTCTAGATTCAAACTCACCTGTTATATCAAAACTTTCCAATCTGTATTAAATTTATGCAGCTCCCACTTTCATAAATGCATTTGTCTTCCTCATTTGTCATTATGAATTGCACCCTGCACAATATTAAACTTGAATTCAATGCTTTCTTTAATCCTTCACCAAACTCACCATAATGAATAATATATTTCCTTTAACTTACATAGTTATCGTATGCAACCATTTACTATTTTAAACCCCACCATTTTATTCTATAAGAAACTATTATGTGCATGCTGCCTTAATGCATTAAAAATCATTGCAATAGAAACTACTATCAGTGTTTAAACACTTAACCAAATTTGGCCAACTCTCAGTCCCTCTGTATCACACCGGCACTTCCTTACATTCATACTTATACTTTTCTAACATAATAGCATGGCAGCTCCAAATAGAGAATTTCCCACTTCAATCAATGATTCAACCTGTAGGTTCTTCTACCTTGAAATGGACCTTAATAAGGTAATAATCTACTAAATCCTATTCTTTAACTTTTATACTATGTTGAGTCTTATTTACCATGTTTTTTTATAGATCATATTGTTGTTTTAATCCTCAAGATACATTGTAGGTGCTCCCTGAACTTCCTGCTGTGTTCTACAACATCTGGAAGGATGAATTAACTACAAGAATGCTTTTTAAAGATGGTCACGGTAATGTTGTGGAAATGAAACTTGACTTTGGTGAACATCATGGCTATATAGTTGATGGTTATTCCCAAATGATTACTCTATATAATCTTATATTTGGTGGATGGTTGAAAGTTTTTTTTGTTGGCCAAGATATATTTTATTTTACTGTTAGAGATATCAATCTTTCTACACTTGCACCTCCATATCCACCCACAACAATTACTCTTGAAAATCCTTTTGTTGTTGACCATTACACACCAAGATTTTCATATGGATCGTTCCAAGAGCCATTTCCTACCACCAACCTCAACAATGTTACGGGTGTTTCTCAGCCTTTACTCGAAGCTGTTAATGACATTTATAATGTTGAACTAGCTGGTCAAACTACTTATAATCAAACAATAGAAGTTTGTGAGCCAAGTCTCACAGCACCATCCTATGAAATGCTCTCAAATGTTCAGTCCCTTCATGGAAATTTACTTCCCGTAAATGATTCACAAAATTATATTTCTAATGAACTATTTGCTGTTAAGGCAACTTTCCGTAACAATGAGTTAGTTATAAATGTGGACTTCCATGGTCAAACCGATCTTCATCCATCCAACGTCCCGTATGGAGAACAAAACTTTGCTTCTAATGTAATTGATTTGACACAATGTGAAGATGAATGCATGCAGCTTTCTCATTCTCATGTGACTCCACTAGAAGATGAAGTTGCCCAAGTTGGTGTCCTCTGCAAGAAGCACATCCAATGTGGGGATGATGGGGTTATGTATTATATATGTGAGAAAATTGTGTCTGACAACGAGTCCAAAAGAAGAAGACTGGTGATTTCCTGATACATACATATACATTGTTTTAATATTCCTTAATATCTTCTAATAGTTTATATAAATTAATGTGTTTGATGTATTTGTCATATGTTTATCTTTTATATTTCAGTTTCTTCCGACCTCATTTGCTCTAGATGCATTTCCAAAAAGAGCAAAAACCCTTCGCGTTACAGATCCGAATGGTAAGATCCACTACATTGATCTCAGCTGGAATCCTTTGAGACCTAAAGAGTTATACTTAGGGAAAGGATGGCACCAATTCTGCATTGATAACCAAATTTCAGAAGGGACACGTCTTCGATTAAAGGTCCCAATGCATGATGAATGTTCGGTGTTTGCTGAGATTGTTAAGGATTGATTATGTTATTTGTCCAACATATCTATTTATGTTATTATTTCAGTTTTATATCCTATGTAGTCAGTATGGTACTTTATTTATGTACTGTTGTCCTTTTATCAATATTTCCACATTTAGTGTTGTAAGAATTGGTCAGACTTCCTTTTTTCTCTTAATATATAATTGTATGCTAAGAATATGTATTCTTAAAATTATCTTTTACCCATGAATATATTATCGTTTGTCATTTCTCATTATATATATATATATATATATATATATATATATGCATAAGTTCATAAGTATTTGATTTCTCTCTTACTATATTATATATTTGTTATAATATACATAGATATATATATTCATATATTTAAAGTCATACTTCAAAAATTTTAGTGTGCATCCTTTACAACGACATCAATAATACCATCAAGTTTTCCTTAATGACATAATATATTGTATGCTTACGTACAGAATATAGCATATGACATATTATAAAATTATAATCCATCTTATGGTAGTTCTATACCAAATAAAATGTTAGTAACAAATAATAACATGTAATTCTTATAAATTTCAAACAAAATAGAAGCACGTAATATAAAATACACCTTCCATATATGGTCAGAATTATAGTATTATTTAATTACGAGTAACTCTTCTTGCTTTTTTTAAAACATAAGGGGGCGTTTGGTTGGGAGAATTCTTGAAGATTTCTGGGAATGTTTTATGGGAAAATCACATTCTCATATTTGGTTCACTTTTAATCAAAATATTCCCGAGAAAGTTGCATTCCCGGGAAACCAACATTTCCACATTTTTTAATCTCACCTCTCCCATGGGAATGTTTCGAAGAGTGTAAAAAGATCATATTACCCCTACTATAATTTGTTATTTCCAAAATTATTCTTATCTAATATCAATAATAATAATAATAATAATTATTATTATTATTATTATAACAATAATAATTTAATTTTAAATTTAGTTTTTATTTTAATTTGAATTTTATTATTAATTTTATTTTTAATCTTAGTTTTTTAAATATTTTATTTTAAATTCCATTTTAATTTTAATTTTAATTTTAATTTTAATTTTAATTTTATTTTATTAGTTTATTTTAAAATTTGGTGCATGCTTTTCATATACATTTATTGTTAATTTTTTCTTTCATTGTTAGGAATATTTAAGGACAAATAAAAAATATTCCCAAGAATGTTGGTTTAAACCAAACACAAGAATGATTCATTATTGGGAAAGTTATATAAGGTTCACTAAAAGTGATTCCCGCGAATAAGATTCCCGGGTATGTGCACATTTCTGGAAAAAAAAGTCATCCGCAAACCAAACTCATCCTAAGTAACTATATCAAATAAATGCATGAAACAAATAACAAAAAAAAAAAAAACTTCAAACATTAGTTCCACCTCAATAAATAAGAATTTAATTTTAATGCACTAATAGTTAGTTGTAAAAATATTTTACACTATCATTTTTTTCAAAATACTATGCTTATATGAATTTTCAGGAAACAGCTAAAAAAAACACTATCATGACTAACCTGCAATACATAATTTGATGATTGTGTAAAAAATAATACACACTTAGTATATGAAAATCAAATCATATAAATAATCAATCATATTGGTCTACATTTCTCATTACTAAATGCGTAAGGTTTTTCCCTCCAACTTATGTATTATGTGCAATATTTTTCATCATCTGAATGAGTATTAAATCCTTCATTTATTGCATACCTGATATTCTATAAATAGAAGTATGGTACCTTCCTCCTGCCACTCAATCTTCTTCTATATCAATCAGATAGTATGTACCAACATCTTCCAGCATAATTACTCATCTCTCATTATTAATTGACTTACACCACAACTTTATCTCTTATATTCATTGTCTCCACATATTTTAAATGTTTTCTACTATTTCATTTTGCCCAACAGCACCTTTGAAAATTAAATAGTCAAAAAATGATGGAGAGATCAGACTTTTTGACCAATTTTGTGATTATAATTTTCCCCTCCCATAAGTTCCGTTGAATATTGTTGTATGCATATTTGTATGTCTATGTTATAAAATTAATTGTCGCCAAAATACCTATTCGAATTAACTATTGGCGCCAACAAGTTTTTAAGTATGCATTTCTCATCCCCTATAAATTTAGTAGCGGCATCACCTTATTTTTGCAAACTACACTATCTCCTGTTTTAACTTATCCTTTATTTCCTACATCTTTGTACTCAAACACTCAGTCTAAGGTATGTCTTCTCAGTTTGCTTTAGTTAGTGATCTTAAGATGTGCCATACCAAACAGTGAAAGATTAAAGTTAGAGTCATCCGTCTGTGGAAGGTTCCATCCTTTTCTGACAAGCAGAAAAATCATCACTTGGAGATGGTTGTCATGGACCACCAGGTTTAACAATTATTTAGATTGTAATCATTTCTATATTTTCTATCATATGCCTTATGAACCAATTTGTAAAATATGTTATAATATTGCGTTATTTCAATTTTTTAGTCTACTAGAATTGGTTGTTCAATCCGGAGCTATCATGCTAAACTGTTTGAGAACAAAGTCTCTGAAGGTCAAGCATATATTTTATCAAACTTTAATATTATTCCCAATGATGGCCGGTATAAGCCAACACGCCACGAATTTAGAATCATGTTTAAGAGAGATACCCAAACACGTCAAATAGAGGACAATTCAATTCCAAGCAATTCATTTGACTTTATCCCTAACTCTGCCATACTATCCGAGGAGAAAGAAGATTCCCATCTCCTAGGTCAGTTTTGTCAATGTTTACTTATTTCATGCAAGATTTTTTTAAATGAATATATAGACTAAATTTCTTCTCTATTACTTCTATACAGATGTTATTGGTTTGTTGACAGCTAAAGGGAACTTATCAACCATATCAAAGGACGGGAAAGACCTCAAACTCATTCAGCTGGAATTGGATGACCTTGAGTAATCTTTAAATTTAATCCATGAAATTATTTACTTTCTTATTTATGTTTTGTATGGTAATTTTTCATTACATAATAGATATGGTGCAATAGTGTTCACATTATGCTTTATACACAGGAGTAATGATAGGATTAAATGCACCTTGTGGGAAGAATTTGCAGTGCAATTTGACAAGTTTGTCAAGGAAAACAAAGCATCTGAATACATCATAGTACTACAACTTGTCAAAATGAAGAAATTCAGAGGTTACCTCAAACTATATTAAATATTCTTAGGTCATAATGATGACAATTCATCAAATGCTTAAAGCTTAATTATACAAATACAGGTGTTATGGGCGTGTCTAATGCCACCTACACTACTAACCTTTTGATCAATGAAGATATGGCAGAAGTCAAGCAATTTAGGCAAAGGTTGATATGTATTATAGGATTAGAATATTGTGCACATATATATTTTACGTATGTTTTGGCTTAATAAATTGGGTAATGATATGCAGGTTATGTCTTATGGATTCCAGCTTATGCCAAGTTGTTTCTCAAATTGATAATGATCCAACCTACTCTTTAGTTGATGAATTCATCTCTATTCATCATTTCAAACCCATTCAGGAACTAAAAGAATTTAGTGAGGTTGGTAATGCTTAATCCATACAAATTTTCAACTAAATTATCTCTTATATGTTACATATTTAATAGGTGGAAAAGGGAATATTTGTGACATTTGGAATGGTAAAGGAGATTGAAACTGAGTACAACTGGTGGTACAAAGCATGTAAGATTTATTTCCAAAGTTTGAAGGAGCATTTGAAGAGTTTTCATTGCAGAAAATGTGATTCATATCCAACAACTTATGTGCCCAGGCATGCATTACATTTTCAATCTTTTTAATATTTTACCACAAAATATTAATAGTTTTTTATACATTAATGATATTGTTAAGCTCTTAATATATATATATATAAAGATATCAGGTATAGCATAAAGCTTTGAATTGAGGATGATTTCGACTCTGCTACATTCATGTTATATGATAGGGAGGCCACCAATTACCTTAATATCTCTGCTAATGATCTTAGAGTCATTCAACTAGCAAGGGTACACTAGGGTTAATCAATTTCATGATTTGTTATTTAAATACGACACGGTCCTAAATATTGGTTAATATACCATGATTTTTTATGGTTAAGGTCCGAAGAAAAATGAATACCCTGTTGAGATTACTTCATTGATTCACAAGAAATTCCTCATGAAGGTTTCCGTGAAAACTGAAGACCTTAACTCATTTCAACCAACTGTGATAACCATACTTAAGCTCTCATGTGATCCTGCATTGATTTCCGCTTTCAAGGCCAAATACAAAATTAACGATGTATGAAATAATGTATTCAATATTTATATTATTTTATTAGTTATAACCCTTCATTAATACTAACATTATCGTTGACAAAATTTGATACTTATATGTGCTCAGCTAGGATTCATTCCTGATAACTCAGATGATAGTTGCAGTTTGGTTGAAGCTTCGGCCACAACTAAGGTTAACCAATTGAGGGGACATATATTTTATTAACATTTTTAAACTAATTTATGTTAACAGTGACAAATTTAATTATATTACATGTATAATTTAACATAAAGAAATATTGATTCAGGAAAGCTCGCCTCAAACCTGTAACCTTGCAGAGGTTACAGCAGAAAACAACCATATCACTCCCCTAAAGAATTCTGATGAGAAGGAGTTGGTAGTCAAACGCTCAAAAACATCGTCCAACCAGTGCAGTGTCTCATCCTGTAAAGTCCGGAAGTTGATTTTTGAGGACGATGATTGAGAATGAATGCTTTGGTGGACTTATTCAATGGTTCCAGTTATCTTACTTAATGTGTTAGACATGTGTATGTGGGACTGGTTACACGTCCTTTTTTATTATGATTGTTGTTAAGTTTTAGTACTATGGTGTTTAGAAGTCGTTTAATTATGTTTAAACTTTAAATGTCTATGTTAATTAGACAAGTCTACCACTGTATAAATAAGGAACCATTATTGGCTTTGTGTGTGAAATTCTCATTGGTTTCTCGCTTGGCTTTTTGTCTTTATCGGTATTACAGTTTTTTAACATGATATAATATAGAGCATTGCTATAGGCACAACAAAAAGCCAGCCAAAACAGCCAACAAATAAAAATTTGGACCACAATCACCAAGCCCATTAAAAATATACTCATGATTAAAAGTGTTATTTGGGCCATAAAGTGTTAAATGGGCTTTGTTGGCTGGTTTTTTGTTGTGTCTCAAAAAAATTTGTGTATAATATATAATATTGTACACTTTCATCAGGATTTAATATTATAAGAATGCTAAGTGGAAAATAAAAAATCAGCTCATACAGCCAATGAGCTTATTTTGGCTTTTAGTTTGACCAAAATAATCATTGAAATTGTAATGGACTGAGTAATTATGGCTCAAAATCTCATTTATTGACTGGTTTGACTGGTTTTTTATTGTGCATTTAGCACCACTCTTAATATTATATACAATTATAATACTGTAACTTTTTTAACCAAAATCAAATTATACATCCTCATCAACCTTAGTCAATTATAATCTCTCGGTTCCTTTAAATTGTTTTGTTTTTTTTTATTTATGCAAATTAATTAAGATAATCAGTAAATATTCATACACATAGTAAGGGATAATTTGGATAATAAGTTCTTATGAAGAACTAACTTAAAAAAAGTAACTTATGAATAAATATTTTATATTTAATTACATCACAATAAATATCGTTTTTTATAATATTTTAAAAAATACTTATTGATAAGTCATAATATCAGACTTCCTAAAAAAATACTAAAATAATTTTCTGCAAAATAATCAATTATATTACCAAACAGGAAAATTATTACTTTTGACTTATACAAAGTTAAAATAAGCTGCTATCCAAACTGGTCCTAAGTCTATTCAATTACCTTTAAATTCGACCAATCGATCTCATAATATACACATGTGTATATGGTTAGTACAAATTCTAGCGTAAACAAAGGATATCTAAAAGGCTATAGATTAAATATATTATAATTAGAAAATTCATATAAATGAAATTATAAAAATATTATAGAATAAAATATATGGTAATTATGGTCCACCATACATTGACCAATAGTAGAGAAATAGAAGTTAATTTAATTAAAAAATTAATTATTTGTATGCGGGCTATTTCCCAAACCTTAGACGAATAGAAGCCCAGTCAAATTATAATAATGTCAATCAATATTATTCAGCTAAACTTTACAACTGTAATATAGTTTTATTTTATTTTTTAATATTCATGTTTCCCTTAGTAGAAATATTGCTTACCCAAATTGATTTCCTGTTTTCAATTTGTATCACAGTTTACACAATGAACGATCCGTATCAATCTCTATCTGCGAAGTGCGCTAGACAACGAAGGAAAATTATTATTCAAAATAAGAATAATAAGGGCACTTTGTACACTCACCAGTGGGATTCTCGATCAAGTGGTAGACAACCTATCCACTATTTTTATATATTTGTCTAATAATTACATGTAATATATTGACTCAGGTTCAATATCACCCAAGTTTCTTTTGTCCCCAATTTCAGGACAAAGCCACAATCAAACATCTTCCTATTCCAACACTCCTACACATTTGGGTCTAACAAAGCTCAGCATGTTTGGAACTACATCAACTAATCAAAGTCGAGGCAGCAAATGCAATGTTTTGTATGATATAGACACCATTCATACACCATTGTCAGACATTTCTAATGGTACTTGAGTGGATGATGAAAAATAAAGTCATATTAGCTATAAAATGATGAATAGTTATGTAAAAGTATTTATCAGCTTTATTGGATTCAATAACTTTTATAATTTTCCAGTTTTATTAAAGCAAAATAGGGGACAAACTTCCACATCCAATGACAGTATTCATAACCATAATGCATTTAACGGGGATGTTAACAAGAAAAGATTCAAGAGATTACGACTATCAGGTAACCATTATATGGTCCACCACCATTTAATATTTTTTATCATCATTTACTATATGCCCTTATTTGGTTCATACTTGACAATGTTTGATTCTTACATCCAGTTTGTAATTATCAGGAACTGTTCACTTATTGGAAAACACAATAACAAAATAAATGCAGGTCTTTCATCGATAACAAGAAACCTTTTAAATGAACTATGTGACACTAATGGCACAACCTCAATTTTGTCAGCAGCTCATAACTCAGAGCCATATAACTCCATAGCTGATCCTCTACGTGATTATGAAGGTACCAATAATGTTACACACTCTTTATTTGTTTGCTTAATTATATTTTTTCCTCTATATGTAGTATAATACTCATTTGAAAATTCGTAATTGTTAGTTATCAATGGATTTGATGATGTTATGCTTGGGGAAGATTTTGAGGATTATCTATTCGAGCTAGGTAGATTTATTTTTGGTTAAATTACTTTAAATATAATATATGCAATTCTTCTATTTATATTTTTGACAAATCAACATATATGTCGTCATTCATTATTCCAATATTTGTAATGATTAATTAAGGTACTTATGATTTTTCATGTAGTTGATGTAGGGGATATGAGTTCTGATCCCCCGCTGACGAGAGAGACAGGTAAGCAATAATTTTACACACTTAGCCTTAACAACATTTATATGTTATATATAAATGAAAACATGCATTTAACCATTGTGGATCTCATTAGGAACACTTGATTTTGGGGATCCAATTTTTGAGTGTGAGTTCTGCAAAGCAATGCTTTGGTATGATGAAAGGTTATTACGAAGTAGTAGCGTTCGAGTCCCAAGGTTTTCATTGTGTTGTAAGGAAGGGAGAGTTCAGTTACCAATGCTATCTCAACCTCCGAAAATTCTTCAAGAACTTCATCAAAACAATGATTACACCAGTAGATACTTCTTAAAAAATATTCGAATGTTCAATAGTATGTTTTCCTTTACATCAATGTCTGGTAAAGTAGATTACCAGATCAACAAAGGAGGTGCACCACCAATATTCAAATTAGGGGGCCAAAACTATCATTGTATAGGGAGTCTTTTACCACCTCAGATGAAGAACCCGAAATTTTCTCAATTGTATTTCTATGACACCGACAATAAGGTTGACAATCGAATTAAGGCAGTCAGGTAAGGTCGTTCTTTATTTTAACAAAATTGCATTTTAATATATTAATTATAATTAATTATAATTTTAATTTTTTATAATTCAAAACTACATATATATATATATATATATATATATATATATATATAACATTGTTTTTTATCATATCAATTTTTATATTAAATATCTTTTGATGCAGGAAGTCTGGTGAAATTAGTAAGGCTGATCACACAATTGTATCTTCTCTTCAGCAAATGCTTGATGAACATAATGTTCTTGCAAAGTCATTTCGATATGCAAGGGACAGAGTTAATGCAGAGAATCTCGATAATATCAAGTTAAAATTGATTCGCAAACGCAATACTGATGGAAGAAGGTATAATTTACCTACTGTATCTGAGGTAGCTGCATTAGTAGTTGGTGACATTGATGACTCATTACTTGAGAGAGATGTAATTATTGAAACACAGTCTCATGTTCTAAAAAGAATAGATGTGTCACACCCAATGTATCTAGCGCTTCAATACCCACTACTTTTCCCATACGGTGAAGATGGTTACCGACAAGACATTCCAATAAGTGAATCATCATGTCGTTCTGTGGGTAATAAAAGGTGTAGAATAAGTATGCGAGACTTTTTTGCATATAGAATCCAAGATAGAAGCATTGAGTCCTCTATAATTCTTTCATCCAGAAGGTTATATCAACAGTTTTTGGTTGATAGTTACACAATGGTTGAATCAGAGCGGTTAAGATTTATTAGACAAAACCAACCAAAGTTGCGAGTTGACCAATATAAAGGACTGCATGAATGTTTGGTTCGAGGAGAGACTGATACAACAAGTATTGGGAAGAGGATAATATTGCCAAGTTCTTTCACTGGCGGTCCACGGTATATGTAAATTTGCAGGTTACCCAAGTTACTTCATAACAATCACATGCAACCCATAATGGAATGAGATCAAGAGATTTGTTTCGAAAAGGGGTTTAAAACCTGAGGACCGACCTGACATACTTTCTCGAGTTTTTAAGATGAAACTTGACAATTATTGAAAGATCTGAAGACTGGATCAGTTTTTGGCAAAATAAACGGATGTAAGTTTTGAAAGCTTCATGTATGCATAAATGTTGAACTTCTACTAAACGTTTACGATGATAACTTTTACAATTAATATTGGATTTGATTCATCCTATGACAGATGTTTGCACAATTGAATTCCAGAAGAGGGGGCTACCACATGCACATATTCTACTATTCATGCATAAAAAATACAAGCCATTGACTCCTGATGACATTGACAAGTATATTTCAGCAGAAGTTCCAGATAAAAATTCTCAACCAATGTTGTATGATGTTGTTCAGATGTACATGGTTCATGGCCCTTGCGGCAAGCATAACAGGAACAGCCCGTGCATGATTAACTCGATGTGTTCAAAATTCTACCCAAAGACTTTCCGTTCAAGGACAATTATTGATGAAGCTGGCTTTCCTATGTACAGACGTATGGATAATGGAAGGACAATTGAAAAGAGGAATGTCATGGTGGATAATTCATTTATTGTGCCATATAATCCTCAACTACTCATGAAGTATGGTTGTCATATAAATGTTGAGTACACATGTCAAACATCTGCTATTAAGTATCTTTTTAAGTATGTTCATAAAGGAAATGATAGGGTGACTGCTGCCTTATTCAAGAAAACCAAAAATACTGATGGTGTTGTAGAGGTTGATGAAATCCTTAATTACTATGATTGTAGATATATAAGTGCATCTGAGGTAGCTTGGCGAATATATGGTTTTGAGATCCAATCAAAGGAGCCTTCTGTGATTCGACTACCATTCCATTTGCCAGACCAACAACCAATAGTTTTCAAGGATACAACTCAATTGGAAGATGTTAAGGAAAAAACAATGTGCAAAAAATATATGTTATCTGCATGGATGGAGGCAAATCAAAAGTTTCCTGATGCACGCCTCTTGACCTACAGTCAGTTTCCTACAAAGTTTGTATGGAAAGAAAAATTGAATGAATGGATTCCAAGAAAAAAAGGACATGTAATTGGACGGATCTCACATGTTCCCTTTGGAAATAGTGAGGATTATTATATGAGATTGCTCTTGAATATAAGGAAAGGTTGTCAAAGTTTTGATGATATCAAGAATATAAATGGAACAATTCACAGCACTTTTAAAGAGGCATGTTATGCATTAGGATTGCTACAAGATGATAAAGAATTTATAGATGCTATTGAAGAGGCAAGTTCATGGGCTTCAGGTCAATTCTTACGAAGACTCTTTGTAATTATTTTGACATCCAATAATATGAATCGACCAGAGTATGTGTGGGAAAAATGTTGGCCACGTCTATCAGATGATATTTTATACCTTAAAAGACAAGAACTGCATTTCCCAGGTGATATGGAAAAACTACTCTCAATCTTATGTTTTATTTATATTATTGGCGTTGTGTATAATCATTATTGATTAATGTTTCATTTCAGAGTTAATACTTGAGGAGGCTCAAATAAAAAAATATTGCATTAGCCAATATTGAGGAAATTTTGCAGTCTAATGGACGTTCGTTGAAAGACTATGGTTCGATGTCATTCCCTACAGAAGAGGTAATGTCAACTGTTCATGATCAAATCATACTGGACGAGTTAAATTTTGATAGAGCTGCACTGATGGTTGAACACTCTCATTATATGCAAACAATTACTGATGAGCAAAAGACAATATATGATGAAATCATGGATTCCATATATACTGTCGGTTCTGGTTTTTTTTTTTCTATATGGATATGGTGGTACAGGGAAAACATTTTTGTGGAAGACACTTTCTGCATCAATCAGATGTAAAGGAGACATCGTTTTAAATGTAGCATCCAGCGGGATTGCATCTTTGTTGCTTCCAAATGGTAGAACTGCTCACTCTAGGTTTAAGATTCCTCTTAACATCAATGAAGATTCCACATGTAGTATTGGCCAGGGAAGTATCCATCCAAAGCTTATATCTATGGCTAAACTAATCATTTGGGATGAGGCACCAATGCTTAGCAAATATTGTTTTGAAGCTCTTGACAAATGTCTTAGAGATATATTACAATTTACCCCTACATTTCAAGCAGATTTACCATTCGGAGGTAAAGTTGTTGTTCTTGGTGGAGACTTTAGGCAAATACTGCCTGTAATACCTAAGGGTTCAAGACAAGATATTGTCAATCAATCAATTAATTCCTCTTATCTATGGCCATATTGCAAAGTTCTTAAGTTGACCAAGAATATGAGACTCTCACAGTCAATTGATGGGAAGTCAAACAAAGAAATGATGAATTTCAATAAATGGCTGCTTGACATAGGTGATGGACTAGCCGGGGACTGTACCGATGGTGAATCACTAGTAGAAATTCCACATGATTTGCTAATTAAAGATTCGGAATCTGCATTAGACCAACTAATCGACTTTGTTTACCCAAATCTCCCCCAAAGATTGTATGAGAACCAATTTCTTGGAGATAGATCAATACTTGCTCCAACCATAGAGGTGGTAACTTTTGTTAACAACTACATTATGTCCTCTCTTCAAGGTGAAGTAAAAGAATATCTCAGTGCAGATTCTGTTTGTATTGAAGAAGGAAATATGGAATCTGAAATTGACACATTTTCTCCAGAAATTCTTAATGGGATAAATTGCTCAGGCCTCTCACCCCACAAATTGACTTTGAAAATAGGTGTTCCTATAATGCTTTTGAGGAATATCGATCAATCAAATGGGTTGTGCAACGGTACACGTCTACAAGTTAGAAAGTTAGGGACACATGTCATTGAATGCATAGCACTCACTGGGAACAGGGCAGGTGATGTTGTCCTAATTCCAAGAATGAATATGGTTCCAAACAATGACTCTATTCCAGTCAGATTTCAAATAAGGAAGTTCCCAATTATGTTTTCATTTGCCATGACTATTAACAAAGCACAAGGGCAAACATTGTCCACTGTGGGACTATACCTTCCCCGACCTGTTTTTACACATGGTCAATTATATGTTGCCATCTCAAGAGTCAAACAAAAAAGTGGTTTGAGAATTCTAATTGAAAACGATAGCAACATTCCTAAGGGTTTCACCTTTAATGTTGTCTACCGTGAGATATTTGAACATCTGCACTGACAAGGTATTATATTATGCTTACTCAGTATCCCTTTAATCTTATTTACCCCAATTTAACTTCTTACTCAGAATATATTATATAAACTCGCTTTAGTATGATGTATCACGTTAGATTTTTTATGTTTAATTTTGTGCAGGACTACTTGCTAAGAGACTTTCACCACCCATAAGTATGATTTAATTTGTACATTTTGTTTATATAGTTGGAAAATTAAATAGAATTATGAGTCTTTTCGCTGCTAATGTTTAGCAGTAGACAATATGATATTCTCTACATCAACATTTGTTCTATTCTACCTTATCCATGAAAAAACTAACTTTTTTGTTCATTTGTTATTAGGGGTCTTTAACAAAAGCTATGTGGATAGTGGAAGATTGATATAACTCACGTGTTCCTATCAGAAGCCATTGGGGTGAACTATATAAGATATATTTGTATAATGGTAAACTTTGAATGTTAATAGGTGCTTTATGTAAGGAATTAGATGTGCATTACGTTAATAAAGACCAAAAATAATATTTTTAATTTATGCATTCAGCAGCATAAGTACATTGATGACCCAGGAACCAAAATTGAAGAACCAATCTAAAGAAAAAATAAAATAAAATATTGATCCACACTAGCATTTATCTTCAACAAAACAATGATTATAGGTAATGAACAGAAAGGTTGATAAGCATTTTAAATTTCTTTAGATCAAGGGGGATAAGTACTTATCAGAGTGATAGTTCCACAAAATAAACAATGAAATTTATTATTTATAGTTGCTCAAAAAAGAATGACAAACACACATACACAGGAAGCAAGTTGAGGGAACTTTACCTTTTTGTTTCTTGCTATTCTCAACCTCTTGATACTTCCACATTGTCCAGAAAAACCTACAATTAAGCTTATGAAAACAAATATTACCCTCGATAAACAATATGAAATTTCAAACAATTGATAAAACTAGAGGAGCACCTTCCATCTCAATCTCATAGAACCAATGAGGAATCCGAGCGATGTACAAAACCTTGGCAGCGCTCTCCTTCGAAGGGCTTCAGCAATTAACAAATATTAATATTAGTCAATCAAAAAGAGCACCAAACTATTGATTAAAATAATTAACAAAAGAAATTAGGGAGCAGTGCCTGGAATAGACTATCACCTTCGAAGTTTTGTATATAAAACTACACAGGATGACCACTTTGAGAATACCTATACTTTCATATTTGGTAGGAGACAAGATAAGATACAATAAAATCTTTAAATCCAAAAATTTGTTTCGTCACAAAGCTTATGAAGCATTTGATGTTCATCGAAGACAGAAAACCTGGTGTATGGAATGAGTGCGAGAGTCCCAAGAAATGTTGTTTCGATAAGGAGATATCCAAAGAGAATCTGCACAAGTTGGATTGATAAGAACAAATTTTTTTTTTTGGTTACTGATAAGAACAAATATTTATGATTTCCATATTTCTACATTGCCTTTTGGGCTGTGTGAATATAGTACTACTTACAAGTGATATTGGCTGGACATCAAACACTAATAAAAAAATATTTTATGGGTCATAATATAGTAAGATGTGAACAAAGAATAATATTAACTATTAAAAGGTCCAATAGGTGCTAAATTATAGTATATCTCTAAGTATATATAAAAGAAAATAGTATCAATAATGACTTTAAATATCATAGCTCTAAAATGACTTTAAATATTTTTGTGCTCAATAATAAATATGTTTGTTAAAGTCGACTAACGAGAAAGAAAGAATAATCAAGTCAACTAACAATACCTTTTAAAGTTCAAATATAATTTTTTATAGTTTTGTTGAATAAAAATATTAAATAAGCTATTTAAATTTTTGTTTCACAATTTCATTTAAGTTCTATCCTTTTCATATTAACAATATTATACGTGTGTTAATTTTTTTTATCCAATGTTTATAATATTGAATAATATGTCTTCCATAATATTGTTTTGAAACTTTAACCCCTCTGTATGCGTCTTTTTTTGTCACATATTAACCTTGAAAGAGCCATGATCACATTTCATTTGATGATTTTTTGTAATGTAAATAGAATGAGACTTGGTTATTTGATGTCTGAGATAGAAAGTCATAGTATAAATGTTACACTATTGCATTGCAATTAGTTAGTTTTCTCATACAATACACATAACAACACAACCAATCACAATATATAATGACCCGTGCTATGCACGGGTTCAAAAAACTAGTAATACAAATTCTTGAATAGTCTTCATGTTTTGGCACTTGGCAGTCGAACACGTGTCGTGTTTAATATAGCAACCAAATTTTAATATTTTAAAAATTGTATGTAAAATATTTATTTTCATGTAAAATATTGAAAAATTATAGCACTCATCTTCCATTTTCTTGTATGTTACACTATTACATTCAAATACATGATTAATATTTATAGGGGTAGTTATATATAGCTTGGAATTAATGCATAATTAGAATGAAATGAGTTGATGTTAATATAATAATTTATATGATTCATTCTTATTAAATTTCTTTTATTGGTTTCTTACAATTAATAAATAAGTCATTTTGGTCCCTTGAAATAACGGAAACCGTTTAGGGACTAAACACTGTCAGAAAATTGAAATTGTCAAGGACTTGTCAATTTCTCAATGTCAATGACTACTTTGTCAACCGCAAAAATTGTCAGGGACCAACTTAGGGGTTTACTCTAAAATCAATAATGATTACACCACTTTATTCAGCCACAATCAGTCACTAAATAATTTAATAACAATTAAAAATTAACTAAATAATGCATTTTATCTATTTTTAATATTAATATATGTTGTTTTAATAACAATTTAGTGATAAAGGTGCTACCTTTAGGGAAAAAAAAATTATTTTGTGCTATTTTTCTATTCTCGACATACTTATAGGGTGTATTTGAAAGTTTAAATTATAGGAAATGAATAAATTGAAGGAAATGAAATGCATTTGATGGAAATGAAATGAATTATTTCCCAATCCAATCAAGATTTGCAAGATTTAAAAATACAAAGGAATAAAATTCCAAAGAATTCTAAATGAAATTATTTCTCATTTTTGTTCATTTCAAATCATAGAATTCATTCTCAAATCAAATCAATTCCCATAATTTAAGCTTCCAAATACATTTATAGTGAATTTATTCGATTATTTAATGCA
This sequence comes from Aeschynomene evenia, assembly GCA_013621005.1. Taxonomy (NCBI): domain Eukaryota; kingdom Viridiplantae; phylum Streptophyta; class Magnoliopsida; order Fabales; family Fabaceae; genus Aeschynomene; species Aeschynomene evenia. Next base: position 16,696,441 of record CM024263.1, on the reverse strand, counting down.
TTTTTAATTGTCATTAAGTTGTTTTTTATTGTTTGTTTGTGTTTTTTTATCATTTTTATTGAATTTTTTATTTGTTTGGTTGGATTTTTTTACCTGTAAGGATGGTGGCTGTTAAGTAGCGTTTGTTTACAGTTTACAAGACACAAAATACAATACAGAACAGAAAATGACATGTTTGTTTAGTACAGACACATACAAGATAGACTATATTTGTACAAAAATTTTTTCTGTATTTTATGTCTACACTCAGAGTAGGTACACAAAATACAGGTACATATATATAAATTTTAATAAAAAATTTGTTCCAAACTCACCCTTATTATTAATTCATAATTCCACCATTTACCATTCTCATTTTTTATCAAAACCCCAAAACAAAATCTTGTATAAATATAGGTACAAATTTATTCTATACACACTAAAACAAACACCAAACAAAATACACAAAATTCATTGTAGTGTACTTGTATTTATGTATTGTACACAAAATACACAAATGTATTGTACCTGTATTTCTATACTGTATTGTATCAACTCTTAAACAAATACTACCATGATGACTGATTATAGTGGTGTACGTATAACATAACATTATTTTAAAATTTAGTAAGCGCTTTCAAGTTTCAATACAAGAAATCTCAACGGAAGGTTGAGGACTGGAGTAGGTTAGTTAGAACCGCACCAGTATAAAAATCTTTGTGTGTGATTTTCTCTTTTCCCTTAAACTCTTTATTTCTTGCAAACTGTTAAGAAATTATCTTTCGAAAACCAACCTTCTGAACTCAACTCAGAACTTAAAATATTTAAGTGAGAAGTGTTTCAAAACATTCTTATAACTTCACTTCACACTGCCTTAGAAGGTTAACTTTCTTTCAGAAGATAAAGTCTCTCAGAAGCTTTATCTTCTCAGAAAGACTTCCGCTGCGACTTAGAAGACTTTGCTTCTAAAATCTGTTTTGAAAGAAAACTTATTTTAATTTTGAAAAAGATTTTTAATCCTAAGCACGATTCAACCCCCTTCTCGTGCAAACACCTTCACTTGTACCCTATATAATCATTAGTAACACGTCCAGAACGACGAGGATCAGCTTTGAGCTCCCCAAATTAGGGTTCTAAGCCTTAGCAGGTTAGGATTTTTCACTATTCCATTAGTTTTTACACATTTTCTACTTCCATTTTGAGTTGATCTTGTAACTTCTCTTAGAAACCTTCATCAATTTCATGGAGACATTTTATTTTCTTGTTGGTTGTAAGTTTATTTCAGTTCATTTCATGTATTTCAGTTATGGTTTGATATTATTTTCATTATTTCCTTACTTTGGTTTATGATATGATAATGTTTTATTGTTGTGTTATTTTCAATACATGCTTATTTCTAGTTTTCATATTGTTCAATATGATATGTTAATGTTTTATTGTTATGTTCTTGTTTATTTTTTGATTTCAGCCCTTGTTCTACTTATGGATTGCTAAATCCTTAAGTGGTTCAAGAGGATTTGAGTGACTTTGAGGTACTTTGAGGTTTTGCACTTAGCATGTTTGATGATTTGCATCTTTGAATCTTTTCATAACTTAGAGGTATACATGATCATGGATATTGCTGAGCTATGTGATCTGAACTTGGTATTGTTAACATTGCTTGATCAAGTCTTGTTAATGTGCTAAGAAATGGTTAATGTGTTAGTAGATCTATTGATACATTAGCTATTAAAAAAAGTAAAGATGTTTAGTTTCAAGATCTTGGACTAGGTTAATATGGTTGGTAATTAATGGTTTGAAAAGCTGATATTGGAGGTGAGATCTCACTAGAAGATATTGTCCTAGAGAACCAATCTAAAGAATCACAATATTAGGATTAGATCTAATCTTAATATAGTTAACCAACATCAACTTATCTTTGTCACCAAAGATAAAATCCTCATTGTAACTCAACCTCTTGAATAATTGTTTTTATTATTATTGTCTTTACTTGCATTATTTTCATTGCATCAACCAAACCCCCATTTTGTGAACATCATACTAGAGAACACATTTTTTCTTGTTGCATTTGATACCTTTTGATTGTTTTCGTTCCGAGAAGACGACCTAAGTTACCACTATGTTACATTACATTTTGGTTACTTAGTTTATAAATTTCTAAATTTGTGAGAGCCACGACACTCGACACCAAGGGCTTCTTCCCTAGCCCAATTGTATGAATCGTTTAACAACAATGCAATTCGGAGCTCAAGTTTCGGTCGTTTGCCCATTTACCATCAAAGGAGACCATCACCTAAGCTTGTCAAATGATGGCGTATTTATAGGCATCCAAGTTCACTTCCAAATATGGAAACTTTGAACTTGACTTTAAAGGTTGAATCCATGCTTCCATGCGCCTATGCTTGCTTGCTAGCTCACTTGTATGCTAATTTGTTGTCATGCATGGTTGCCTTGCTTTCTTGCTTCTCTTGGTGTGCTAATTTGTTGTCATGCATGGTTGCCTTGCTTTCTTGCTTCCCTTGATGTGCTTAGCTTGTGATACTATCACCAAGCCTATGTGATTAGCTCTGGTTACTAGCTAGCTTTGCTTGCCACCTCTTGATGTGCTCCATTTGTTAGCTTGCTTGTGTAGCAAGAAGCTTCCCTTGGTGTCATGCTCTTCTTAAAAATTCGCCACCTTAGTAGCTTATGGTGCAAGATGCTTCCCTTGATGTCATGCTCTTGTTATTTTCGCCACCTATCTTGTATGCAAGGTTGCTTGTGTTGCAAGAAGCTTCCCCTTGGTGTCTAGCTCTTCAAGAAATTTCGTCACCTTGGTAGCTTGCAGTACAAGAAGCTTCTGTTGGTGTCATGATCATCCAATTTTTGCCACCTAGTTTGCATGCATGCAAGCAAGGTTACTTGTGTGGCAAGAAGCATCCCCTTAGTATCTTGCTTTGTTATGCTACCACCTCACTTAGGTGATTGCCTTTGCTTTGCTAACACCTCACTTAAGTGATTGCCTTTGCTTTGCTACCACCTCACTTAGGTGAATGAGTTAACGTTCTGAAACACTTGATGAAATTATTAGTGTTCACAAATAAATTTCTTATCTAACACTTAGGGTGTGATTGATTTGCCAATTTTTTGTTTTCATTCTCATTTCCATTATAAATAGGAAACACAAGTAAAAGTGTTTAGTTTTATTTCATTGAAAATATTTTCTAAAATCAATGAAAATAAGAAAATGCTAAATTCTCATTTTCTATGTTTTTAGCTAAAAGTATAAAAATAGAAAATGAGTTTGATGAAAACACCATGACATATTACCCACTAGAAAATATATAATCTCCATACCTATATGAAAATAGAAAATGAAAACAGAAAACATTTTCACAAATGAATCACCACCTTAGAGATTTTTATTATTCAAAATATTTTATGACAATGTAGGGTTCTTGGAATTAACATGAACTTCGAGGAAAGGCGTTAATCTTTGAACTTGGACCTCTCACATAATCCGAGTCTCGAGTTAGGGGAAATGTACGTACTTCATGCCCAAAAGCCCAGTTCAACAGTTCAAATAAAGGGCCCACGAGATGTTGGAAGTTAGCTCTATAGGAGAGCCCGAGATAGGATCTTGGTTAGGTGAACCCATAAGGAAACCCAAGTTGGATCGAGGTCCAGGACGTAGGAGAAATGACCTATTCTAGTTAGTGGGCCAAGCCACAGGCATAATATGGGTCTAGGAACGGATCCGAGATCCGACCTGACTCACAAGGGATCCAACCCAACTTGTCGTATAGGGCTGACAACCTAGTAGGAGTGGATGAGGATGCCAAATTTTCCAGAGCCACTCCGCAGATAAGGAAAGTTGTGCACGTTGTAGAAGCCGACACGACTGTTATCCCGAGTTTCATGGAGGCAGTTACCGAGGTTCCAGCCCAAATCCTTCACTATAAAAGGGGTGTCACTCTCGGTGATTTGGTTGGTCTTCAGTTAAGTTCTCATACTAGTGGAGAGGAGTAATGCGTAGAGTTCAAAATTCGATAGCAATTCCACATCAGAGTAAGGTACAAAACATATGTCTTTTCCTATTTCACTAATAATATATATTGTTACCAAGAGGATAATATTTGAAAATAATTAAAAATTAAAAAGATTACTAAATATATAATATTTTATCTTTTACATTATAATTGATAATTGATAGAATAAAAAAAAAGTGATTTGAGTAAAGCAAATGACCATCCATAATTTAGAGGGATTACACCCAAATTAAAGAGATTTATTTTTATTTTTTTTATCAATTTATATCATTTATTTTTTATTTAATTTTTCTATAGAAATAGATAAGAAAATAAAATGAATGTAAAAATTAACATGGAAGATCTAGAAGTGTAAAAAAATAGAGCGATTTGTATTTAGAGGTGATTATCTTTTTTATTTATTTATTTTTATAATTTTCTTAAACTTTTAAAATTCAAAAAATAACTACCTAAATGAGTATGAACACTAAAAAATATAGTTATTTTTTTAATCTCCTTTATATAATAATATAGATTTACAAGAATACAACACATATTCATCTACTATTAGCTTCTTGAAATTAAGAAAAATATCATCTAATTAATTATAGCATATACGGACTAGGAATGACAACGGGACAGGGACGGGGACAACCCATCCCCTTCTATGAAAAAATCCCTATCCCCGTTTCGTGCCTTGGGAGAATTCCTCCCCTATCTCCGCTCCCGTTGGGGATCTGGGATCCCTGCGGGGCCCCAAATTGGGAATGAAAAAAATTAAAAAAAATATTTGTTTTACATAAAATAAAATAAAATTAATTTTGAGAAAACTAATAAAATAATCATCAATCATAAAGACATTATTAAATAAGTTCTAAAGGTCACAAAAAGTAAAATAAGTCTTAGAGAACAAAATATAAGTCACAAAAAATAATAAAATATGTCTTTGACAGCGACTGAGTATATGTATGTTATGGTTTAAGAAATGTAAATCGAGAGAACGAGGGAGGGGCACCAGGGGAAGAGTTTGTTTAAGAAGTTAAGTTATTTTAGGATTTCTAAATTTCACAAAAGTGAAATTATATTTACAAATGTAAAATTATAAATTTACCATCGTGACGGCAGGGCGGAAAGCTTAGTGCCCATTCCATCCCCGAGCTATCCCTCAGAGAAATTTTCCTTTCTGTCCTCATCCCATACGTATAGCACACATCATGTAACATAGATAACACACGTTGGATACAAATTGAACGTATTTCAGTTGTACGTCAAGCATTATTGCATCCGCAGGAAAAAAATCTCCGACTGCGAAGCTCCAAATTTGGGGTTCCCGTGAGGATCCCTGCCTCCCCATCCCATTGCCATCCCTAATACGGACTACCAGCACAGAAAAAAATATTGCAGTTAATTTTGAGAAATACAAGAAATACATGGAATAAATTTGAGAATAAAGAGAAAAAAAAAAAAAGAAAGAGGAACGAGAAAAGGAAGTTGCAATTGGCTGTGCAGGAATACAAGTGAGTACATTGGCCTTTTTGGGGTCTCCTTAAAAGAAGCAAGCAAATGATACTTCCTTATATCATACACTCCGTTTTAAGGGACAAAAAAAATCACAACAAACACTTTCTTCATCATTTCCTTCACATATATATGTAGAGAGAGAGAGAAAAAACTCTTGTGAGATTTGGAGAGGTATTGTGCTGCTAGCACTCTCAGTCACAAGCAAATCAAACCATGTCTCTTGGGTATGCCGAGAAACTTTCCTACATAGAAGATGTGGGCAACGTTGGAATGACCGAGTTTTTCGATCCATCCCACGTTTTGAGAGAAAAGGTTCGTCCCTTTCTCTTCCATTTCCCTTCCAGAACTTCCTTGTTGTTGCTTACCCTTTTGCTCTTTTTGCCAGAATGTTAACTTTGGTGGATGATCTTTCCTTTGTATATGGGGTGCCACTATGAGGGCACCCCCAAAATGCTGTGAAATTAAGCATTATGCTGTTTGTTGCTATGTTTTCTGCATGTTGTGTTGTGCTGATTAAGTTGGATTTTTTTACTGGATGGAATTTGGTGGTGTTTTTCATAATCAGCACGCATGCTTGTGAATGTGTGATGTGTTGGATTATGATTACAAATACCTTGGAATAGATTACGAGCCCGTTGTCCTAGTCTGAGGGTTTTGAATTTTGTTTTAGTGAATAGTGCTTTGGTGTTTGGAACATTGAGAATTGAAATGTTGAGCAGGTACATGCTTAGGTTTTGTTTTTTTTTTGATTGAATTTCACCTAATGTGGAGGAGTTTCTGGTTAGACAATGGTTAATATGCTAAGGATAATGAAAATTAGTAGCTTTTTGTGCATATATGTGAGGCATGCCTTACATAAGATTGTTGATATCTTCCCATTGTCGGTATAATTATCATCAGTTCTGGGTCTGTTTGCCTAGGGGTTTTATTTTTACCTTTGAATTATGGTTTTGAATTTCACGGAGAATACATCATTGTTGATGATATTGTTGTCAGGGTTGTTTAGGTTTTCGTCTCCGTTTGTCTCATTCCTTATTGTCTTGAACAACTGTGACTTCGAGGATCTAGAGATATTCTGCATATGTTTATTTTTGGGAGTTGATATGTTGGTTAGATATGTCAATTCATGCAAGTGGTGCTGCTGGTTGATCCAAACGTAACTGAACGGACAGGGGTTTGAATGTGTTTCTGTTACACACCCTAAGGTAGAGAGTGCAACAGAAATTTTCACAAGTGGGACCCTGATAGGACCACACCTAGCAAAAACCCTCTCTTTTTATTAAGAACAGAGGTGGCAAATCACCACTCTCTCAAGAATGCTACAATGGAGGAACTACCTCCTCAATGGAGAGAAACTCTCCTCTAGTTACAGACTGAAATGTCAAGAATGAATCTGAAAAACTAACTAACACAACTTGATCCTCTTTATACAATCCTAATTCTACAACTGCTAGTAACTAACCCAGTTATTTACTTGGTTTCCCGCTGCCAGCTCAGCTTTTCTCCCTCTTCTAGAGTATACCTTTTCAAACCTCCTTCCTCCCCTATCATCACTCCCCCCCTCGAAAACCACCTTGTCCCTAAGGTGGAAGTCTGGAAACAACTTCTGCAGAGCAGCGGTGGGAACCCAGCTGTCCTCACAATCCGGCAACCCAGCCCAATGCACCAAACATTCCAAAGAGCCATCTGCCATGCTATGGCTGCCCAACACTGATTCTGGCAGCACCACCAGTTCACCCTCCTCAGTCATAGAAGTTGGTATCTGCACCTGCTGCTCCTGCGGGGCTGCCTTTTTCAATCGGCTGACGTGGAAAACAAGGTGGATTTTGCAATTAGTTGGAAGCTCAAGACTGTAAGAGACAACCCCAATTTTCTCCTTCACTTCAAAAGGTCCATAATACCGCGGAACCAACTTCTCATTTGGTCGTTTGGCTAATGAACCTCATTCTATACGGCTGAAACTTCAGGTATGCCCAGTCACCAACCTGAAAAGATACATCACACCTTTTTCTGTCTGCAAATTGCTTCATCTGATGTTGAGCTTGTGCCAGATTAGTCTTCAACTCAGCTAATATTGCGTCTCTGGCAGCAGTGAGGGCTGCTACTTCCTCCATAACGGAGGGATAGGTCTCCCCCTTGAACAAGATTGGAGGGTCAACCCCATAAACAACGCGAAAATGAATGTTTCCAAGATTTGGGACCCACGAGGGAGATTTTACTTTCCTAGTTTTATGGCTTTGGTCAGGAAGATCCACCGTGAAAGCATGTTTCCCTGTCTTTTCATGATGTGGATCCACACATTAATCTTCTTCAGAATGGTTTTGCTGAAGAAGTGCTTGACCCCTGATGCAACCTGGCAGCCCTTGCGTCCGGGGCTCTTAGCTGACTGGGAACTGAAGCTGTAGCCCTCCGAAGTTTTAGCAGTGAGGGAAAATGAAAGGGGAGCAACAGAGGTGTTAGTCACATGGAAGTATGTCCCTGAGTTCGAGAATTATTGGGAGCTTGCAATAGATATGAAGGACTTTCCAGATTCCCACCTTGAGGACAAGGTGGTAGTTCAAGAAGCCGGATATGTTAGAGCCAAATGTCGAGCAGAAGGACTCCAAGTGTACAAAAGCAGAAAGTATAGGGGTAGCATGTGAATTAACCATTCTTGTGCTGATTCGGGTATTGTAGTGAGGCCTAGTAATTCTAATGGAATTGGTGTGTGAGTGAGGAGAGCATTATGTTATGGAAAAAGGGGTATAACTGTCGTTTAGGGGGATATTCATTCTTGTATCCTTTGTCTTCTTCATTCAATAATATGTTAGGAACCCAAATAACAATAATAGGCAAGGGCAGATTGGGGACAATAAAAGGTTTAAATTCAAATATCAGAGGAAGAAAAATAAAGATAACAGAAAGGGGAATTATGAGCCTGAAATCGTGGAAGATCAGTTACAAGGGAATTCAAAATAAGATTTAAATAGGGGAAAGGGATGGTAGATGGTATTCAGGAAATTAGTGGAGTGAATTATTTTGTGGAGAGTATTGGCCTCTCGAATGCCAAGTTGTAATCTTTCTTTCATATCTCTCTCTTTCTCAACCTACTTTCTTAATAAAACTAATTGGGAGTATCCTATTGATACCTCATTATTATATTCTGAGTTCTATTCTTCTGCCCTACTTCTTACTGTTCTGTTACTCTACTGTTGTAAATCTGGAAATTAGTGTGGGAACCCTTACAAATTGGTATCAGATTCTCGATCCCGGCTTCATCCTGTGAATGGTCTCCACCCGAAATTCTGGTGCAATGGAAGAACGTGTTACTGGTTTGGAGAGACAGCTGGCTGACCAAGGACGTATGTTGGAAGCAATTATGAAACGGCTTGAGGAGTTGGCTACTCCACAACCGCATCGCAACCCAACACCAAACCCGAATGAGGAAGACGATAGAAATTCACAAATTGACGATCCAGGAGGTGGACGTCAACGCGGACCTATTCCGTTCAGGGGGGAAGGTGGTGGAAGAATGGAGGTTCCTCACTTTGAGGGCTCCGACGCGAATGGTTGGTTGGTTCGCATGGATCGTTTTTTTCGCGTTGCAGGTGTATCGGGCGAAGAAAAGCTGGACTACGCCGTCCTTGGCTTACAGGGAGAAGCTCTTACTTGGTTTGAATGGTGGGAAGCTCAGGCGAGTTTTCATACCTGGATCCGCTTTAAGCAAGACTTGCTAAAACGATTCGAACCCGGAGCTGCTTCGAATCCATTGTCGCCATTGTTGCAGGTCAAACAAGCAGGAACGGTGATGGAGTATCGCCGCGATTTTGAGCTAGCGGCCCGTGCACATCGTAACTTGGGGGGAGAAACACTATTGTGTATGTTTCATGAAGGGCTGAAGCCGTCCATTAAAGCGGAGTTGACGGTGGCTGAATTCGATTCCCTTCAAGCTTTGATGGATCGAGCAATGGTTCTGGAAAAAAGAAATTTAGCTTGGCGTGAGGAAGAAGGAGGACCGTGGGGAAGAAAACACGATATGGGCCCTAGGTCTGCAACAGGTTTTAATAAAGACACAAATTGGGCCAAGCCCAATTTCTCTAACACTTCCCATAACAATTCCAAACCGACACAGCCCAAAGAAAACCACAACACCACAACACCTTCTGCTTCTGGAAATAAACAGCACTCTCGATGGGTATCGAATGAAGAGTGGATGGAACGCCAACGCAAAGGTCTTTGCTTCAAGTGTGGAGACAAGTGGAACCCAGCTCACACTTGTCGCTACCGCCATCAACAAATGGTGTTCGTACATAATGATACCGATGACGAAGTCGACACCGTAAGGGAACCACCAACCGAAGATCTTCCAGATGCTAATCTCCAAATTCTTTCTTTGCATCTTTCGTCTTTCTCTTATTGGGGTCTCACCACTCATCAAACATTGAAGGCACGGGGCACGATTCTGGGTTCTGAGGTAATTATTTTGGTCGACCCAGGGGCGGAGGCAAACTTTCTTTCTACTCACATCGTCTCTGCCCTGGGTTTGCCATTGCGTCCGATGCGACCTTTTACTGTTGAAGTAGGGAACGGTGCTATTGAAGAGGGAGTTGGGGGCTGCGAGAATGTCGAATTACTGGTGCAAGGCATTTCTATAGTGGCCAATTTCTTTGTTATGGAACTCGGAAGATCAGAGGTGGTATTGGGTGCTGGATGGTTGCCTAGTCTGGGAGTTTTTGAAGGGGATTATCAGAATCTTACTATAAGTTGGATGTCCAAGGGCTCTAGAGTTACTTTACAGGGCGATCCGAGCCTGGGGAGAAGCCAAGCATCAGGAAAAGTGACATTGAATGCCCTGCGAAATAATGAGGAAGGGTTTTTAGTGACTCCTCTTTTTTGTGCTGCTACTGTAAAAGATTCACCCCCTGTCTCAGAGGATACGATGGCAATATTACAACAGTTTGACGATCTATTTCAAGAACCATCAGGACTTCCACCGTCCCGCCACCACGACCATGCTATTCCCCTGCTGGAAAATGCCACCATTCCCAACATTCGGCCATATCGATATCCACACTACCAAAAAGAGGAAATTGAAAAAATTATAGAAGAGATGCTGCAAATCGGTATTATTCGCCCCAGCACAAGTCCGTTCTCTAGTCCGGTGATCCTGGTGAAAAAGAAGGATGGGGGTTGGCGGTTTTGCGTCGACTACAGAGCTCTCAACAAAATTACAATCCAAGATAAATTCCCGATTCCAGTCATTGAAGAACTTTTGGATGAATTAGCCGGTGCGGTAGTGTTTTCCAAACTAGACTTAAAATCAGGCTATCATCAAATTCGGATGAAGAACGAGGATATCCACAAGACGGCGTTTCGAACTCATGAAGGACATTATGAGTTTCTTGTCATGCCGTTCGGCCTCACCAATGCCCCTTCTACTTTTCAGGCTCTCATGAATTCAATTCTGCGACCCTATTTAAGGAAGTTCGTCTTGGTATTCTTCGATGATATTCTCATATATAGCCGTGACACTGTCAGTCATCGAGAGCATCTACTCCAAATTCTGCAATTACTTCGACAAAACAGCCTCTTGGTCAATAAGAAAAAATGCCGTTTTGAGACCTACAACATTGAGTATTTAGGCCATATTATTTTTGCACAAGGAGTGGCAGCAGATCCAAATAAGATCCGTGACATGGTGGAGTGGCCGATACCCAAGGATTTGAAAGCATTAAGGGGATTTTTAGGGCTAACAGGTTATTACCGTCGCTTTGTGAAGGGTTACAGCGGCATTGCGTGGCCTTTAACACAGCTCTTAAAAAAGGACTCCTTCCACTGGGGACCCGAGGCAACTACAGCATTCCAACAACTGAAGGTTGCGATGACTTCAGTACCAGTTCTTGCTTCTCCATGTTTTTCAAAACCTTTTCAAATTGAGTCAGATGCATCGGGAAAAGGGGTTGGAGCTGTTCTTATGCAAGAGGGAAGACCTATAGCATTCATGAGCCAGAAATTATCTTCTACAGCCCAAAGTAAGTCGGTCTACGAGAGAGAGCTCATGGCTATTGTCCTTGCTATACAAAAATGGAGACACTACCTTATGGGGCAGAAATTCACTGTCTTCACAGATCAAAAATCCCTCAAATTTTTGCTAGAACAACGAGTCGCAGAGGAGGGGCAGCAAAAATGGTTATCTAAGCTCTTGGGCTATAATTTCGATATTAAATATAAAGCGGGATCAGAAAATAGGGTGGCTGATGCCTTATCAAGGAAATTTCATTTCTCCTCTCTTTCATTTCCTGTGGCTAGTGATTGGGATGGCATTGAGGCGGAAATTTTGGAAGATTCGAAATTGAAAAACATCATGCAACAGCTCTTAATGGGAGAAGATTCAGTTGTTGGCTTTACACTTAACAATGGGAGACTCATGTACAAGGGAAGGTTAGTGATGGCAAAAGGTTCCAAATGGATTCCAAAAATTCTGGCAGATTTTCATGGTTCGAAATTAGGGGGACACTCGGGGTTTTGCTGTACATATAAACGCATTTCTTCTCTGTTATACTGGGAAGGCATGAAATCGCAAATCATGGAGTTCATACGAGCTTGCGACATTTGCCAGCAAAATAAGCATTCTACCCTTAAACCGGCTGGACTTCTTCAACCTCTTCCAATTCCGACAAATGTGTGGGCTGACATATCAATGGATTTTATTGGCGGGTTACCAAAGGTAAAGGGATTCGATACAATTTTGGTGGTGGTCGACCGACTAACTAAGTATGCTCATTTCTTTCCGCTTGCTCACCCGTTCACAGCCAAAGACATTTCTTCTCTATTCATCAAAGAAGTGGTACGTCTCCATGGATTTCCTTCATCAATTGTCTCGGATAGAGACAAGATTTTCATGAGTTCTTTTTGGTCGGAACTTTTTAAACAATCGGGAACCTCTTTGAAGATGTCCTCTGCATACCATCCGCAGACCGACGGTCAAACCGAAGCTGTTAACAAGTGCCTTGAAACATATTTACGGTGTTTGACGGGTTTTAAACCCAAACAGTGGCTATCTTGGCTATCTTGGGCCGAGTTCTGGTATAACACGAACTATCATGGATCAATTCGCATGACTCCTTTCAAGGCACTCTATGGAAGAGAACCACCTCCGTTGCTCAGAGGAGGATTGGAATCCGCAGTAGAAGATGTTAGGGTGCTGATAGAAGAACACAACCAGGTATTAGATGAACTACACTTCCATCTAAACAGAGCTCAAAACATGATGAGACAAGCTGCGGATAAGAAACGAAGGGATATTTGTTTTGAAGTGGGAGATCTTGTTTATTTGAAGCTTCATCCCTACCGCATGAAGTCTTTAGCGTCCCGGGTGAATAAAAAATTAGCCCCTCGATTTTATGGTCCTTTTGAAGTACTAGAACGGATTGGTGCAGTAGCTTACAAGCTAAAGCTCCCAAAGACAGCAAAACTCCACCCGGTTCTTCATGTTTCACTGCTTAAGAAAAGTGTGGGTCCTTCGGCAACTCCTCAACCTTTACCACCCGATCTCACTGAGGAGGCAGAACTAATAGTGCAACCCGAACAAGTTCTGGACAGCAGGGAGAATGATGTGGGAGAATTCGAAGTCTTGGTGAAATGGCAGCACTTACCCGACTTTGAGAACTCTTGGGAATCTATTGATAAACTCCAGCAGTTGTTTCCCTTATTCCACCTTGGGGACAAGGTGGCTCTTCAAGGAGGGGGTATTGTTAGGAACCCAAATAACAATAATAGGCAAGGGCAGATTGGGGACAATAAAAGGTTTAAATTCAAATATCAGAGGAAGAAAAATAAAGATAACAGAAAGGGGAATTATGAGCCTGAAATCGTGGAAGATCAGTTACAAGGGAATTCAAAATAAGATTTAAATAGGGGAAAGGGATGGTAGATGGTATTCAGGAAATTAGTGGAGTGAATTATTTTGTGGAGAGTATTGGCCTCTCGAATGCCAAGTTGTAATCTTTCTTTCATATCTCTCTCTCTTTCTCAACCTACTTTCTTAATAAAACTAATTGGGAGTATACTATTGATACCTCATTATTATATTCTGAGGTCTATTCTTCTGCCCTACTTCTTACTGTTCTTACTGTTCTGTTACTCTACTGTTGTAAATCTGGAAATTAGTGTGGGAACCCTTACATAATACTCTACTCTTTTCTTGCTGCCAGTACCTATCACACCTTCATATGCTAATATAACTTTTCATTCTTTGCAGATAGAAAGACTGGCGGTCATGATTAAAAAGGTATCAATTGCATCTACGTACATTGACATGCGGGAGTTTCCCCTTTTTTTGTTTTTTAATTTTTCTATAATCAGCTTTTTTAAGGCTTTTCATTTTTTCTACTTGCAGAGTAAGCATTTGGTGGTGTTTACAGGTGCAGGAATATCAACTTCCTGTGGCATACCTGACTTTCGAGGTCCCAAGGGAATTTGGACGCTTCAGGTGAACTTTTTGGCTTGCAAATGCTTATACATTGCTGAACAGTGAATTTTTATTCCTTTTGAAGGTTCACACAGTTATGGATGCTTACTAACATGAACAGTACTGTTAACTTCATATAGTTACATCGCTGAGTATTAGAATTTGTTAGGAACTGGACTTGATAACAGGCCTTAGTAGCTAGGAATTATAATCAGTTAGTTAGAAAAGGGTAATAAAAGATGATGTTATAGATGAATAGATTAACAGTGAAGAAGTTATCTTAGTAAGAACACAAGGTTGATGCTATCTTACACATTCTTTCATAGTCTCCTCTCTGTCTTTTTCAGTTTTCTTTTTATTTATGGACATCATACTTGGTTCTTCTCATCTTATTTTCTGATTCATTACAGCGTGAAGGTAAAGCCTTGCCTGAAGCATCACTGCCATTTCATCGAGCAGCACCAAGCTTGACTCACATGGCGCTTGTTGAGTTAGAAAGGGCTGGTATTTTGAAGTTTGTTATTAGTCAGGTAGAGTCACTGTGTTCAATTTTCTGCATATACTTTCTTCCTCTAAACAAGTGAACTCTGAAGCTGTTTGAAATTCTTTTGGTGTAGATAACATATTGGCATATTTTATGTTTTAGCAATCTTATTATCTGTTTCCTTTGCAATTCAGATTTGACCATATTTTCATATATTTTCTGGCATTACATATCATCAAATTGAGCATTTTGTGGCATTAAAAAAAAAAACTCTTCTGATCTTTTGTTTTCTTCTGATAGAATGTTGATGGTCTACATCTTCGATCTGGAATACCAAGGGAGAAACTAGCTGAGTTGCATGGCAATTCGTTCATGGAAACTTGCCCTTCTTGCGGAACTGAGTAAGATATCATTTTTCTTTGCATTGTAGTTATACATGAGCATTCTTTCAGTAGCAGTTAATTATCCAATCAATTATCTTCCATGAAGCTATAAATACTAACAGTGCATATACTAGCTCGTAGTAGTATCTCTTAAATAAAAGTTCTGTCCTGTAATTCTATTTTCTAATCATTTCTGATTTGCAATAATATCTTTGTAAACTTTGCCATTAGATTTAGCCTGATTTGTCTGCCTCTGGCATTAAGTCAATCATGTGGTGACTTAGTTCAAGCCTGTTCAAGTAATTTAAATTATGCCGTCTTTCTTTAATATTTAATTCTGTACAAAAGAACTTATATTCTCTGCAAGAGTTTTCAGCTTGCTCCTGTTATGAAGATTCTACATAACCACCTTACCTTTTTGGATGTCCTTTTATAAATTATAATTATAATTATGCTTTTTTTGGGGGTGTTTATATCACTCAATTAGGCATCCTTGTTTTTCGAATTCTGATGCCTTGAAATAAATATAACCTAACTTTACGATTTAAACCCCTTTAGGTATTTTCGTGATTTTGAGGTAGAAACAATTGGTTTAAAGGAGACATCGCGACGCTGTTCAGATACAAAATGTGGGACAAGACTCAGGGATACAGTCCTTGACTGGGAGGTACTACATTGTTCATTTACTTGATGGCAATTTGATTGACGTTCATTAATATATGATGCGTTATGGTTGTGTTTGTGTCATGTGGGTTGTGTTCCCTTTGGTATTGGAACATAGTTTCAAGCCAATCCATTTGTTATCAGAATATCAGTTGTGCTTTAATTGATGGCTTTTCTTCATATGGGTATTTGGCCGTAGAATCATTATTGCATAATTATACTCTCTACTAGAATAATATGATTTCTTTTTACTGAAAATATTGAATTGCAGACAAATGCTTTACTGTTATTTCTTGGATTTTTGGGTTGTGGATACATGTACACCATTACGGCCATGTAAAACTCACCGGGACAAGATACAATTGGGATTCCTACTGCACAATAACTTAAGATAGAATGATCTATCCTGATTATGACATGACTAGAAATATGTGTGGGTCACATATAGGTAAAAAATGTAAGAAAACATCGTAATGGTTGGTAGACTGGTAAAGGTTATTGCACACTGTAAACAATGGTGAAAGATACTTTTCTGAGCTTGGTAATCTGCATTTTTATTGATAATAGTACCTTTGCCATAGTCATAGAGGAAATCCAGATGGATGATTATTGTGAGGGTGAATGGATCCTTGGTAGAATTTGTGCATTAAAATGATATTGGAAGGATAAGTTTGTAGACAAATGACACACTACGTGGCAGAAAGTGCAGGATTATATGCTAGGAGCTACTTGAAGTTGTTTATTACTTGACCAAGCGAGAACCATAGTGACACTGAGTACTTATTGATGTTCGCTGTTAATGTTTCTGAAAACTATCGTACCATGGTCTGTAATTAAGGACATGTTGATAAACATGTGTATTCCCTTTGTCTGTGTATGCCTGTGTTTCCCTCTGAGTATGTCTTCATGTCCTTGTGTATACAGGATGCATTACCTCCGAAGGAGATGAATCCTGCTGAGAAGCACTGCAAACAGGCAGATATAGTGTTGTGCTTGGGGACAAGGTAGTAACATGATTTATTTCTTATACCTCTTATAATGATAGGAATAGCAGCGGACCAAATAAAAAGAGAAGAGCTTGCAATCTCAGATTGAGAAATTGCGCAACGTATTGGTTTCTGAAGTTTCTTTTTGGGTATTTTTAATTTAGTAAAAGGAATGATATAGACGCCACACTCAAGAAAGATGAGGATGTGAGTGATAAGTCTTGGGTTTAGATGCCACAAAGGATCAACAACCTTTGATAAGTCTTGGTTTTCTTGAATCACTCATGAACAAGAGAAAATTCTCTCAAAATATGAAAAACCAAATTTTAGTTATTTTATTTTTGATCAAAATGCTTAGATATATAGTGCATACAATAAGATCTAAAGTAAGTAGCAATAAATGACACATTTACTAACAATGAGTGGTGAGTTTTTGTAACTCCTTAATAATGTCTCATTGACAGCTTAATTCTATTTGTCACATGTGCTAATCCATACCAAAGGACATCAACAAAAGTTGCCTAAATACTAGAAAATAAAATGCAAATTAGTAATTTCTAGCTTTAATAAGCATGCCGATTAATTACTAGCAACCTATAAGCTTATTACAATTAAAAACTAATATAAAAACTAAGAAAAATACTCATAAAAGACCTCTGTAGTTTCCTACACGAATCATATCATATAATTTTGTTTTTCTTTTACTTTTCCCCTCTTTTTTTTCACTCCCCACCTCTTTGTTAGATGGGTTCAGGTTAAGTAGGATAAGTCTTTATTTCTCAGTTCTCACAGACCCGAAGGCTGTTGAACATTGGCTTAAAGTTTTGTAACAAGAGGTTGACTGGTTGTGTAATTTTGCGTTTTTGACAAACCAGTTTCTTTCATTAACATGGAAAGTGAAAGGGATCTGTAACTTTAGGTTAGTCTCATTTAAAAATTAAAAGCTTTGACCTATAAAGCATAGTCATGGCTATAATCCCAGTAACTGTACCACCTCGAGTTGAGTTTGATGAACATCTTTATATTTTGGAGGGAAATTTTACAACATAAATGGAATTTACTGTTGATAGATTTATGCCAAAAAATGTGCATTATCATTACTGAATAGCCAAGGGTATTGAGGTGAACAGCCAACTAAGAACATGAAACTTCACGGAAGCCATGCATTATTGATTTTCCATACTGTTAATTTTAATTTTCAATTTTTTGCTTTGTTATTGTAACTTTTGACATGACATGGCTAAAAACTCCCTATGCAGTTTGCAAATAACTCCAGCATGCAACTTGCCTCTGCAAGCACTTCGTGGTGGGGGTAAAGTTGTCATTGTAAATCTCCAGGTATATTTTCTTTTCCTAGCCAGCCTTTATACATCAATACTAGGTTTGACCTCATTTCCCAACTTCTAAAATGAAGTTTTCTTTGCTGTTTCAGAGGGTAAACCTCATTTTCTACTTGTTTTCCACTTTGCCAATGAAATTGCTGTAGTTAAATAGGAAAAGTGCCAAAACTAACTGCCTTTCTTGAAAGTAATAAAGATCTTATTCAGCACCAATGATTGGCTTTGCAAATAAATTTATATAGGTATATCATATAAGTTCTTCAATATAGCTGGCCCCAACAAGTGGGACAAGACATAGTTGTTTTTGTTGTTGTTGTCGTATTATAACATTTAAGTTCTAATGTAGTTAGTTAATTCTCACCATGCTATCAATAATATTTGGTATAGAAAATTTTAATTTGTTGCCTTCTTTATTGCTATGAAAATGTTCTGGCTAGTACTATGTAACCTAGTTATTTTTGGCCACCTTGATCAGGTTATCCATGAATAAGTAATCAAGGGAGTGTTCTAAATTGATAATAGTTAGACAAATCCAAATTGACTTTGGCTAAAATATGTCATATTAAAATATAATATCTTTAATCTGTATGGAATTCATGGTGATTAAAGTTATATATATTCCTAGCAGTCTAAGTATGTAATTATACAGGTCTGCTTCCTTAAATTTGCTGGCTGGCCTTTAAGTTCTATGTGCTGCAAAATTTTTCAACTTTTTAGTTTTTATGCTTTCTCATTATTGTAGTCATCTAAACTACAAATGTTTGGACTCTACAGAAAACTCCAAAGGACAAAAAAGCCAGTTTAGTCATACATGGTTTTGTAGACAAGGTATTTGATCTGAACCCATGATTACATATTCTTTTTTACATTTTTTTTCTATATCTTGAAAGTTTCCTGTATTAAAATTTTCATTGATGTTAATGTTATGAGAAAGCCCCGACACAGCCAATGGCAGTGATAAGGACGTGTAGCTGGGGGGATGAAACAGTCATAAAGATAGCTGAATAACTTGTACAGTTATTCCAGAAGTCCGCTAAACTAAACTGACAGTCCTAAATACACATTATATAATTAACAATATCATCTTTCTCTTGGTTTTCTTTGTTGAATCCTGGCCAGGATATGTACACTGCTGTTATAATCCTCTATTTTCTTAGGGTGTATATGGATTAGCATATTATTTTTGTGATATAATGAGTTACCAAGCATGAAGTTAATAAAAACCTGTTTTGAAACAAAGAGAAGTGATGTTATAATATAATGAACGATAAAAGGGCGGCCCAGTGCATGAGGCTCCCACCAAGTGAGGTCTGGGGAGGGTAGATGTACGCAGACTTACCCTCGCTTTGTTATAATATAATGAACAATGTGGAGTGTAATTTTGTAATATTTGTTTTTGTCATCTTTTCCATAGTTATTATATATTATATATCAGCTGATCTTGTAAACATAATATTAGACAATTTTATGTAGGATTATTATGCGAAATGATCTGGATAATGTACTATAGAAAAAAGAAGAATTTGCCTCCTCTAAAATGAGCCCTCAATTTAGAGGAAAAAATAAACAATCTCATCAATTGATGTGAAAGTCGGTGGTTCATATACCATGCATGTGCCTTTATTCATTTTAAATGAACTAATTTAAATTGGAACAGGTAATTGCAGGTGTCATGGATCAGCTTAATCTGCAGATTCCTCCTTTTATCAGGATTGATCTTTTCCAGATTATTCTGATGCATGCTTTGAGCCTCGGTATCTATGTTCAATTCGTAACATATAAGCTACATATATTTTCTTTTAAGGGCATTCTTGAATTCAGATGTATTTAATGTATGTATATTCACACACACAAACACACAATATTAATAATTGAGTGAGAAAAAAAGGCAGACATAACCTGATTCTTCAATGACTCATGCTGTTTACAAACTTGAACGATCAAAGTTGTAAATACAGTTTCCTCACTTTGATCATGAAGTTTGCGTGCATTTGTAGTCAACAGTTAGCATCATTTCTTTCAAACTAAGAACCAATGGCCTCAGATTGTATTTTGTAACAAACCAGGGAGAAGAGCGGCAGCATAGGGAAATCACACCTTTCAAATTTACGTATAGGAGAAGGGGAAAAGAAATAACTAACTGATAGTGATGTGTAGCACGTTTGGGGTGGGCTGGCATGTAATTGGGGAGTATAAATAGAAAAGAAAAAGTGAGAGTTGGTTAGGATTTGAGTAGTGGGGAAAATATTTGGGGGAGAGAGGTACCCTCTTGAAAGCTACCATTGCTTGCATTTCTCTTTTTCTTATGTTCTCCATCTTTCTTTTCAGGAAATACTATACACAGCAGATTTGAGGGATATTCACTGTGAATACTCCTTCCTCTGCTCATTACTTCTTCCTCTTCATTCTTATTCTCTTCTCTACTTCTATCTACTATCTTCTATATTTCCCTTCCTATTCACTCTGTTACTGTTATATTCTACTATTCTATTAGCTGTACCATTACAATTGGTATCAGATTAAGATCTCGAGCTTCTTCCTGTGGATGGTTACAACACGCTCCTCCACAACAATGGAGAATCATGTAGAAGGTTTGGAGAGGATGTTGGAGACGGTAGTGAAGCAATTTGTGGACCTCACTGCGAAGATTCCAGTACAGAATCGAGGTTGATGAGCCAGGAGGTGGGGATCGTCGCCAGGCCCCGACGCAAGCAGGATGCGACGACGGTTGGCGAATGGAGGTACCGACATATGACGGCACCAATATGCATGGGTGGTTGGTGCGCATGGATCGATACTTCCATGCAAACGATACTTCGGTGGAAGACTGGCTGAACCACGCCATGGTTGGGTTTCATGGTGGTGCTCTAATGTGGTTCGAATGGTGGGAGAGGCAGACGGCGTTCCACAATTGGCGTTGTCTTAAGGACGATGCGGTAAAACGATTTGCTCCAGGGATGGATTTGAATCCACTCTCGCCCCTGTTATAGATCAAACAGGTTGGATCGTTGATGGAGTATCGTTGCGAGTTTTAGATTGCATCGCGTTCGAGATTTGGGACCTATGAGGTTCACGTGTATGTTCCATGAGGGTCTCCTCCCGAGAATCAAGGCCAAGCTACCGGTGAAGAGATTTGATAATCTCCAGGAATTCATGGACAGAGCTATGGAGCTCGAAGCTCCCAACAAAGTGTGGGGTGATGGTCCTTGGGAGAGACGTGGCAAGGAGAACCCACAGGCACGCTGGGGGCCTCTTGGGCCAGGCCCAATAAATTTTTTTCTTCGGAGACTTCCAAACCCAACACTCAACAGGCGAATTCGGCAGTAAATAAGCACAATACGAGCTCCCATTCTCGGCAATCAGGGTCAGGGACCAGTTTTGCTTCGGGGTCCACTTGATCCAAAGTTCCTTCTAGATGGGTATCTAACGAAGAATGGAGTGAACGCCACCACAAAGGATTGTGCTATCTTTGCGGTGACAAATGGAACCCCTCCCATTCATGCAAGTATCGACACTAGTGCATGATCGTTTTGGGTGAAGATGAAGACGTTCTAGAGAGATTTATTGAAGATGTTCCACATGAAGATGATGACTCAAAGACTGACGCAACTCCTCTTCATTTCTCTTCTCTGAGATACTGGGTTTCACTTCTCATCACTTCTCATCACACGTTAAAGTTTCGGGGTCTTATTAATGGGTCTGAAGTAATTGTGTTGGTAGATCCAGGTGCGGAAGCAAATTTCATCTCACCCTCTCTCATTTCCGCCTTGGGGTTGGGCACGATTTCTCTGGCTGACTGGATCCATTTCGTGTAGAGGTGGGAAATGGCGTAATTGAGCACGGTGTCAGTGGCTGCACAGGAGTGGTGATTGTGGCTCAGGGGATTTCGATTGTGCAAGAATTTTTTGTGATGATTTTGGGTCAATCGGAGGTGATTTTGGGCGCTGGATGGGTCGCTAGCTTGGGGAAGTTAGAAGGGGATTATAGTCGTTCCTCTTTGAGTTGCATGCAGAATGGTAATTGGGTTACTCTGCAGGGTGATCCTAGCTTGGGGAAGAGCAGTGCTAGTGGGAAGGCTACTTTAAATGCTTTGAAAGATGCTGGTGAAGGTTTCCTCATTACTCCAGTGTGTCTCCCAGATGCCTAGTTCGAGCAACCACCCCTATATGAGGCAACTTCAGACTTGTTGCTGCAATATGAGGAGTTATTTCAACAACCTTCATGTTTCCCTCGTCACTGGTCTCATGATCATGCAATTATCTTTCAGGAGCAATTCCGAACATACGGCCATATCGCTATCCACACTATCAGAAAGAGGAGATGGAGAAAATTGTTGAGGAAATGTTACAAGTCGGGATTATCAGGCCAAGCACGAGCTCTTTCTCCAACCCAGTTATTCTAGTAAAAAAGAAAGATGGGGGATGGCGTTTTTGCGTGGATTACAAGGCTCTGAACAAGATCACTATCCCAGACAAGTTTCCGATACTTGTAATTGAAGAACTGCCGGATGAATTGGAGGGGCAGCAGTATTTTCGAAGCTTGATTTGAAATCTGGATACCACCAAATTCGTATGAAGGAGGAGGATATCCATAAAACCGCCTTCCGCACTCATGAAGGCCACTACGAGTTTCTCGTGATGCCGTTTGGGCTTACGAATGTGCTTTCCACGTTTCAGTCACTGATGAACACTATCCTTCGGCCTTTCCTGCGCAAATTCACCTTGGTTTTTTTCGACGATATCCTTATATATAGCAAGGATCTAGAGAGCCACAGAAGTCATCTCCAGCATGTGTTTGAATTGCTGAAACAACATCAGTTGTTGGTCAATCGGAAGAAGTGTCAGTTCTAGAGCTCTAGGATTGACTATTTGGGGCACATCATTTCCATTCAGGGTGTTTCTGCAGACCCTCGCGAAAATTACAGGATATGATGGATTGGCCTAGACCCAAAGATATCATAGGCTTGAGGGGTTTTCTAGGACTCACAGGCTATTATCGCCGTTTTGTGCGTGGTTATGGGAGTATTGCAAGCCCTTTTAACTCAATTGTTGAAAAAAGATGCTTTTGTGTGGAGTGACGAGGCTGAACTGGTGTTTCAAGCTCTGAAACAGGCCATGATATCCGTTCCTGTTCTTGCTATCCCTTGCTTTTCCAAACCTTTCCAATTGGAGACTGATGCTTCTGGAAAGGGCATCGGGGTAGTCTTAAGCAAGAGGGACGCCCCATTGCATTTATGAGCTAGAAATTATCGGAAGTGGCTCAAAGAAAATTAGTCTGAGCGTGAATTGATGGCAGTGGGTTTTGCCATCCAAAAATGGAGACACTACTTAATGGGTCAGCATTTTACTGTTTTCATTGATCAGAAAGCTCTAAAGTTCTTATTGGATCAGTGGGTAGCAGATGAAAATCAGCAGAAATGGTTATCCAAGTTATTGGGCTATCAGTTTGACATTCGGTACAAGGCGGGGGTCGGAGCGGGGTCGAAGAATAGGGCTATCAGTTTGCTCTCTCATGTAAGTTCCATTTTTCCTCTCTTTCATTTTCTCTGGCAGCTTATGGGGGGAAATTGAAGAGGAGGTTTTGGCGGATCCAAAATTAAAGCTGATTATGCAGAAACTTCTGGTTGGGGAGGAAGCAACAGCGGGGTTCACTTTGGTAAATGGGAAGTTGTTGTATCAGGGGTGGTTAGTAGTTGCTAAAGCTTCTAAGTGTATCCCTAAAATTTTGGAAGAGTTCCATAGCTCCAAATTAGGGGGAACACGCTGGGTTCTTCAGAACTTATAAGAGGATTGCCTCCATCCTCTACTGGGAAGGAATGAAAGCATTAGTACAGGAGTATATTAAGAAGTGTGAAGTATGTCATCGGAATAAGCATTTGACTCTTCAACCGGCTGGCCTTCTCCAACCCCTCCCTATTCCTTCCCAGGTGTGGTCAAATATCTCGATGGATTTCATTGGTGAGTTCCCTAAAGTTCGTGGCACATGGTTGTCAAGAGCGAGTGCCAGAGCGTAAGAGCGTACGCTCTTACGAACTCGCAGCACAAAATCGTCCCCGTTCTTTCTGTTGAGGCGCGGATTTGTGGGAACGGACGGGAGCGTTGCTGAGGGCCGTGGGTGCGACCGCTCCAAGCGTTTCTCCAAGATCGGGTAAAAATTTGGGCCGACCCCCTCTGTTTTCATCTCTCTCACTCCTACCTTTGCCTCTTTCTGATTGCCGATCTACCCTGCAGCCCAACGGGAAAGCGCCGCACCCGTCATAGAGGTGGCTCGTGCCAGCCACCGCCTTCGTCGCTGCACGATTCTGCTGCTGCTGCTTGCTCTAGTTCTGCTCGCATCATCTCACCAGCACTGCTGCCATCAGCCATCGCCTTCTCACCTCTCTCACATTTCTGCGGTTCTACTTCCCATCTCTACTCCTGTTCGCTTTATTTTTTTTTATAAAACTGTGTGCTTTATTTTTTTATTCGTTGTTTTGTATATTTGTATTTTTAATAATATTTATATATTTGTATTGTTATATGCATATATACATTTTTCTTCAAATTTTGTTATTGATGTGAATTATAAATTAGTATTTAAATAAGTTATGAATTATATTATTTTATTTCACTTCTTGATATTTTTATTTTGGTCAAAAATCTAAATATTTTTTACTTTGCATACACATTTTGTAATTCTCAATTCTAGTAGGAACTTCCGTTCCGTGCTACGCTCCTCCACTCTTCGTTTCAACTATCCCTTTCCGTTCCTGCCTAGGAACTCGCTCTTGACAACCTTGTTGGCACCATCTTTGTAGTAGTGGATTGCTTCACCAAATATGCCCATTTTTTCCCACTATCTCACCCTTTCACTGCAAAGGAAGTTGCAGTCTTGTTTATCAGAGAAGTGGTCAAATTACATGGATTTCTCTCCTTTATAGTCTCAGATAGAGACAAGGTTTTTATCCGTGCTTTCTGGACAGAACTTTTCAAGCAATCGGGCATCTCGTTGAAGATATCGTCCGCTTACCATCCCCAATCAGACGGGCAGACGGAAGCAGATAACAAATGCATGGAAACTTACTTGCGGTGCCTTACTAGTTCTAGGCTGAAACAGTGGCCATCTTGGCTGCCTTGGGTGGAGTTTTGGTAGACCACCTCCTACCATAGCTCAATTCGGATGACCCCTTCTAGTGCTCTATATGGGAGGGAGCCACCACTGCTTTTAAGAGGAGGACTTGAGTGTTCAGTTGAGGAAGTGAAGGTGCAAATACAGGACTGCAACCAGCTGCTGGATGAGTTGCAGTGGCAGCTAAGTCGCGCCAAGAACCGATGAAACAAGCGGCAGATAAAAAGAGAAGGGAGGTGGTTTTTGAGGTTGGTGATTATGTATACCTCAAGTTGCAACCTTACAGAATGCGATCCTTAGCATCCAGGCCTTAGCAGAAGTTGAGTGCTAGATTCTATGGTCCATATGAGGTGCTTGAAAGAATTGGGACAGTGGCTTATAAACTACGTTTACCTGAGACTGCTAAAAGTTACCCTGTGTTCCATGTGTCGCTGCTGAAAAGGAGTATTGGTCCTTCGCTGCAGCCTCAGGATTTGCCTACGGGCTTCACTGATGAAGGAGAATTGTTAGTTGAACCGGAGGACTTGGTGGATGCCCGTCACAACAGCAATGGTGAATTGCAATTGCAAGTGCTGATAAAATGGAAGACCTTGCCCGACTTCAAAAACACTGGGGAAGATGCTGAGAAGATACGCCTGGCTTTTCCCTCCTTCCACCTTGAGGACAAGGTGGCACTTCATTGGGGGGTATTGTAACAAACCAGGGAAAAGAGGGGCAGCATAGGATAATCACACCTTTCAAATTTACGTATAGTAGAAGGGGAAAAGAAATAACTAACCGATAGTGATGTGTAGCATTTTTGGGGTGGGCTGACATGTAATTAGGGAGTATAAATAGAAAAGAAAAAGTGAGAGTTGGTTAGGATTTGAGTAGTGGGAAAATATTTGGGGGAGAGAGGTAGCCTCTTGAAATTTACCACTGCTTGCATTTCTCTTTTTCTTATGTTCATCTTTCTTTTCAGGAAATACTATACACAACAGATTTGAGGGATATTCACTTTGAATACTCCTTCCTCTGCTCATCACTTCTTCCTCTTCATTCTTATTCTCTTCTCTACTTCTATCTACTATCTTCTATATTTCCCTTCCTATTCACCCTGTTACTGTTATATTCTATTGTTCTATTAGCTGTACCATTACATATTTTTGTCAAAGTAACAAGACTAGGCTTCATTTTCACTAAGTAGAATTGAATTTTATCGTTCCTCATATTTGTTCAACTCATTTAATCCTGTCTGAAAACTGGTTTCTTATTCATAATCTCAATTCTATGCCTCATGTATGACCCTGCCAAAATACACCAAGAGAATGGAGTGATTGACTAGCACTTATGTACACGATGCATTGGTTTATGTCTCTGATATAGTTCATTCATTTTAATCACAGATAAAAGATATGTGAACTGGACTCTCCAGGTTGCAAGTGCTCATGGACAGAAAGCAACATTGCCTTTCATCGAGTCTGTTGAGGTGAATTCATATGTTGAATCTATTTCTTCTCGTTTTATTATCTAAGTCCACATTTTATGCTTATTACACTGACTTTAATTTTGGCAACCTTGATGCTTGATTCCTTGCTCTTCTCATTAATTATTAGTGAATTTTGTGGGGAAATGGTATATAAATAACAAAATTAAGAAAATTGATAGAGGATTCTCTTTTTTGGTATGGTACTGTGAAGGGACGGGTGTTGGATGGATAACTTAAGATTCATTGTTGGTTACGAAGCTGGCTTTTCCTATTCAAGGATGGCCATGTACTAGTTTTATGCTTTCCACTTCATTTCAAAATTGAAAGTCTTAATATCTCGTTTCCCTCTTCCTCTTCACATTTAGTAAGAACTGAGCTGTCTGGTTCCTATCCTCCTGACTGGTATAGCTGCATTTCATTAATCTATCTCAAGTTTTCTTGAAAATAACAAAAATAATCATGGTAAGGCAAGGAATTGACTAAATTATCTTCCTTGTGCTGCAGGTCTCCTTCCTAGACAGGGAAGATTACAAAGCGGCCATTCTTGATAGACAACCATTTCGGCTTAAAAGGTTTTAACACTCTTATACTTGTTTCGTGTTTTTTTAATTGATGGAATTTTGACTTACGTCATTATCCTTGTGCCCTAGATGAGATTAAACAGAATACAGAAGAATTGCGAAAATCTATGTCCAGAGTTTGGAAATTTGGAACAGAAATATGTTAATTTTTAAGTCTCATGATAGATTTCATGGCCTGCAACTCCTTTTGACATTTGGGTGACTTATGTATCAGGAGAACAGCATATAACAAAGCATTTGAAATGGTTCTGAAACTCAACTTCGGTGATGGCTGCAGTTGCTCGTCCCTTGAAATTGACATCCCAGTCGATTTTAAGGTGAGATGATTGCTTAATTTATCTATCTCCTGATATGATATCTTGTTTCCCATAGCATTTTCCATACAAGTGACAATGCTCATTTGGGAATTACCATTTCTCACTCAAATTTAATTCTATTTCAATATGTAAAATTTTTACTCAATTTACAATTAAGTCCATATAGTTTAAAAATTTCTTTGATCAAGTACATACTTGGAAATTTTTTTATAATTTAGTCCTTCGAGCAATCCATCATTAAGCTGACACCTAAAAACTAATTGACTATTACTAGGACATGCACTGTACTCTTACTACCAAAAGCTTTTGAGTTTTTTGAAGTTCTAATTTTGGCTTAAGTTACTTAAATTACAATGATTTTTAAATCATAGGAACTTGATTAAAAACTTTTAAATCATAGGAACTTGATTAAAAACTTTTAAATCATAGGAACTTGATTAAAAACATTTAAATCATAGGAACTTATTGAAAATTGGGTGGAATTGTACGGATCTTCAGATTTATTTAAGCATTCTTATATGTATGATGCATCTTTTATCCTTGTTTTATCTGTAAGAAATAATGTTATGTATCATGAATAATATGGTGCCAATTGGGTGAATTCTAAGATGAGTTTGTAAAAAAAAAAACTTGCCATGCATTTTTGGTAAATTTTATCCCAATGTTGTTAATTCAAGTTGAAGCTATGTTATACGGGATAGAGTATTGGGCAGCAAAGGGTCAATGAACACAAAGTTAGCATCACATGAATGAGGATGCTTAAGTGGATATGCGGCCACAAGAGAAGAGACATGATAACAAATGAAAGTATGAGAGAGACTCGGAGTAGCGCTGGTCATTGATAAGATGGTGGAATCCTGCTATTTAAGGTATGGTCATGTTGGGAGAAGACTAGAAGAACATCCAGTCAGGAGGGTGGATCGGATGGAAGATATTACGGTGACTAGGGATAGAGGGAGACCAAAGAAGACAATAAAAGGGGTTATCATGAAGAATTTGAGGAGGGTTAATGAGCTAAATCTAAACATGATTCACGATAGAGTGCAATGAGGTCATTTGATCCATGTAGTCGATCCCACATAGTGGGATTAGGCTTGTTTTTGTTGTTAATAATTCAAGTTGAAAATGTTAGTAACTAACCTTTAAGGCTTGAAAGCCTGTTATCAATCTTAAAAGACAGTCACTAATATTTTCAACTAAAAGTGTTAATGGTTGGGGCAAAATTACCGAAAAATGCATGATAAGTTTTTTTCTTTGACAAACTCATTATAAAAATTCACCTGCCAATTGTTCTTGCTAATGCCTTGCCTGAAAATATTGTCTTGACAGGATTCAACTGACTGCTTCATCTTCGATAAGGATGTCATATTCCAGAAGCTAGGAGACAAGGCAGTTGTTGAATCAAAATGTGGTCAGAATGCTGTTATTGAGAGAAAGACCATCCTGACACCAAGAAGTGATGTCACTACCTATGCCATTGTGACCAATCTTGTTCACCACGGCAAAACATCATCTTGTAAACCATCCCCTGATTCTCTAAGTAATGGTGATCTTAAAAAGAGAAAAGTAAGCATGACAAGTTCAGGATCTTCTAGGAAGAAGCGTTCAAAGGGTAAATCTAGATCATAAAGTGTGTTAGGGGATAGTTTTAGATTGTATATGTATGGTACAAACAAAAGATAACAGCTGACAGGGAATGAGAAAATTTAGAGACTGGGTGAATTTTGTTAGATTTTACACTCAGTCTTTCCCTAAATGGTGCCTATGATGCTGAAGGTGGTTTTTTTAATACCATAATTACTAATTATAGTGGGTATTTTTGGTGTGTGTTTTAAAAAAAAAAAGGTTCCGCACATCTTATTGTGAAATAACCATCATGTGATATCTATACATATAATATTTACGATAGTAATGTATTATGTATAATAAATTAGCCAACATGAGCGTAGGCTCAGTAAAATCGTATTTTAGGTTTTTTGAACCAAAAAATGTTTCATGCCCATACCAATTGGTTCTTCACTCTTAGACTCAGCCAAACTAGATCAATGGTTCGCGTTTTCCATCAATGTCACTTGTGATTTTCATGTTGATTTTCATTGAATTACTTGCTTCAATTAGTGCATTAAAATCAGTGGATGGAATAAACGAGGTTAATTGATAAGAGTCATGCTTCTTTAAGGTTTTTTTCTTGGTTATTAATCTATAATTCAATGAATAATTAATATTTTTTATTGAATGAATTCAATGATTATGTACTCACTTAATGTAATCAAACGATTAATTATGTAAATTGATCAATTTGGAGTCATATCCAGCTAAGATTTGTGAATATTGATGAACAAGTTTTTGATATATTAAAAAAAAAAAGTTTTAGCTTAAGATTGCTTTTGTACCTTGTAAGGGCTTCTTAATATGAAAAGGTTTTGCAAAACCCATGCATTGCATCTCATGCATGTGGGTTTTGGGTTTTGGAGGGGTCAGAAGCCTACGAGTCAGAAGCTAGGGTTAAAAGTTGGACCTTCTTAGAAGACTCATCATAGAAGCACTATCTCTTCATTGTGAAAGATTTTACAATAGTTACTTTCTCTATCCATCCTACAAGTAACAACTCTAAGGCTGTGTTTGGATGGTTAGATGAGACACAGATTGATGGACATGGACACTGTGTACCAGTATTCATGTATTGTGTTTGGATGCAGGAGACATGAAACTAATATAGTGTGCTGTCTAGTGTTTGGATTAGTGAGACAAAACTAAAAAATAGTACAAAAGACATTTTTACCCCTAAACTATAGTTATTAACATTAGTATAATAATTATTTATTACTATTATTAAATAAAAACTATTACAATTATTATTATTATTATTATTATTATTTTAATTATTATAATAATTATTATTATTTTAATAATCATTACTATTACAATTATTATAATAAATATTATTAAAGTTATTATTATTATTATAATTATAATAGTAAAGTAAAT
The DNA here is from genome assembly GCA_013621005.1 of Aeschynomene evenia. Classification (NCBI taxonomy): domain Eukaryota; kingdom Viridiplantae; phylum Streptophyta; class Magnoliopsida; order Fabales; family Fabaceae; genus Aeschynomene; species Aeschynomene evenia. The sequence goes on along the minus strand of CM024263.1, from coordinate 16,666,168 downwards.
TTAATATTATAATAATAATAGTAATTATAATTATTATTTTAATTATGTTAATTACCATAACAATTATTGCAATTATTAGTTTTATTGATATAATAATAATAATATATTTAATTTTTATTTTAATGTATAATAATTATTATAATTAAAAAATGATAATAATAAAATAATAATAATTATTGATATTATTATAATTAATTTAATTATTATTATTATTATATAATTAATTAATTATTATTATTGATATTATTATAATTAAATTAATGTTAAAAATAATTATAATAATAATGATGATCATAATAATAATAGTAAAATAATTATTATTATTATAATAACAAATTAATTATTATTATAATAATTATTACAATAATTATTATAATTAAATTAATGTTAAAAATAATTATAATAATAATGATGATAATAATAATAATCGTAAAATAATAATAATATTTATTATTATTATTATAACAAATTAATTATTATAATAATTATTAATATTGTATTTATTATATAATAATAATTATTAAATATTAGGGTTTGGTTGGTTTGTAATTTTAAAAATTTTAAAGGGTATTAGTGTCATTTTAACTTGTGTCTAATTAGACACCGTGTCCCACCATTTCTGTTCCATCTTCTCAGATGGACAGTAGTGTGCCACAATAATGAGACACCGTGTCCCACTATTTTAGTGTCTCTGTCCAGCTATTTTTATTGTCTCACAAACCAAACGTGGAACACACCCACCGTGTCCTACTATTTGTGTCTAATAGACACTATCCAAACCCACCCTAAAGTAACCCTTACTCCAAAAAGATATAGTCACTTTTTCTCAATTCGACGGACCAACTCGGAATCCCAATTTGCTAGTTCAAAAGGATGGCCCAAACTAGACGTCAAGTGGACCAATATGAGGCTCGAGGTTGGATCTCAAATACTACCACAATGGAACTAGTCCAGACCAAGGCCCAGTAAATAGTGAATGACCTAATACAAATGGGCCAAAACTCAGACCCGGGTACAGGTCATGTAACCCAACCTGTGGAGGATAAGCTCGATCCTCTCTTAGAGCGGAGCTTCGTTAAGAAGTGGATGACGACGCAGAGAATCCCGAAGCCACAATGAGCACTATGAGGATCGACCTAGCACGCCATGAGAAGTAGGATAACGTTATACCTAGACACCCGGAGGTGCCACTCGCTTCCCACTCTATAAATAGAGTGTCAATCTCAGTGAGTCAAGTATGCTTTCAGTTTAGTTTCCAAGCAAGTCCATGTTCTGACGTAAGCTTCGGAGTCCTTTTCAGGGAAACAACCCGACGCCTTGGAGAGGAGTGGCGCATGGAGATCAGAGACCGGCGACAGTTCACATATGCGAAAGGTACGGAACATTGGCATCGTTGTCGGGGACCTACCGCAGCTCTGTTCAAGGTCGGCTTACCTCTTAAAGGACCGAATCTTCAAGCGACACTTGATAGAACCAAGACCACCACTCGCGTTGTCTACTCGGGTGACCCAGGCTACAGAATGGAGAGAACCTCGAAAGGGCACTGCGAGACGATTAACGAGACAAATGACCAACAACAGCAGCAGCCATCGCCAAGGCCAAACCAGATGACAATGATTGCCACTAGGGTGGCCGAGCTAGGCCCATAGCCAAAGTCGGTTCTAGGAGCCACTGAACTCGGACCTAGCGTGACTCCTAATGTGTTGCAGACCGTGTAGCTGATCCGAGATAAAAAAAAAAAAAAGAGCGGTTGCGAGCTCTATAGAAGGAAATGGTGTGACGAATCCCTCTAGAGGAACAACTCCGAAATGAGGAACGTCGAAACCACAAAATCAAGGAGAAGCTCCGTAAAGAGCGGGAGAAGGTCAAAGACCTGGCTCAACGCCTTCGAAGGCTTGAGTTGGAGCAGAAGCATGACCACAGCAAGACTGGGAGAAGAGAACGCTCCAAGGAAAGAAGACAAGAGCAACAAAGATCCAACGATAGAGGTCTATCTCAGGAGCGAAAGGAAAGACAAGACGGGCACGACAGATCTCGAGAAAAGGACAATAAATCTGAGAACTACGAGGATCAGGAGCACTCCCAAACCCACGCCATGCACCAAAGTACGACCGGCGGAAGAGGGGGAGTGAGCAGAAGGTCCCTTAGCCCCGCACATCCTGAAGTACCAGATGCCACCAGGTCGGACCCCGCAAGGGCTAAAATATGACGGGATCACCGACCCTGAGGAGCATCTCGAGACCTTTAAGTCCATAATGGACTATGATGGAGCTGCGGATGAGGATAGATGTCGGGCATTGTAAGCTCTAGAACTCTTCTAAGAGTTATTCAAATTTCAAAATTACTCAAAAGCAGTCGAATGTTTTAAAGATAACAAATCTTCAATTATAAGATAAAGATTTTGGTTGATATAGAACTGATGTGTATGCTTAGTGTACTCAGAAAGCTTCATTTGAAAATGAAAATCTAAGTAAGAATTAGAAGATGCACAAGTAACCTCGGAAATTCAAGATCAATCAAAAAGATCAGAAAAACATGAAGTGTGTCTCTGAAGCATAGGTGAAAATGAAATTCTGAAGAAGAAAACAAAAATCACTTAGAAGCCTCTCAAAAAGCATACTCGAGTTTTAGTTCTCAGAAGGCTATACCTTCTCAAAAGGGTACCTTCACTCAGAAGGTTATCTACTCAAAAGACTCGCCTCACTCATAAGGCAGTTTCTGAAGTGGTCCAAGTCTCAGAACTTAAATCAAAGGGAGCATTCTCATGAAGATCAGAAGGCTAACAGAGGTATTTTGAGAGTTGTATATTGTGCACATTCTGAACAAGCTCCTCAAACTCGCTGACATGCAGGAAGTCGTTATGAGAGGAAGTTGAGTCAGCAAAGCCACATCAGCAATGAAAATCTTTAAAACAACAAGAGATTTCATAAGTCTATAAATAGAAGATCAATTCAAGAGTTCAGTACGAGAATTCTCATCTATCAAAACGTGCTAAAACTCTACGAAAATTGAAATCAACTTGTAGTTTAGAAAGTTTTCTCAGAAACCTTCTCAGAATTGGGAAATATAATTTGTATAAATCTTCTAGACTTATATTTGTATATTCTTGCCTCGTGCAAGTTATTTTCTAGGATTCTATCAAGAATTAAATCTTAGTTGTGTCTAAGATCTTCATAGTGTTTTCAAAAGAAAATCCTTCAAACTTAAACAATTGTAAAGTCCTTCTCTCGAAGGCAAAGAAAGTCCTCAGATTGTGAGGCAAAAGTCCTTAGGGATTGACTAAGGCAAGGAAGTCCCCCTCGGATTGTGAGGTGGCGAAAATCCTTTATGGGTTTGTAAAGGTGTTGTTTCTTGAGAAGGCACGATAAGAAAAATATCAAGGAAAACCTCAACTGAAGGTTGAGGACTGGAGTAGGTTAAAGATTAACCGAACCAATATAAAATTTTTTGTGTGTTGATCTCTTTTCTTAAACTCTTTTATTATTATATATCTTTGTGAAAACGAAAGATTTGAATTAACTTTCTAAGACATAAATCTCTTTATCTAAGTAAGTGAGAAGTTACTTAAAACTTAATATTCAAAACATTCTTCATACTTACTCAGAAGGGACATCTTCTAAGAAAATAAACTTAAGTTTCTCAGAAAACGAACTTAAGTTTCAATTGTGACTTAGAAGGATTTCATTCTAAGACAATTTTCTAGAAAAACTTTTGGAAAAGATTTTAACAAAGCACGATTCAACCCCCCTCTTTCGTGCAAACACACACCTTCAATTGGCATTAGAGCTCAGATCTTTGGGGTTGAGCACTTAGCCGTGTTAAGATAAAACGATCCAACGAATATGGGTTCACAAGGCGCTTTCGTGGCTCATGGAGCTTCTATCAATAGACCTCCCATGTTTCATGGGGATGATTTCGACTACTGATGTGATAGAATGACACTCTTCATCAAGTACACAATTCTTGACCTCTGGAATATAGTCGAGAACGGTGACTATATTCCAACAGAGATAGTTGTGGATCCTAGTGCACAAACTCCAGTCAGAGTTCCTCCAGGAGGTCCACAACCACAACCTAGGATGATGCCTAGAAGAATCCCTAAGAACATATGGACTCAAGAAATCAAGGATAAAATCTAGATGAACTTCAAGGCAAAATACATTCTTCTTTGTGCTCTACCAAAAGTAGAGTATGATAAGATTGTATCATGTGATACCGCGCAGAAAATTTGGCAAAGATTGCATATGTTGCATGAGGGCAACAATCAAGTGAAGGAAACTAAAGTTTCAATACTAGTGCACAAGTATCAATACTCCAATGATGAGATGGTGAGAAAGATACTGAGAATCCTCTCACCAAAATTGCGTCCTAAGGTGACAGTCATCCAAGAAGCGAAGGATCTGAATCAGCTCGAGCTGGATGTGCTGGTTGGGTCCCTCAGAACCCACGATATCGAGCTCGAAGGATTGTTGGAAGCTTCTACTTTCAAACCTCAACAGGCTCTCGCCCTAAAGAGTTCATCAAAGAAGTCTTCCAAGGCCCTCAAGGCTTCTGAGTGCTCCGACTCAGAAGAAGAATCTGAGCAAGATTCTGAGAACGAGGACATTTCCATGCATGTTAAAAAATTGACGAAAGCATGGAAGAATAGACCTCAGAAGGGAAAAGAAGCTATGGTCAGAAAGGACAAAAAGGGAAAGACGAAGATCTCAGAAGCCACATGCTATGGATGTTGTGAGAAGGGACACTTCAAAACCGAATATCCTAAGAACAAGAGTGGGAAGAAGAAGAAGACCATAGAAGCCACCTGGAGCAACTCAAAAGAAGAAGCTTCTAACTTGCAAGAGAAAGATGAAGCTAACGTGTGCTTCATGACTGATGAAGAGTTCATCCTCGAAACTGAATCAGAATCAGAAGAGATAACTAACTCTCTCCCTTTACACACATATGAAGATCACTCAAAACTCTATGATGAGCTTCTAAGTGACTAATGAATTAGCTCAGCGATTTTGCTCATACAAAAAGGCTTTTAAAAATCTAGAAAGTGAAATCGCTAAGCTTATTCAGGAAGTTAAGAGGTTTGAGCTTAAGAGAGACGATTTGAAAGAAAGAAACCTTAAAGGACATGAACTCTACCAAGTTCTAGAAGCTATGGCTTCTGTAACTGTTGAGAAGGCTAAGAAAGCCTTGATTGAGTTACAAAAGACCAATGATCTTCTTACCTCTGATCTTGTCAAAATGGTCAATGCAGGAAAGATGCTTGATCTTATGCTTGGAGGTCAAAGACCATACAAGGATAAGAGAGGACTTGGATATGAAGAAGTTTTCGATCCTAAATCCATTGATTTGTCTCTAAACAAGATCTCATGCATTTGCACAATGTGTTTTAAGGAGGGACGTGGTTCTGAGAAATGTCCAAAAGCGAGAAAAGGTACCACCTCTCTTACTCAGAAGGCTAAGAGAAGAAAACACTAGTTCAAGAACCTAAAGCGTAAGCAAGGTGGAACTCTACGCTTTGGTAATGTTGCAAAGGGCAAGGTCACTGCAATTGGAGATGTTGGTAAGGATGATTCTCACCAAATCTCTTATGTTTTGCTTGTTGATGGCTTGACTCACAATCTTCTAAGCATTAGTCAATTCTGTGACAAAGGCTTAAAGGTTGAGTTTCTTGCCAAGTACTGCCACGTGATTGATCTCACTAATGGCAAGATCATTCTAGAAGGGAAATCAATTGACCAAAACAGATTCTATAATGAAAAAATCTAAGAGAAAATTTTGCCAATACTCTGCCAAAACAAAATTTGAATTACAGCTTAGAAATTTTCTCTAATATGTAACGGAACTTCTCAAAAAGTTGAGACATTTTCTAAAAATCTTCTAGACTTTAATTGTACATCCTTACTTCTCTACATGTTAGCTTCTAGGAGTCAATTAAGAGCATACTTTAGTTGCGCCTAAGTACTTGAATGAAAAGTTCTTTCACTTAAACCATTAAGAACATGTAAAAGTCCTTCTAGTGCGTAGACAAGGAAAGTCCTCCGTCGTTGAGGCAAGTAAAGTCCTCTAGTATTTGAGGCAAGAGAAGTCCTCTAATGGGAGGCAGAAAGTCCTTAGTGGATTCTAAGGCAGGAAGTCTCCCTCTGGATTGAGGCGACAAGGAAATCATTCTCTAGGACTTGAGAAAGTGATAAGTGCCTAAGAAGCCAATTTAAGAAGAATATCCAAATCTGAAGTAAGAGTTCAAGACTGAAGTAGGCAAATTTGGCAGAACCAGTATAAAAATTTGTTACGTGTGATTGGCTCGCTCCTTCTCTTTCCTTTTACATTCAGCACTTTATTTTCACATTTTTCTTAACTCTGATTTTATACCTTGTGAGAAACCTCAATGTTTTTGAGAAATCTCATAAGACTTCTGAACTATAGTGTTAGAAAGCACTCTCATAAGTTTCTTAGAAACCTATGTTTCTAAAACTAACTATATTCCATTGTTTTTTTAAGAAAGAAAAGCTTCTATCCTGATCAAGTTTCTGAAAGTTTCAAAATACAAAATCAATTGAGAAGCACAGTTCAACTTACCCTCTTCTCATGCTATATTTAACGTACACATCTACCTTAAGTGTTGTAGAGCAAAAATATCTAAAATACTCACTTAACTCTGTCAATGGTTTCCAAATATGTTCGATCAGCTCTCTAAACATAATAGAAAACAAACACTCCATGAAAATATGTCAATCACGACTCTTGAGACCTTGAAATTAACTCTGAGCAACATTAACACACATATCTATGTTGGATGCATAACTTTTAGCATTTTAAGCTCTTGCACCAATTTACAAACATTTTGCCTCTATGACTTGCTCAAAGCATATAATGCTTTCAGTTTACACACTCTACCATCTTGTAACTCCTGTAAGTTTAACTCTAGACATCTATAATACTCAGCTAGATCCAATATTGCATTCACATTGTCTTTTGTTCTATTTGTGTAGCTCAGAAAGCAAGCATAACTTGGAACTGAGTTGAGGAAATTGTTCGTTATCTAGAGAAGTCCAAAGAGGCCCAATAAGGATTTTGAATTGTGTTAGCCCAAACGAAATGAATCTGCCATGAAACCTTCCACACATCTAGCATATATGTTAAGTTACTTATATATTTCTCAAAACACGTTATATGCATTATGTATATAATGATTATATAAAAATATGATGTATATGGATAAATTAATTTTACTTAGAAAGTAAATATTTTGAATGTTGATATTAATTTTTAAACCAATCAATAGTATGTAATTATTTTTAATAACTATAGTTAAATTACAAGAAAAATGCTTCAATAAATTCATATAAAAATTTAATGAGAGTGGAAGTGACAATAGTCATTCCTTAATATATAATATAAGATATGAAAACAAATTAAATGTGGAGTACATTTTTTTCCCCAAAAAACTCTAGGAAGAGAAGTGCTATTTTCCCCTAAATTTGAAAGCAATATCTATGTAAGCTATAATGTTATTTACTTTTTCTATGGGAAGCTATTTGTTTTTTTTTTTTTTTGTCTCACCTCAACTAATTCGACGACGGGAGTCGTGCATCTAAGAATGACAGGTGAGGATCTTAGCAGAAATTTTTTTTATCGACATGGCTCAAACTCAAGACCTTACTTAAGGGACAATGAAACACTTACCACTCATACTAACTCTTGTCGGTGAAATGCTATTGATTTTATTGTCGACAAATACTTCAATTATATGGCAATAATACATGACCAGTATTGGCTTTTTTTTTTTTCTCATTTACAATGCATCAGAATAAAATTCCAAAAAGAATAGATTGCTTTGTCTGACCATAAACAATAGTACATTATATAGATTGCGACGTGAACATTTTAACTTCATTATAATCTTGTGTTCATGCTTACAGGGTACAAGGCATGAGTCAATGTCACAAACTGGCTTCTGCGGCGCAGCAAGAATCTTCTATCTCAAAAGAAGACACGCCTCCTAGGTGGAGAATCTCTTAATTGATCAATTATGTTTGGTTTGACCCTCTCAAAAATTTCCATATCTGAATTTACATTACCTTCAATACTTGATTTCTCATCTTCACATTTCAATGCAACCTTGTTTTCTACCAATTTGGTCTTCCATTTTGTGCCAAAAACTGCTTTTGCCTGATCAGCAAACAAGCCTTCTGATAAGGGTGAACCGCAGATCTCTTTGTAAGTATCATAATCAGCGGCACATGTATTTCCACCTTCTAGAAGTTTCGCCAACGGATGCAAAACCAAGATCGCGCCATCACTTCTTTCTAAAGTGTCCTTCAATAGAAGAAAGTCGGAAACTAGTTCGGTCTTGCTGAACTGAACAAACACTGCAGTTGCATCCAAGTGGTACACAGAAACCACAGAAGTTGGACCAAAAACTTTAGATATACACAATCTTACATCAGTTGCCTTCAGCTGAGAAGGGAAACCCCAAATAATAGCAATGTTCTCAAACCAAATTTTTGGGTATCGCCTCTTGAGGCTACTGTTCGGCAAAACATCTGCAACCTTGTCGCCGGTTTTTAGATTGATGATGTCCCCATGCATCCAACTAAGGTATAAATGGTTGACATACTTCTGTAGTTTCTCATTGAGGGCTAATTGTTGTGAAGATTCATGGAGTTTATAATCAACTCCTAAATCGTTGCATAACTGCGCAAAGATGCATCCAGTCATAAAAGCATCATATCCAGCCTCATGCTTGCCTCCAGGGTTCCAACTGGATGACCTGCAAAGATATATCTTAAGAAACATCTTGTGTGACAAATGAAATAGAAGCCAACATTATTTTTAAGTTTAGACAAAATAATGCGGTATTTCTTTAGCATTCAGTCTTGGCCATCAAAAACTTGAAGAATTGCATCTGGAAGTTATATATTATGCAGATATGTAGACAACAAAAAGAAAGAACTGGTGTACATTATTTTTTTCGAACAACAAAAGAGAAGGGAAATGTACATATGCTGGGGTCAGATATCAGAAAAGGAAACAAAAGAAAGAAGGGAAGAAAAAAAAAAAGAAAAGAATTGAGTCATCCATGCAAAAGGTTGAAAAATGTATAATCACAAGCACATGCAAGTTGAAGAGAAACTCCATTGTAATTTGAATCACTGATGTGGTGTTCCATTCAATAATACACATAAAAAGAATCACCATGAATTATGCAGAATAGTATCTTCTACAACCACTAGAGTGGTGGGTTAACTTAAATTAAACATGACATTACCATTTCAGTAATTATAAAGATTGAAGAAACAAACCTCAAATTATCAAGTTCAACATCCACTTTCACATGTGAGAGCAAACCTGGATCAGTGCTTTTGGAACCTGCAGCAATTTGAGGACAAAACATGGAAAATGCAGAGGCCAGCGATTTTCTTGATTTTCTCATCTTTTCTTGGAGCATATGATTAGCGTTCAAGAGTATTTTGGTGTCAACAATGTGAGGAAAATACTTATTAATACAGGTGACAAACTCTTCAGGACTCCCTGGAAGAGGGCCTATAAATTTGCTGTAGACATGAGCAATATCTGGATCATGGAATAATATCATCTCAGTATCTTATAAAATTAAATAGCTAGGTAAGATTAAAAGTAGCACTGTTACCCAGAAAACAATTGTGACCAACAATCAACTTCTTTTCGGAAGAAAGGAGATCAATAACATGGCGAAATCCCACAGCATCTTGGATCTTCTTCTCTTCCAACTTGCAATTTTCATCTTTTACCTCCTTCTGCAAGAGAACACTTAAGAATTTAATGTCATGCTGTGGCTTTGGCAAAACTTTTCTATTTTAGCTTTTGCATCGCACCAGTGTACTTGACTTACTCATGAGAAGGCAAACTCTAAGTCAACTCAAATATTTTATTGTGTCCATTTATAACTAAAACTAAGATAAAACAGATTCTCTATCCAGATTATGCTTAGGCATCTAAAGATTCTAAAATAGTAGAAGGTCAGTTCAAAACATCATTTTAATGTCATTTTACACATAAAGCTCATTTAAGTAAATTTTATCCCACTTTTAACCCTATATCAAACACACCCTTAGTGTTACAAAAATTAAGTCAGTTAACACCTGCATCATCACCCTGAAAGTGTAAAAAGAACAATTCACTTCCAAATATTATTGGCCACATAGAACACACATCACAATTTGAAAAGGAACAAAAAAATAATACCAAGTTTTAAACAGCTCCTCAATGAACTGAAAGGTTCTCAAATTCAATAATATATATTACCAGAAGTAAGTTGAGTTCATCCTTTGAGTCTGTATACACAACCATATGTTGTGAACCAGAAGCCTCACTATTCACACTGATATAACACAGATCTTTGAAGTGTTTTCTGATGACCTGGAATTTTTTAAACTTAAATCAGAAAAAATCAGCAATTGTTTAGTTACAAACTTTGCAAAACTACAATGACTTTAACCAAAGGACCACAACAAAAAATAACAACAAATGAGAGACAAAAAGTGAACATATCAACTAGTGGTGCAAGATAGAACAACGTTACCAACTGAATCAATTTAAGCTGACGAGAGGTGAATCCACTAAGTCTAATAGTAGGATGCATCTTAAAGAAAATCACTTCAAATTGCTGTTTTGATTCTTTTGACATTCCCTGAATTTTTTGTTCTCCATCTTGCTCCTGTAATAAGCCATCACGCCACTTACTGAATTTGTTTTTCATTCGTTCAGTGAACAAAATGTCTGCCATGTTGACCAATGGTACGTCTCTAACATCTTTTAGTTTATAAATGTCTGAACACTCACTATCATATGCAGAATTCAAACTCCTTATTGCTTCCCTTTCTTGTTCTCTTGATAAATAAGATATTCCTGACATTATCCAAGGATCAAATTCTCAAACTACAGAGATCATTGAAGTCATGATGGAATTATTATACATTCAGATCAAATGCCTACTCTAAAAATCAATAACAGACGTTGTTGGATCATCAACCAATACCAAAGTCCCACCTAGACCTAGAGATTGAAATTTCAGTTAGTGGCAAAAGCATAGGTCTTCAATACCTTCGATGTCCCAAAAAATTTCTATTTCTTACAACCATAAAAGCCATGTAGTTAAAGCCAAAAGCCCTTCATTTTATCAGCCCTTTTCCATTGAACCACCCAAGCATCTAAGTTACATATTCAAAAGCGAAGCACCCACATTTCCATCTAAGCCGATCTAACCAATTTTTATGCAGATATTGGTGCACAAACTCCTTTCTTCTATCAATTAGCTAATTACTTATTAACTTAATACAAAAGGCAATGACAGGAAATAAAAGGAAATTTAAAAAAAAAAAGACCTTGATGTATGCATGCATTAAAATCAAACTGGTATTTAGCCAAGAAATCCATTGAAGTAGCCTGGCAGAGAAATTCAGGACATGGAGCCAGACCCTCAAGCTCTTGTCGTGGGAAAACATAGAAATTGTGCCTGACAAAGAACATTTATCTGAATCAGAACAGTAGCACATCCATTATCACTTGAATAAAGAAAGTAAAGGGGAGAAAAGAGTAAAATGAATCTATTTCCAGAAGTGATAGTAATTAGAAGCAAACTGCCTTGGAAATCTGTAATAAGCAGAAATAAATCAAATAATACTCAGAACTATGTTGCTAATTAACTCATTTTTTTTCTGAGAGAATTATTATTTTGACCTTTAAGAGATCAATACACTGACAAATTAGTCTTCAAAAGATATTAAATTTCCCTGTGCTACGCCGATGATCAGTGTGCTATTCCTAAATAATCAATATGCTAACATATTAGTAGCTAAAAGAACAATGTGTTGATAAATTAGCCCTCGAAGATCTCTATTTGATATCAGAGAACAATTTTCATTTTCTAATTTTAGTTTGTTTGCTGTTTTTAAGATTTAGTGAAGAAAATAGTGAAAAATAGAAACTGGAATTTTTTGTTAAAAATTTTAAAGATTTCAACGTTTCCTTCACAAACCCCTGAAAAACTAAGAACACGAAATTAAAACTTAATATTGTTTTCTGAAAACAAGCAGTCATGGTTTTAATACCGACAGAGCCCATCAGCAAAGCAAGAATTGATCATTGGGTTACTACATATGGATGAAACATCATTTAGGAACTAATTTCTTGGGTAGTGTTTGTTTTCCTTGACTTTGAGGGCAGAATCAAGGAAGCAAGAGAGTTGAGTCAGAGACACAATAACTCCAAAATTGACTCAAAACACACTTTCACATGTGTGTCCCTTCCAACACACAGTGACTCCAAAATTGAACAAAAAATTGGAAATTTTGGTAAGGAGGATGATGGAAAGGTTTCGAAACAAACAAAAAGGATTTACATATGGTTTTCGTTGACCTGGAGAAGACATATGATAGGGTAGCAAGGGAGGTTTTATGGAAGGTCTTAGAAAAGAAAGGTGTAAGAATAGCCTATATCTGAGCAACTAAGGATATGTATGATGGTGCTACGATTAGTGTGAGAACTCAAGGTGGGCTAACGAAAGATTTCCCTATTGGTGTAGGACTACACCAAGGGTCATCTTTGAGCCCCTACCTTTTCACCCTAGTCTTGAAGGTGCTTACAGAACATATCCAAGAACCAGTGTCGTGGTGCATGCTTTTTGCCGAAGATATAGTCCTCATAGATGAATCGAGGGAAAATATTAACGAGAAATTGGAGAAATGGAGGCAAGCTTTAGAAGTACATGGTCTGCGCATAAGTCGCAATAAGACGGAATACATGCATTGTGAGTTCAGCAAGCAGCGAGAATACTCACATATAGAAGTGAAGATAGGAGAAAGTGTCATACCTCAGATTAAGTGCTTTAAATACTTTGGTTGTATCATCCAGGATAATGGAGAGATATACGAAAATGTCAATCATAGGATTCAAGTTGGATGGTTTAAATGGAGAAGTGTCTCCAGCTTTATATGCGATAAGAAGGTAACTTTAAAACTTAAAGGTAAATTTTATCGTCGCACAACAATCAGACCCGCTATGTTATACGGGACAGAGTGTTGGGCAGCAAAGGGCCAACACGAACATGATAAAGTGCAATGACATCATTTGATCCATATAGCCGACCCCACATAGTGGGATAAGGCTTGTTGTTGTCGTTATTGAGTTATTATGACTTTGTTCCCATATTTACACCCCTATACCAAACACTTAACAAAGTAATTTTTTTACTAACTACGTGACTATACCACCAAGTCAAATGGAAGTAAACACTACCTGAGGATATTGATCTCTAAGTGTCAAATAGTAGTTTACGCTCTTTTTATTTATTTAGTGTTTTCTCCCACGAGAGCACAACTACCGATAATGGAATGGAAAAGAAAGGTGAGAAGTGGAAGTGCATATGCCACACTCTTGTTTGGATGTTACACTTATTCCCTTCCTAACTCCCCATTTTGGAGGATTAAAAAAAAAAGATGGATTTGGGTGGCAAGGGAGGGACACATTGACCCTCAATAGACATTCCACTCTCTCATAATTTTCTTCCAAAAAATGGTGAGTGAGTAGCTAGGAATGGAAGGGCTAAACTTAACTGTGTTTGGGAGCAAAATAAGAAGAGAGAATGGAAAGGTCATAAAAGGTCAATGTTTGTGTCCCTTCTTGGCCATTCAAAGCCCATATTTTTTGTCCCACCAAATTGGGCATCAATGAAGGATTGCACTAAATTTCCCTTCCATTCCCTTGTTAAACTTGTTGAACATCCAAATAAGAGGGTGGCTTGCTCTCTTCCACTCCAATCTTTGAATTTCTTTTTCATTCCATTATTAACTATCACCTTCTATCATCTCCAAAACTCCCAAACACTACCTTAAATTTAGCCTTCCCTTTCTTGCCATTCTCTCTTGTTATAATCCTCCCCAACAAAGAAATGTATTTTCAACACCCTTGCATCGGAACTCGTGCCAACACATGATCTCTCACATTTGATTCCACTCAAAGTAAAAAAACTTCTCTTTCTCACCCTTGGATTGATATTGGAGTCCTTTGACACCCCATTTTGAGTGGTTTGAATAGCACTACCTCTAAGCAACATCATTCTAGAGGGCGGAAAAAAAAAAAATAAAAATATTATTTTTATGAAAAATTTCTTTTCGTATCAATGGAGTGGGTGTCCTATTTAAATGGGTCCCAACTCCCAGGCTTCATACAAAATCTTTGGCACCGAGGCTTCATACAACAATGCTATATGTACACTGTTTATCGGTCACTTTCAACCACCAACACATTTTTTAAAGTGGGACCCACAAAAGTATTAATGACAAACCATATGCATTTATTATCGGTAGCTGATGGTGGCACATTTTGGTGTACAAGAAACATTATTGTTGTGCACAAGAAGCATTACCAAATTAGTATGTTTATGGTCCCACCTTAAAAGTGTGTTGGTGGCTGAAAGTGGTTGATAAACCGTGTATGCAAAAATAATAAATAAATTTAAGAAAAAATACTGGCGCTGGACATAACAAGACCCGGTTAGAATCAGTCTGTACCAAATTAGTAAAAAAACTGCTGTAGATTCTACATTCTGCTTGATCAGAGAACGCAAAGGAAAAAAGGGGAATGGAAGAAACAACATACGGATAAGCAACGAAGGATTGGTTAGAAGGTTCCCATCGAAAGGGGCAAACGCCGAATTGTATTACGGCGAACTTGTGCGCCGAGTCCCTGACCTTCAGGTACCTTACGTCGGAGCTGTCGAACTCGAACGAGTCGCGCCACGGGGCACTGGTCACGCCGGTCATCTCAAGGTCTATAGCAACGAAGTCGGAGGCTCGAACATGGTGCCGGAGCTCCGCCACAGAGGCTTCGAAGTTCGCGATGGTCACCGTCTTGACGGGGAACACCGATTCAGAATGCAAGGCGGAGGTGGCGGCGGCACCGGTGGTGGTGGTGGTGGTGGTGGTGGTGGTGAGGGCACGTGACAGCGCACGTGATAGGGTGAGTTTCTGTGCTACTGTCTTCATTTTTGTGTGGAATGCATCTTTGTTTCGTTGCGAAGGGTTTAGAGAAGGGACAGCGATGATAGAAAAGAGTACAGAAACTCTGCGTTTTGCCTTTTCTGTTTGGTTATTTTGATGGGCCAATATTTGACATGGGTTAACAATGTGCAAGCCCAACTGACTTGAATTGAGAGAATAAAATAATATGGACAAATTACTCTGATCTCTTCACCCAAAAAAAAATTTACTCAATTCTATCCTTACAAAAATTATTTTGAATTAAAGTAATTGATCCAGAAATGATAATTCAAAATCAGAAATTCTATTTATACAATGTAAAATACTTACAACATATATACAACGTATCCTGCACTGTTATTCATTATTACGTAACTACGCACTCATTTTTTACTTCTTCTCGTTCTTTTCTTCCCCTTTTTTTCTGATTTTTATTTTCTGGTCTTCTCTTCCTTCCTTCTTTCTTCCTGCTCTTTATTTTTTTTTTTTTACTTTCACTCAACATACTCACTTTCTTTTACATCTCTTTTTTCTTGTATGATTCTTATTTTTGTTTCATTTTACCTTTAGAAAATTTATCTTTTTTTGTAACTTTTCTCTGCAACTTACTTGTATAATCATGGCATAAGTGATGATGAAGAAGAATTGGATTTCATATGTTTTATCAACTAAATTCATTTTTAACAATGATTATTGTGATATCTAATGAGATTATTGATTTCTTTTCATCATACAACTAAATCTTTGTTTATATCAGGTTGTTTTAGTTTCAAACAAAAACATTATTTTTCTTTTCAGATCAGAACTAATTTTACGCAATGAACACATTGTATAAGATTAAATGAACACATATGACAACCTGAAATGAACACATACTTCAGTCGTAAAATTATTATTAGCAAATGAATGCATATATATTAAAGTTAAGTCATAATGAACACATAATATATGAAACAATGAACACACATATACATATATATTGCAATTGAACAAATAAATATAATACAATGTAATGTGAACACATATTTATATTGTAACTAAACACATAATACAATGCAAAGTGAACACATGCATAAATATACTCCGACTGAACACATAGTACAATGCAAAGTGAACACATATTTATACTGTAACTGAACATATAATACAATGCAAAATGAACACATGCATATACCTTAACTAATTAAACACATAATATAATGTAAAGAGATAAAATTAATGAGCTTGAGATGCTTTTTTAAGTAAATGTGTTCATTTTTTCTACTTAAGTATGTTTGTTATAACAAATAAATATGTCTATTTCTTATAATCAAATGTGTTCGTTTGCTATTAAAATATGTGTTCATTTTATGTGTTGAAATGTGTTCGCTTACGCGCGTACTGTACATGCGCGCGTCCGTGAGAGTGGTTATACGAAACACGCGTTTTTCATTCTTGGTGCTTGATTTCCGCATTGTACGTTGTTTTATACGTTGTAGGTATTTTGTGTTGTACACCTAGCAAGACTCAATTCAAAATACATATCTCTTTAATCAAAATATCACACAACATGATCTTTTTAGACAAAACACTCAAATTAGTCCCTACAAAACTTTTCATCGGACAAAGTAGTCCTCCTGAATCAAAAATTCAAAACACATCTCTCCCAAATTAAAATGTCAGACAAATTAGTTCTCCAAGAAAAAATTAGACAAATTAGTCCCTCAAGATTTATGAAAATTGCCAAATTTGTCCCTATAATGGGAGGATTAATTTTTTCAAAATCATTAATTGGTAGGGACTAATTTGACCATTTCCATGAATCTTGAGGGACTAATTTGTCAAATTTTTTCTTGGAGGACCAATTTGTGTAACATTTTAATTTTGGAGGGATGTATTTTGAATTTTTTATTTTAAAGGGATTACTTTGTCCAATAAAAATTTTTGCAATGACTAATTTAGGTGTTTTATCATCTTTTTAAAAACATAACAAGTCCAATCAATAAATAACAACGTTGAAAATAAAATTCATGTGATATTGTTTGAGTTAATGCAAATTTTCATGTACAAGGTGAATGGGTGAGAAGGAATAAAGAAGGCAAAAAAATTTCTGATATAACATAATTACATCCAACAACATTCAGCATATAAAATACAATTTTAGGACCCACATTTTAGAAAAGAAAAAATAGAAAAGAGATTGTATAGTCTGTGCATTATGGATACAATTAGTATCAAAACTAATCAATTTCAAGAAGGATGTTATCCCACGATATATGTTCCCTTGTTTCACATTTTGCAAATCAGGAAACCAATTCAAAAATCAACTAATCATTTAAACAAATATCAATAACTATTTTGTGCTTTACAAAATCATTGTATCCTTGATTTCATAATTTCTTTTTTTGTTCACCCTTAATCAAGTATGCATGAGTATTGGAAAGTAATCATTCAATTAACAAATCAAATCATATCCAATTAATTTTCAAAAGGTGGTTACATTATTTATTTCCTTTTTTATGTTTTGTTTTATGTGATTTCATTGTTCTTTTGATAATATTAAAAATCACATTTCATTTGTTACATTTTTTTGCTACATCTTTTTTTTCCTAATTCTCTCGTGCTTTCATGATTTTTTATCTCAATTTACCATATACTAGTATTTTTTTACCCGTGCAAATTTTTTGAAATAATAAAATATAAAAATCAAACTATTAAATACTAAATTAAGATAAATATATTATATAATGACTAATTATTAATGACAAATAACTTTGTATTAAAATATTCAAACAAATCTATTGAAATAAGTAGCTAGAAAAGAAAAGAACAAACATATGTTTAATATGATATAACGTCCTTATTCCTTTTCCAGTATCTCTATCGGTGATGGACATAAAAAATGCTGCATTGAAATAAAAATAAGAATTAAGTTAGAGAATTATAAATTGAACTATTTATAGATTTAATAAAATCAAATAAGTAAAGACAGGTACCAAACATCACGTTCTGCAGAACAATATCTCCTATGAAAATTAAATAAAACATTGTCACATACACTCTCAATATTGTAAGAATAATAATGATTAAATATTAAAGATTACATATAAAAAATGCATTACCCTTGAAAGTTTTGATCTTCCCAAATTATATAACAACAATTGGTCTTTGAACATCGCTATTAACAATAAAGTTATTAACTTCATCGACAAAATTTCCAAAAAGAGCAACATCTAACTTAGCTGAAACCAATATCATAATAAATAAAAAATAAGTATGAAACCAATCTATATCTAAAATAAAAGTTAAGATTAAAATAAAATACTCATCTGATTCAAGATGAATGACAATTATTCTTGTCGTTTTCCCATTTTTGTCATACTCCCTTTTTGTCATACTCCCTTTTTGTCCCAACAACAGTAAGAACACTCATTGTATTTGTCCAACACAACAATATATAAGTTATATGTAATTAAGATATCAAATTCAAATAAAAAAATAAAAGTTTAGGTCAAAATTTATTACCAATATAATCAAATAAGGAAATTCACAATCAGATTCAAGTATGTCAGCAAATGAAACCAACTTCAAGCAATAAATTGGAATAGGCAGATTATTAATAGATTTAACTGTAGTCCTAAATTGAAAATTCAGACGAAAACTTATGCATGGTGGTGCGGAAGTTTCCAACATTACCACCTACTCCGAAATAGGCTAAAACATAAATTAGCCCCTCAGAAAGTAGTGGTTTAAACTTGTAGACCAACGTTTTCCGCATTGATGCGTGTGTCGTAGTGCCTTAAATTTTATAATTCAAAATATCAATTTTAAAACAATGAATGCTGTTAAGTGTCAAGTATCATTAAAAAAAACCAAAAAATATGCTTACAAATTCATCCATTAGGAACATCTCTAGATTGTTCAAAGAGTCTTGGTTGTTGAAGGGTGGGAGACTCCACAACCTAAACAATATGAACTTTGATTCTCCAACATTCCCGGACGGGAGTGCTCTCAGCCAATGGATTAATTTGTCCTGCTATGCTCAAAAATTTTGACACCAAATATTAAACCTCAAAAGCTACCGAGAGTAAAGATTAGAGGGACAAAGATAATGAATTGAATAGTAAAACAACACATAAATATATAAATCGTGAAATGTAAAGAGCAGAGAGATAAAAATAGACGGAAATATTCTGATTAAAGATATGAATCAGATTTAGTATTGGAAATTATAAATTGGACTATTTATATTAATTACAGAATCATATTTTACTTATCTTTTCAAGCAAAACGCTTTATTATTATTCTCTCCATCTATTTAAATCTTGCCATGATTATAATGTTTATAATCAGATTTAGTATTAGAATAAATTCGACTGTATTATAAATTATAAATTGACCAGCTTTAGTATTAGAATAAATTGATTAGTATTAGAATCAAAAGAATTACTTATTTAAAAAAATTGATTCAAATTTGAAATTAATTCAAATTCTTATTGTATCAATTATAAATTTTTATAGTAACTTCTAATAAGACACTGATTGCATATCCTAAATAATTGGAAAATAATTTTGATTGAAAAAAAAATTACCTGAAATATCTTATCCTTGAATGATTGAGAAAAAAATTACATGCAATCACATTCCTTGGTTGAATCAATTAGAAAATATTTATTCCAAATTTATTTATGAGCTAAGTAAATTGATTATAATTAATCTTTCTTAAATAAAATTGAATCAATATTTAATTGGATTAATTCTTATCATCAAATGCTATAATATTATATTCCTTGATTGAAGCAATTATATAATATTTGAATTATAGATTATGAGTTAATTAAATTGTTTATAATAATTTTTTAAGTAAATTTAATTCTTAAATTTTAATTAATTACAGAATCACTCAACGTGTGACACTTGTCACAACCTCATGAAGTGAACTCTGAAATATTATATTTATAGATTTCTTTACATTATTCATTTTGTATTAGCATATATTTTCACAATATTCGTATTTTTGTTACATTTGATTAAAGCATTCCTTTTTTATTTTTTTTTATTGAATTGTTCTCCTTTTTTGTGCACACATAGTTCATTTGGTGGCACACAAATTCCATTTGCATACAGCAGCACAAACTCCATTTTTTTCTTGTACAAGACCAACGTTTGTTGTGTTGTCAGAGCCCGTGAACAGATAATATGGATGACATGTTAAGCGATCATATGAAATGGGTAAGCATGTCATGCTATTTTTCTTGTGTCATTGTATTTTTCTTATGATAGGTGCACACAATTTTTGTCTTGTTGTGTGTTCTTGTGACGTGTTTGATATGAAATAATATTAATTTTGTGTGTTATTTTTTTATGGGTTTTGCTAACTAAGGGCACTGATTAAGGAGCATTAAATGTATTTATCTATTCCCACTAGCTCTTTCTCTCACCATATTGTATTTATTGCTAGCTCCATTATTTCAATAAATAATCTATGTGATGATCCCAACTTTATTGAGATCATGTTATCTTTCACCTTATTTGAAAGATTAGGTAATTATTACTACTTCATTTTATTCAATAAAATTGATTATACTTTTACTTTTAAAATTATGTTATACATATAAAGTCCTAATTAATATTTCTTATTATCATGTTGCAGAGATTTGATGACTAGTTGGTTGTTCAAGATTATTAAAGATATAATTGATTTTTTAAAGAATTACTTCTAAGAGTTTTTGTTATTCATCATTTTAGAAGTGTGATTGTGGACAAACTAATATTGTTTTTGTTTTTCATTCAAAGTTGATATTTTAACTTGGCTATTTGGTTTTGATTATCTTAGTTTTGGTGATATGGTAAGTTGTCTAAATTGAAACTTGTAAAAAGAAAAAGAAAGAGAATGTCAAGATTTTAGTTATTTGATTGAATTATATGTTTCTATTTATTGACCGGAAATGATATGGTTCTTTTTGTCACATAAATTTAGTTTGATAACATATTTGGGATTATGGGAAATAAATTTTAAATTGAAAAAGATAACATTATTTGTAAGGTAAAATTTTAAAAAAATATTTATAAATAAAATAATATAAAACAATAAATAAAGAAAGAAAATGATAACAAACTTACTTTGCGTGTAACATAAGATTTCATATGCCATTTTAAAATGATAGCAAACCTTTCATATGCACCGTAAGGGAATTTATTTTTTTTAAACAATGTGATATTATAAGAATAAATATTGAAGGATAATTTTACCATTTAAAAATGTAGGTGAATGATAACATGATCTCAATAAAGTTGGGATCATCAAATAGATTATTTATTTTATTGCATAATTATCCCCCCTTCCCCATATATGTATTTTATTAAAATTGTTATTAAGTCCCTCAATTATTTTCTTATTTTATTAACAAGTTATTGCTATTATCAAACATTGACCTAATCAGAGCCGCACACCACCTTCTTCCTTACCCTCTACCACCATCACGCACACCATAATTCCTTACCCTCAAACAGCAACGCAAGTCCCCCAGTAACCCTTACCCTCAAACGGCAACGCAAGTCCCCCAGTAACCCTCGAACACCACTTAATTTTCTAATTAATTTAACTTTTATTTGTCAGTCTTCCTCTGCAAACACTAACAAAGATTGACATCCAATATCAAGGTTGTTTCAACAAAATTTCAAGGATATATAAAATATAGAACCTATAGATGGCCATGAAGTACAAGGATATGTCCATCCCTTAACAGCAAATTTTGCCAAAAACCTCAAATTCATAGTGATTAAGTCCAAACTTTAAAGTGATTCTTTGGGAATATACTTACAGTCTAACATATATCACAGGCAACATGTTTTCTTCTAACTCACATATCCCAAGCTGATTTAACCACACACAAATAAATAGATCAAACATTATTTTTCTTAATACAGTTTGTACACCAAAGCAAAAGGAAACACTCAATCTTGAAACTGGGTGGCATCCAAGAATAAGAATCAGCATTATTAAGACTTTATAGCAGCAATAGATTATGATGTCCTCTTCATTATCTTGCAGCAATAAGGTGATCACCATCTCTAATAAGACTTTATAGCAGCAATATCTAATAGTACCTCAAGTGTACCAAGAAGATGAACAAGCTTTCTAGCATGGTTATTACCCTTTTCAGGCCAACTAAGTGTTATTATAGTCTTATATTTAACTCACAATCATATAGATAAAAACAAATATTATAGTTTACACTAATTGATCATTAAAGAAATCAATGTAGCAGCAAAACAGAACCAACATAAAAAATATCAGCAATTAAAATAAAGTTAAACAACATTAATATAGCAGCAAAAACAAAACCAGCCCCTTATAACAGACTAACACAGCAACAATCAAAATATGTAAGAGCAATCTAGTGGCAGCAGCAAATTGGCAGCATCGTGACAGCAATTACATAAAATGAGAGGATGTTGGTGATGTGGAACATGACAGTGCCTGTTCTCGTTGGTCGCGGAAGGTGCTGACGTCGTTGATGGCAACGGAGATTCCAGAGGTGTCGCTGGCGGTAGATGAATAGACCGAAACACCCTTGCCGACGTGCCTTCTGTGTCGCGCGAATGGAGCAAGAAGAAGAGGAGGGAAGTGGCAGATGGTGGTTGTGTGCTCGTGCTGCCGTTTGAGGGTAAGGAATTATGGTGTGCGTGACGGCAGTAGAGGGTGAGGAAGAAGGTGGTGTGCGGCTCTGATTAGGTCAATGTTTGATAATAGCAATGACTTGTTAATAAAATAAGAAAATAATTGAGGGACTTAATAACAATTTTGATAAAATATATATATGGGGAAGGAGGGACAATTATGCAATAAAATAAATAATCCATGTGATGGTCTCATCTTTATTGAGACCATATTATCCTCCACCTTCAAATAAAGTATCGTGTTCTAACCAATATTCTTCTGAAGTGACCTTCTTTCTTTTTATTAAAATAGAAGAGGAGACATTAGTTTCCTTTTGAGAGCAAGTAGCAATGTTATGCCTCACACCTTTACATAACCCACAAGTATTCTTACGTTTTGCTAATTCTTTGCCTCCTTTGTTTCGTTTTTGCTTAGGACATCCCTTTTGACTTTGAATTGGAAGGGCAATGAACAAAATCTTAAACATTATTTGTGAGTTCTTGTTGCTCTTGCAATTCTAATCCATTGGTGATATTCAATGCTTGACATCGCCAATGAGATGTCAAATATTTAGAAGGAATCTTGTAACAATCTTTATGTAGAAATATGCTTAAAATATGACGACAAAGTATCCCCTGAAACTCAAAATGCTTACAACTACAAGTAGCATTATCACCATCCCAAGTAACCACATGTTTCTTGTTATT
Source organism: Aeschynomene evenia (assembly GCA_013621005.1). Classification (NCBI taxonomy): domain Eukaryota; kingdom Viridiplantae; phylum Streptophyta; class Magnoliopsida; order Fabales; family Fabaceae; genus Aeschynomene; species Aeschynomene evenia. Next base: position 16,642,805 of record CM024263.1, on the reverse strand, counting down.
TTCATCATTATAAAATTTCACTGTAAAAATATTACCTTTCTCCTTTTGAATCGAGTATTGAGCACATTTTTCAAATTCTTCTTGGAATCTATCAAATGCAAATCTTGTGAGAACACTTTTAGCTTGCTCTTGTAGAAGTGATATCATCTTCAAAGAAAAACCTTTGTATTTTTGCAACATCATGTCATGTTCTTCACTTTGCACAATATCTTGTATTGCTAACTCAACCTAAAAGTTATTTAGAAAAAATAAATTATAATAATAAAAATATTGAAAATGGCTTACCTGTTTAAAGAAATCACTCAAACTTGTACGATAACCAATAAATCTTTTAATGAATACATTTATGCTCTTTGATCTTCCAATTGTTGTCATTCCTCCAAAGAAAAATGGTCATGAAGATAAGCAAGTGCCCAATATTTCCTAACTTGATACAACCCTTTAATGTGTTTATTGCATTCAAAGTTATACTTAACCATCTCATTCCATTGTTGCTTAAATTCTTCAACTATCTCTGCTTTATACAATTGAAAAAAGCATGCACAAAATTCTGAATATTTTTCATGAAGCAAAACATTAAACCAACCACTGAACTTGGATGTGATGTGCCATATACAAAAATTGTGCTTAGTGAATGGTAATTCCTTTGATATTGCTCCGGTCATCCATGGATCTTGATCTGTCAAGATAATTGCTGGCGGTTTCTCCATTAATGAAACAAAAGTCTAAACAGTACAATAATATATTATATGTAGGAGAGAGAGATTATATTTTTAAATAAATAAAATTATAAAGCATGTTTATGTAAAAAAAATAACAATACCTTCATGAGCCAAGAAAATGTTGCTGATGTCTCATTACGTAGAAGTGCACATCTGAAGAGTATAGTTTTTCCATGATTATTAATTCCCACAAAAATTCCAAATGGCAAGTCATAAGCATTTATCTTGTAAGTGGTATCAAACGCAACAACATCACCATAGTTTTGGTACCAATCAAAACAATGAGATGGTGACCAAAAAATGTGCTCCAACTTCTTTTCGGCATCTACAGTATATTCAAATTGAAACTTAGCACTATGCCTTTGAGCATCTTCACAAAGTTTCAAAAGATTCATCACATCATTATCACCAACTTCCTTCTTTGCTTTCATGAAAAGATTTTGAACATCATTTTTTAAAAATGAAAGATGGTTGTGCTTCACATTTTTCTCAAGTTCTAAGACACGCATTATTTGTCTAATTGAAAGACCTGCTTCTTTCAACAAAAAGATGCGATCATAATCATCTTCAGAAATAATTCGATTAGCCGGTAGAAAATGAACCTCTGATGGAGTCAATAATTCACGGTTGTGCTCCGAAATGAATTTAGTAACCCGCCACTCACTTGAAAAAATATCATTACACTTTTGCAAACTAATTCGTAAATGAGTTTTGCATCCACATTTAGATTATTCTCTCTTTCTTTGCACTTTTGATGGATCAATAATTTTTAAATCAGCTTTACCTTAACGATGACAAAAAAAAATCACATCTTTTGGTACTTCCACTATTTGTAACAAATCTTCCCTTTCTAATTGAAAATCCTTTCTCAAATGCATATCTTTTATAGAATACAAATGTCTCCTCTTGACTTAGAAATATTTGACCAACAAATGATGTTAAGTAAATTTCTTCAAATATTTCATTCCTCTGTATTTTGCCCTAATAAAAAAAAATGAATTGGTTGCTATAAGAAAAGAAATAATATTTGAAGAAAGAAAATAGTACTAACAAAATTGAAAGCAAGTATATCAGGAAAAAAATAAGCAACATGTCAAGGAAATGATACTATTTAAAAGACAAAAATACTAAAAACTATTTTATAAAATATAAATAGTTAAAATAAAAAAGAAAGAAAAAGAAAGTAAACTTACTCTGGTACGGTAGATTATGAGATGATTGATTTTCCTCTATTTGAAAGGATGCTTATAAGGGATGTGGTTGATTTTCCTCCATTTTCGAAAAATTCCTTGCAATGGAGGATAGTTAGATATATAGGAAAAGAGGTTTGATATAAAAATTATTAATTCTTCTGATTCTCAATACCTCTTAATATCAAACACACTTGATTCTTTTGCATAGTTTGAAATTTAACAAGTGCCCTAAACAGAAGTGTGCTTTAGTTTCCAACGGGCAAAAACTTTTCATATGCCACTTTAAAATGATAACAAACTTACTGTGCGTGTAACATAAGATTCCGTATGCTATTTTAAAATGATAGCAAACCTTTAATATGCACCGTAAGAGAATTTATTTTTCTAAAAAATGTGATATTGTAAGAATAAATACTGAAGGATAATTTTGCCATTTTAAAATGTATAAGTATGAGAGAGAATTAGTGGAGCTGACAATAAATATAATATGATGAGAGAGAGTTAGTGGGAGTAGATGAATACATTTAATGCTCCTTAACTAGTGCCCTTAGCAAAACCTTTTTTTTATTTGTGCTTCTATACACATGTATGTTGGGTTTTCAATGTGTGCTACTCTAAACATTTGTGTTGGTTTTCAATGTGAGCTATTCTTTTGATATGATGTGTACTATTATTTTAATGTGCACTACTCTTTTAAGTTGATGTGTGGTTCTATGAATATGTGTGTTGGGTATCATTGTGTATTATTCTTTTAATATGATGTGTGTTACTATTTTTATGTGTGTTAGTTATTTTTTTAATATGATGATGTCTGCTTCTATAAACATATATGTTGGACTTCAATGTGTGTTATTCTTTAAATATGATGTGTGCTATTATTTCAATGTATATTCTTTTTTTAATATGATGTGTGTTTCTTTGAACATATGTTAGGTTTCAATGTGTGCCATTGAGCAAAGGCGTTTGGACGTGGAAATAGAAAGTAAGAATGAACTAACATAAAAGATAGTCGTGGAACATAATCGTTGATACCATAAAAGGAAAGATAATGAATATGAGATTCTATAAAAAAGGGAAAGAAAATTGGGATTGCATATCAAAATCATAACGGTTTTTTAATTTTGAAAACAACCTCATGCACTTTTAGTGGGGATTGGAAGTTGAGATATGTGTGAAATTAATGTGTATTTTTATTGGATGAATTAGATGTATTTTAGTTGTATCTATAGTTTTACTCTAAAGAAGGGTTGTTTGTCCTTGTGGGGTTCATGCGAAAGGATACAACAAAGGAGGTTTGCAAGGTAATTGGTGGAGCTCTTGCCTCGAATATGAAAATATAAGTGTCTGTGACAAAATTTGCAAGGGATGGCAAGAGAGATGAATAGAAGAGAAACCAAGGAGTATAAGAATAAAAGATATATCAGGTATTTTCTTATGGCGTACTAATGGGAGATCATATGCAGAGGTGGTGAAGAAGAAACATTATAATGCTACGTCCAAAGGGCGTTTTTCCCCCACTTTTTAGAGGATCAGACACAGTAGGATCATGGAGCGAGCGAGGAGCCCGCACAACTTTAGACTATGTTATAGTTTCTCAGCTCTATAGACATGTTATTTGATTTACTTGTCATTATAGATTTATTCAGTTATTTGTTTTATGTTTTCTGAGTCCAGACCTATGTTAGCCGACACCTATTTATTTGATATGTATCTATCGTGGAGCCTCATGAGTCTCAGTTTCAGGCTTGTGGGATGACACATAGTATTTATCATTGACTGATGATGTGATGAGAGTTTATTATGTTTTATATGACATATGATACGTATTTAATTAGTAGATTATGTGTTGTTTTTATTATTAGATTTATGTACACGCAAGACCCTTATTTTCATATTCCGCAAAACGTTTACGAAAATTTTACTCCCGCCTATTTTCCGCGTATTATATTTTAAAGTAAAAGATAAATATAAAACTATGAAATTAGGATGTGACCCTTAATAATTGGTGTTCTTGAGTGCAGGATCGGGCTACTCGCTAGCGGCCAAGAGGCAGCCGCTAGTGAGTGGGCACGGGCTAGTGCCCGTGCACGCTGGGAAATTACGAAAATGTCTTTTTTTGAAATTTAATGACTTGATTTTGAAAAATGATTTTTGAAATGATTATATATGTTGATATTTATGTATTTTAGAGAAACAACTGATTTGTGAAATGATTTTGAGGAAATAATGGAAGTATTGGAATTTATAGAAAGGTTTGTGAAGTTTATGCGTTTTTATCATATTGCGAAATCATACTGCATCAAATAGCATGTGATATTTTACTATATCCATTATGTTACGAAGTACTATATTATTTATGAAAAGTATGTTGAAGTATGAGTTTTTGGATGCAAGTATTTTCATATGTATATATATATGTAACTATGGAAATGATGATTAAGATGTGCGTAGTAGCACAAGTTTACGGAAGTCATAAAAAGTTTACGAAAGATGTACATTCTCATAGTCGTATTCAAAATTTGTATGATGTTATGTGTATGTCTGATCACCTAATGCAAGATTAAAAGACGGTCATAATCCTTCCTTAATGGGGATACATGGTGGCGGGATGGCAACCCCCAGCTGTTCTCATTAAGTTGGGATTGTGATAGACTCCTCTCTCCCAATAGCTCCAATAGGTTTAGTGAAGTAAAATTTACAAGTTCAGTGATGTATACAATTTATGCGAGTGGCTAATGCGGAGGAAGTGGAGTGGGGTTTTGCCAACAGATTTATTTATTAAAGCATAATAATGAATTGTATGTGTTTGGATGTTAGTTGCACAGAGGTCACTACACTATTGTATGGGTTTATATATGATTATGTAAATATATATATATATATATGTATGTATGCATTAATAACATGAGCAAGACGCACCTAGGTTGAGGAAATTTTGGGATACAGAGTTTGCGAACTAATAAATAAAATGAATTTGGCATGCTACATGTTTTTATAATAAACCCGAGGTGACCTCTCCTACTGAGTAACTTTTAGTTGCTCACTCTATCGTGGATAAACATTTTTTAGGAAATCAAGCAGGCTTGGATACATAGATGCCATGTGGACTTGACGACGGATGCTTCTGAGCTTCCGCCCCTGTTTAGCTTTCTTTTTAGTTATGTATGTTATATTGAGACCGAACTTATGTTAGCCGGAGCTGTTTATATTGATGTATTATTATTACTATTATTATTGTTGATATTTGTGATGATATGATATGGGAGATTATTTGTATATTTGATTAAGTGTAAGATTTGGGTATATGTATGTATTTTATTATGTAATAATTATGCATATTGTATTATATCGTTTATATGTATGTATAACGTTTGCCCCTAATTTTGAAGTATGATATTTGCGAAATTAATTCTCACGTATTTTCAATATAAGTATTTTATAAAGGTAACATATGTTATGATGTTCAAGAGTGACACTCGAATAGTTAGTCTGAAATGACTATAGCATGGAGGATTAATTATTAGGGTGTTTGGTATCAGAGCAGGTCGATCCTTATGGGCTTGAGGATTGGACCTTCTATGTTTTTCTTGCATAGTACATTAGTTGAGCATGCTTTTAAGGTTGACATGTATGGTCACCTTCAAGATAGAATGACATGGTTGTCGAGTTGTTTGTTGCAGTAACTATGCATACATAAACTAGACATTAAGCCTTATCAACTTGATGGTTATGTTTCGTGTGCATAGGGGTTGATGACTTCAATCAGGCAAAGTAGGAACGCTTCTCACACCTTGAAGAACGAAGGAGCTTCAGCAGGAACAACTTTTTACAGGAAGCGTGCGATGAAACGCAAGAGTCATCAGAGACAACCAGATGGATGCAATATAATCAAGAAGGAAGTTCCCAGCATCCCTGCATCTTTGGAACCAGTGGAGCTAACCCCCTCACGTATACGTCAGATTTCCCGATCCAAGTGTGGCTATCAACTGGATTCTCAAGATGGAAGAAATGGTCATACTCAGAAGAACAAAAGGTTGCTGATGCCGCTCTCATGTTAGTCGGTGAAAGAGTTTGGTTGTCGGATGTGTGCAAAGTATTGGAAGTTGTTGGTGCCTCCATTGATTGGGAGCAGTTCAAGGTTCTCTTTCACAAGAAGTACCTTCCAGAAGCAGTCACGCAAACCAAGGAGAGAGAGAGTTTCTCGTGTTGCAGCAGGTCACGATGTCAGTGTCGGAGTACCTACCCCGCAAACTCTAAAATTTGTCTATAACCGCCCCGCCTTTACCCGCGGGTTTAAAACATCAAAACCCGCACCCGCCCCGCCCCTCAATATTATAAAAATAACATTTTAATTATTATTAAATCTAATAACATTTAAAAATATATTGTTAATAATAATAATAATCAAATTTTGTTATTCAATACATTCGTTAATAAAAAAGCACACTATAACAACACTCCAATTAACATACACAAGTTTCTCTATATCATCTTACATTGTCACCTAGCAATTCCTTCTGTTTTTTAACAAAAAAAAAAGTTCATTTTCATTTTTTAAAAAGATCATCATTATTTTCTTTTAAATATCAGTAATATATGACGTCCTATAAACTAAATAGGATGCATCAATTATATATGCAGTTCCATAAACTAAAAGGCCTCTGGTCCATGATTTAGTCCCAAATATGAATTGAAATAGTCCCACATTACGATATAGTGATATTTTTGTGTAATTGTGGTAAGGAGTGGAAGTGGAACGATGGTTTAAAAAATTAGGGATATAATATTATATATTATATATAGATTAGAATTATAGAATATGGGTGCATGTAAGGTAGGGTAGGGTTCACCCCTAACCCGAACCCGCCCTGCAACCAAAACCTGCCCCGGTCTAACTCGCCCCATTGCAGGGTGGGTTTTTAACCCGACCTGAGCGGGTAGGTGGGGTGGGTGCCCCGCAGGTAGAGTTTTGACTGTCATCCCTAAATGAGAGATATATAGAGTTAACTTTAGAATTCTTAAAAATGCATATTGTAATAAAGATGATAAATGATGAAGAAAATTTAAATAAAATTATCGACCAATTTTTTCAACAATAAAACTATGAGAGACCAATTTGTCTAAAAATAAAATTGTCATTACCACCATTCACATTTTCATCTATTTATCTTATGATGTCTGACTTTTAACATTATTAGAGACCAATTAAAGTATTTCTGATTGTCAAATATCACCTTGTCCAACAATAAAATTATCAAGGATCAGTTTAAAAATTTACTTTTTTATTTTATTTATTGGTTTATTAACCCAATAGAACATAACAAATTGACTATATTTGATTTGAATTAAATTGAAATAATATTACATATACAATAAAATATTATATAATATTTATGTCTAGTGTTAAATTGTATTATGATCAAACTCTTTTATCCAAACTATTAAATTGAATAGTAAAAATGAGTATTATATGATTTTATCGCTGTACACTAATAATTTTACTTTGAATTGGGTCTAAATGATAAGGTATCTGACACACGATCAACTCTTTTTAGATTTTTAACCAATAGCTATTTAGGATCACAATGTAAAATCACATGAGGCAAAACAAAGCTTTCCTTGCATACTAAAATCAAGGCACATGAAGCAAAATTTATCACCGTTGCATGCAGCCACAAAAAATCTATTCGACCATCTTACTTCCTTTTTTTGAGTGTCTTCTTTGACACCGGAAGACAACGCCAACAAGTAACAGCGATAGAAGACAGCAGATACCGGGTCATCCAGTTTCAATTTGGTACAACCCACTCCGACCGATGCATATTTTTAAGATAAATATTTAAGTACATTTAGAATAAGTTAAATATTTGCTCAGCACCTAAAATTTTAACATAAAAAATCACTTTTCTCTTTCTCCTCTTAATTAATATGATTATGCATCAATCTTTGTGTGTTTGGAAGCTACAAAAATAGGAAATGAAATGATTTGAAAATGAAATTTTATGTTTGAATCAATTAGAAAATAGAAATGAAATGACTTTTAATTTCATAGAATTTTTTCCCTTCATTTTTTAAAATGTTGTGGTTTTTGAAAGGATTTATAGAGAAATTTTGATTTAGAATCAATTCATTTTATTTCCATGCATTTTATTTCATTTACTATTTTGGAACATCCAAAAGGCACCCTCAATGATTCAAAGCAAAATTTAATTTACTCCAAATGCATATACAAATTCCTCTATGTTTTATCCATCGATTTTCACCTAAGCGGAGCTGTTAACCCGATTCAAACACTTCAGCTGGATCCCATTGAATTGGGGAAAATTGGGTTAAGAAAAAGTGATCTTGTTTGTTTAATGTTTTATCTTTCAAATTAATTGCATCACTTTCACTAAAATTGATTCCACTAGAGCAATAAATACTAGCTTTTACTTTTTATATTTCACATCAATTCTTCTAAAATAATTTTTTATTATCATTTTCAAATACAAATCAATTATTTTAAAAATAATTTCTTTAAAATCAATTATTTTAAAAGTAATTCTACCAAAATTTAAACCAAACGGACTAATAATCCTTCTCAAAATTAATTCTTTTTGTGTTAATATTACGGTTCAAGAAGACTAATAAATAAGCATTTCACAGAAGCACCCAAAAATCTTGGTATATAGAACGTGATGGGTTGGAGATATAGCAGCTTCGTCATATTTGTTATAATGCTTCTGCGCTTGACGCCTTCCATGGCCTCCTCTGGTTCTATTGTCAAGAACCTGCCGGGTTATAATGGTGATCTTCCATTCAACCTTGAAACCGGGTGAGTGAGTTTATTTTTAATGTTAACCATTAATACAAGATTCAATCTTTAGATTCACTGACATGCATGTATAATTACTTCTCTCACTCTATATATATATATATTAAAGAGCAATGTTATATTTACAACAACAATAAAATCAGTCAAAATAACCAACAAATTATATATAATATTTATAATATAAAATGCACAATAAATATTACATGTCATGCACACCATATATCACATGATATGCACAACATATATAACATATTGCAAAGAAAGATATGCTGCAATATGTGAAATATATTGTACACAACAAGGTATATATATTGTATACGATATGTGATATACATTATGCATTTTATATCACATATATTGTGCACAATATATTGACCGTTTTTGCTTATATCACATATAAGAATGTCAAAAGCCGATTTCTTTTTCTCGAAAAATGTTTGAGATGGAAATTAGATATACATAATTACATAAACCTAAGGTAAATGACTTTCATCTTTTTTGAAGTTTGGAATTTATAAAAATGATACTCGACTTCATCCATGCATGCATTTTGAATATCTTCTGTCTAAATTGCATTTCATATATTCTTTTTTTTTTATATAATTCAAGTACTACATAACAACATACCTGCATTGCAGCATTACATATCCTCTATCATCCATCTAAAAAACAACACACCACCATTCCTATTTAAAAAGTATATATTCTTATTTAAAAAGTGTACTTCATTTCAACCATGCATGTATTTTGATGGAACGAAGTGTAATTTTGTAATAAAAACCGTACAATTTAACCAATCCTAAGGATATTATGCGTCTGTACTTGTTGGTTTTTAATTTGGATTTAATTTTCATCCACTGAGAGTTTTTTTTACATAGTCATTCAATTATGTGTTGTCACATCATCTATGATTATAGTTTTTCTCTTCCACTACCTGAAAAGTTATATAAACATAGTGTTTTGATTAGATGACAGTGTAAAATATCTTTACAGTGCATCAAAATTTAACTCTTATAATTTAAGCATAAATATTTGACTTATCAATGAGACAAGATAACAAAGTGAAGTGTGTGTTTAATTTGTTATAAGTTTGGGATTTAGTGTCCTTTTCATTAACCTGAAAAAAAAAAAAAGTGAGTATTATTTGTGACCTGTGGAGGTTGCTGTACAAGCAAGCTGCTTATGGTGCCCCTGGTTGGACATTGTTTTGGTGTTTTTGTTTTGATGTTTGTTTTTCTGCTGCTATGTTTTGCTTTTTGTTATTGGCTGGTTTGGTGGTGTATGTTTGTGAACTGATCTTAAACTGTAGTATTTGTTTGTCTTTTGCTCCTCGAAAGAAGTTGAGCTTCATATTCCATCAATTATAAAAAAAGAAGAAAAAATAAGTATTATTTATTTATTATTTTTATCTATTTGTCTTTGTCAGATTAATTGTACTCTCTTTTTGAATATATAATAATATTATATGTACAATGAGAAATCAGTCAATGTAGCTAATGGGTCAATTTTGATTTTGATTTGGGCCAAAATAATTATTGAAATTGTAATAAGCTGAGTAATTATGACCTAAAATCTATTTATTGACTGGTTTGACTGATTTTTCATTGTGCATTTAGCATCACTCTTCAATGTATGACACGGATTACATTTCAAATAACGAATAATAAAATAAAATAAAAGGAACTATTACTCTATATTTCTATCTTTTTTGATCGATTTGATTTTATTAATATAAATTTTAAAAACTAATTTATGACATTAAAAGATAATTTGACATATGTCTAACCATTCAAGATAAAATAATAGGTAAAAAAAAATCAGGAGAAATAATTATTATTAATTTTATTGAGCAGTAATTAATAATTATAAGACACACTCACATATTTGTAATTAATAATTATAAGACACACTCATATATTTGTACATTCCTTCCAGGCTCCAGCACATTGTGACTCCCTTTCAGTACACATTGATTCTAAAATTAGAGTGAACAAAAAACTTAAAAATTTTGTTTACTGTGTCACGCTGACTCTGTTCACTGAGTCACTGTGACTCTCGCACCAAACACATGATAAAATCAATTTTTTATTAACTCCGACCCGGAGTACAAAATAAACACAACCTTATTAGCAAACAAATGACGAAGTTTAAGCATTTTGTTATACATGAGATACCGGATCAATTGAGTGATTTACCTGTTAATCAAATTTTTATTGTGTAGATACGTTGGCGTGGGAGATGAAGGAGAGGGGCAACTATTTTACATGTTTGTGGAGTCTCAAGGAAACCCATCCATTGATCCACTTTTAATTTGGTTCGTTGGAGGTCCAGGATGCTCAGCCTTTTCTGCATTCTTTTTAGAAAATGGTAAATCAATTCTAAATTCAATAACCTACCTAGCTGCTTTCTCATATACATCACATTTACATAATGCAATAGAAATTTAATTTTCAAACTATGATCATGATAATAAATAATTGTTGGCCATCTCTCTCTCAAAAGTCTAAGGGCTCGTTTGACACACATGATAGTATAGATAGTATTATGTCTAACAGGATAAGATCTGATTGTACAAGATCTAATAAATGTTTAATATTATACAGTGTTTTGTGCAACACAATATAAAATATTATATTTTATAATAATAACTTGTAATTACAATTATAAATAATAATAAATAAATTAATATATAGATATAATTATTTATTACTTAATTGAGTATAATTTTAAATATATTATTATTTAAATATTTATTACTTAAAATATTAATTTAAATTAGTTACAATTTTATATAATAAATTTTGTATTTATAATTTATTTTATTTTTAAATAATTTTTATATGTTAAAAATTGTAAGTTTAATATAATATTATTTAGGTATATTTTTTATATTTATTTAATTATTATTTTTTAAAACATTTATTATTAAATTATTTATTGAATAATCAATTTATTGATTATATTATTTATTATTAACTAGCTAAAAAAATAAAATTATTATATGTTAAAAGCTAATCAGACCTAATGTGACTCTCGGAGATATGATTAAGTTATACATTATTTTAACGTATAAGGGGATCCTGGCGTGTAAAGTTATACAATACATTATCTGCATCAAACGATGAATAACAATATAACATATAATATAAGCTTATACTATCATACATAATATATTATGCCAAACAACCCCTAAATTGATTGATCGTGGTATATAAATAATTTTATACTCTAATAATAACTACCTAAAATAAGTTTACAACAAGTGTGATTGGTATAATATGTTCGGTCTCCGCACTCGTAACATTCTAGATGTGAACATAAAGTGAATAAACTGAATAAATCCTAACTAAAAGTAAATCAAGAAAACATGTTTGTAGAATAGAGAACTATAACATAAGTCTAAAGTTGTGTGGGCTCCTCGATTGCTCGCTCCAAGATCCTGCTCTGTCAGATCCTCTAAAAGGTGGGGAAAAACATAGGATGAGTACAATGAAGTAACTCAGTAAAGGAACCCCCGAGTTTAATTATTAAATAAGTGAAGCATGAATGTGTTCATTTCGGATATAAGTTGAAAATAGTCTTTTCCCGGAACGTCTTACCTAAATGCGTCTTGTTCATTTTGTTAATACATATAACATTACATAAATAATTAAAGGTCTCAACGTGGTGTACTAATGCTCCTAACTATAATCATAATATAACATACCATATATTAACATTAGTTATATCTTTATCTTGCGTTAATCTTTTGACCTACCATCCTCCTGTACATATCCTCCACATCACCGGTCCCTAGGCATGAGCTCATCCTAAACATACGGGGAAAGGGGGTTTCACCTTCCCTTACCAATGAAGTCAGTGACCGAGGTTGTCATCCCTCCCTGACCAACTCCATTAGTGACCGAAGACTACAATGTTTTATCATAATTTTAACTTTATCTGTGCGCCACCCAATGACATTTTTGCCTTTAACATATGACTTTAACAATTACATAAACACATGTATATAACATAAATATTATAATCTATCATCACATATTAACATATAAACAGACATTACATTTCATGTTATCATATATAAATCATGTACAAATCATATATAACATCCATATAAGTCGTAGAACACATTAGGGTACATAAAGGGTCAAAATAATTAATTTTCATAAAAGCTGCAGTGCTGTAATCGATTACAGACAGGCTATAATCGATTTCTGTAATCGATTACCAAGCCTCTGTAATCGATTAACAGAGATCATGTTTTCTCGCGATTGGAAATTCTCAGTTCGTAATGATTACGAGCCCGTGGTAATCGATTACGAACACGAAAATTCTGATTCTAGGGTTCCAAAACACGTTTTTCATAAGCCAATGGCTAAAATTTTAATCTAGAATCATTCCAATCAGTAGAAAACAAGGATAAACATAAATCAATCGGTAAAATACGTTCAAAATCACTTTTCAATCGATAAAACACTTTCTCTTTGAAAGTCATTTGGTAAAACACAACCCTTTTGTGAACCCTAATGGGAAAAATGAGTTAACAACAATATCGTCCATACAACATCAGAATTACACGAAATTACATATACAAATGCATGCCTAAAACCCTACCTCTTGTAGACCTCCTATGCAAAGCGTAGAAACACTCTTTCCCGACGTAGAACGCGTTCTCGCTTTCTCTCTCTCAGGGGCAAAGCCACGTTATTGGGGAGGGGGCGATGGCCCCCCCTGATTTTTTAATTTTTTTAAAAATAGTTTTATTTTAGTGTTTTTTAAGCATTTTATTTAATAATATTTATCAACTTTATATTTAATTAGTTATTTATATACTATAATAGATAATATGTTATATATAAGTGTACAAATTTTTTTAATTTTTATAATAAAATCTAGAGTAAATAATTACTTTAGTCCTAATATTTTTAATCTAATATTCATTTGATCTTAATATTTTAAATTTTGATATTAATTTAATTATTTTATAAAGATAAAAATATAATAAAATAATTATATTAATATTAAAATAAAAATATTAGAATTTGATAATTTTTTGCCCCTCCTGAACAAATTTTCTAGCTTCGCCCCTACTCTCTTTAGCCCCACGAACGGTAGGATTAAGAAAACAACTTCTCTTGGAGAATTAGAATCGGTAGAAGTATGTATTTTGGTGAGAGGGTTTAAAATATGTAATTGTTTTTGTGATTGGGTGAGGTTTGATATGAGTTCGGTGTTGTGGAATGACTATGACTTGTGTTCTTGAGAGAGAAAGAGCGTATGGTGGAGGCACAAGGGTTTGGAGAGAGTGTGGAGAGTGTTTCTTAAGCAAGGATTAGGGTTTTTCACGTGGTGGCTCAGTTGTATGTGCATGTTATAGAGATATTATGGGGCCTACACGTAACTTAAAACACACTAAAAACGCTCACAACGCAAGCCGTAATCGATTACCATATAGTGGTAATCGATTACTACATGTAAAAACGCCCAGATATGAAAATCTGAATTGTGTAATCGATTACTGGGCTGCGAAATAGTCCCAAAACACCTAAAAAACGTCTCAACTTGTGCTTTAAACATACATACATCATTGCTAACCTCATGCATCATCAAAACATCAAATAAAGCACATAAACACACATAAATCGAACACATATCACATAAAAGGGCTATCTAGGAGAAGCTTATCCACTCAAACTTAATTAAATTCTAACCAAAGTCAATTACCCTTAATTTCACTTAATTAAAGTCGGGATGTTACATAAACTCAGCTATGTGAGTTTTCACCGACGATCCTTCTAACATGCGAAGCATGTACAGACGTTGCAATATACCGAGATGATTCGCCACAGTTTTAGTCATATATAATGACTCCAACTTGGCCCACAGTGAGGTTGCAGTACTGTTCTCTGAAAGGACCTTTTGTAGTACATCATCTGTAATGCACAACTGGATTAGGGAAATAGCTTTTTCATCGGCAGCTTCCCAATGAGAGTCTTCCATTGTGTCCAGCTTCTTTTCTTTACCAGAAAATGCTATCTTCATACCATGTTGTACAAAGACTGCCATCATGCTGACCTTTCACATTCCAAAATATATTTGCCCATTAAACTGTTGAATCTCAAATTTTGTCGTAGACATATTTGAGAAAATTGGCCCAGAGCTCTATAGAGTTATGATACCACTTGTTAAGAAACAGGCGTACCCGCATAAGTAAATAGCACCGGGGTAAATAATGCACGGAAGCGTAAGAATATAACAGACACAAGAAATTTATGTGGTTCGGCACAGTAGCCTACATTCAAGGACAAATGTCACAATCAAATATTTCACGGTAAAAATATAACAATGATACAAAAACGGTTACATTCCACTCAAATTCCAAACCCCAAATACACACTGAATATCTCACAATATTTTTCCAACAGTGTATATACAACACACTCACAAAATTCACAAAATTACAAAAGAGAAGCAAACTAAACACTCTCCCGAATGTGCCTACTACCTTGGGGTGCATTTTGAAGTCTTAAACAAAGGCTATTTATAGCCTAAATTAGCTCCAAGAAGAGAAATGATATTTGAACGAATAGGGGAGACGAACGAGTGCCTTTTTCTTGGGCAGCTTTTTTGTGTTTTTCAAATGCTAGTTGTGCAACTATTTTCAATTTAAATTTTCATTTTCTTCTTTTCTTTAAAACTCATTCCCTTTCACATTTTTACATTTTATAAAAAAAAACTATCTAATTTATATTACAATAAAATAAGAAGAAAAAATAAATATTTTTAATTTCAAATAAATCAATTGAATAAGTTTTTTAAAAAATTTTTGTTTTTCTTGTTACTAGGTGGGTTCCAATTTTTTCAATTTTTCAAAATAAAAAGTTAAAAAATTAAGTATAGTTACATTTTTAATTAATAATAACTTATCATCTTTATCCAACTACCAATGAGTAAATCTTATGAAAGATTTAGCAAGGAATCAATGTCTCCAATACTATTACGACTTATCAGTTATTTTACAAAATTACCAACGTTATCTATATCTACTTACCAACAAAGAGAGATGAGTTATCAGTCACTTTATAATAGGTCGGTTTCATCACCATTTATTTTTCATTATAGATCTCGTTATTGAAGATAATAAAGTATGATGTAGGTCACCTAAAGGGTCACTAAAAATTATTACAATAATTTAGTACTATCATTATTCTCATTATTCCTGCTAATAAATAGCAAGAACACTAAACCACACACCATCACTTAAAAAAAAATCAATTGAATACTTTTTTCTACCTTAAATATTTTAAAAATATTAAAATTAAATATTTGTTTTCCTTGTTATGATATGGGTTTCAATATTTTTTAATTTTTCAAAATAAAAAATAAAAATTAAGTATGGATATATTTTTAATTAATAATACTTTATTTATAACCTACTTAATTATTACAAATGAAGTATTATTAATTAAAAATATAACCATAATTAATTTTTATTTTTTTATTTTGGAAAATTAAAAAATATTGTACCAACATTGTAACAAGAAAAACAAATATGTAATTTTAATATTTCTAAATTATTCAAGGAAGAATAAATTATTTGATTGATTTCTTTTTCAAAGTATTGATGTGTGGTTTAATATTCTTGCTATTTATTAGAAGAAGTAATAAAAACAATTATAGTATTTAAATTATTGTAATGGTTTTTAGTCACTCTTTGGGTGACCAACATAATATTTTGTTATTTCTAATGATCAAATCCATAATGAAAAAGAAATAGTGATAAAACTAACATATTATTAAGTGACTGGTAATTCGTCTCTATTTACTAATTAGTAAATATAGAAAACATTGATAATTTTTTAAAACAACTGATAAGTCGTGTTATGTGTGTTAGTATTGGAGACTTTGATTCTTTGCTAAAACTTTGATAAGATTTACTCATTCATGGTTGGATCAAGATGACAAATTATTATTAATAAAAAATGTAACCATACATAATAATTATTTTTTTTAATTTTGAAAAATTAAAAAAATATTGTAGCCCATATCAAAATAAGGAAAATAAATATTTCATTTTAATATTTCAAAATTATTTAATTGATATCTTTTCAAAGTGATGGTGTGTGTGGTTTAATGTTCTTGCTATTTATTGAAATGAGTAATGAGAATAATGATAGTATTTAAATTATTATTGTAATAGTTTTTAGTGATCATTTGGGTGACCTACATGACTACATCATCTCTTGTTATCTCAAATAATCAGATCCATAATGAGAAAGAAATAGTGATGAAACTTATCTATTATAAAGTGGCTGGTAATTCGTCTCTATTTGTTGGTAAGTAAATATAAAAAACGTTAATAATTTTGTAAAACAATTGGTAAGTGGTGTTTTGACTTTTCATTAGGCTTATTTCTACTTTGTTTCCTTGGAAAATGAGTTGTAACAAGGATGGTAACAAGTGTCTCATTATTCATCTCTATTTGTGGGTAAGTAGATATAGATAACATTGGTAATTTTGTAAAACAACTTGTAAGTTGTATTATGTGTGTTTGTAATAGAGATATTGATTTGCTAAAGTTTTGATAAGATTTACTCATTCATAGTTACATAAAGATGACAAGTTATTATTAATTAAAAATGTAACAATACTTAATTTTTATTTTTTATTTTGAAAAATTAAAAAATATTGAAATCCACATCGTAACCAGGAAAATAAATATTTAATTTAATATTTTTAAATTATTTTAGAAATAATAAATTATTCTATTGATTTCTTTTCAAATTGATAATGGCGTGCAATTTAGTGTTCTTGCTATTTATTAAAAGAAGTAATGAGAATAATAGTAGTATTTAAATTATTGAAATAGTTTTTAGTGATCCTTTGGGTAATCTACATCATCTTTTGTTATCTCCAATAATCAGATCCATAAAGAAAATGGAATAGTGATGAAACAGACCTATTAGAAAGTGGTCGGTAATTCGTCTCTTTGTTGGTTAGTAGATATAAAAAACGTTAGAAATTTTATAAAACAACTGATAAGTCGTACAATATTGGAGACATTAATTCTTTGCTAAACCTTTCATAAGATTTATTCATTCATAGTTGGATAAAGATGATAAGTTATTATTAATTAAAAATGTAACTATACTTAATTTTTTAACTTTTTATTTTGAAAAATTGAAAAAATTAAAACCCACATCATAACAAGAAAAACTAAAAATTTTAAAAAAAATTGTTCAATTGATTTATTTTAAATAAAAAAATTATTTTTCTTCTTATTTTATTGTGATATAAATTAGATAGTATTTTTTTATAAAATGTAAAAATGTAAAAGAGAATGAGCTTTGGAAGAAAAGAAGAGAATGAAATTTTAAATTGGAAATAGTTGCAAAGCTGGCACTTGAAAAACACAAAAAAACTGCCCAAAAGAAATGCATTAGTCACTCATTCGTCTCTCTCTCTCTCGTGTTCGTTCAAATATCATTTCTCCTCAAAGAATGTGGTCTAAATTAATTAATAATGTTTGACGTACAACAGAAATATGTCCAACTTGTATCTAACGTGTGCTATCTATGTTATAGGATGTGTGTTATATGTATATATGCTATATGTATAGCACACATCCTGTAACATGGATAGCTACCATTAGATACAAGTTGGACATATTTCTATTGTATGTCAAACATTATTATAAATTAAAGCTCATAATTTAACCACACACTATGCTTATGTTTTTAGCCAGTCATGGTACTCCACTAATTGAGTGTTAGGTAACTCCACTGCATGAAAATATTTATTACTCCTTCCATTTTTTTTTAATTGTCCAGTTTTAAATACGCGCAGGTATTTAGGAAATAATTGATGTTGTATAAAAATTAACAAAATGTACACCTACTTTACTAAATTACCCTTTATTACTTTACTTGGTAAAAGAGTAAAAGAGATTAATGAGTAGTATTAAATAAGGGTAAAAGGGAGAGAAAATAATAAATTTTGTCTCAAAATTTGAAATGGACAATTAAAAAAAACAAATTCATCTCTAAATTGGACAATTTAAAAAAAAAACGGATGGAGTAATTTTTAAGTCACACAATAACATATGGGTGATGCTAAATGAACAATACAAAATCACCTCAACCAGCCAATAAATGATATTTCAGGACATAATTACTTATCCCATTACAATCTCAATGATTATTTGGGCCAAAACCAAAACCAAAATAGACCCATTGGCTGTATGGACTGATTTTTCATGATTCACTTAGCATTATTGATATTTCAGGATTCTTGTGTATTTAACATATCGGAATATTTATATTACAACATTAGATTTAAAAATATTAATATTTTTTTGGTAAAAAAATGTTAATATTTAAAACAATAATAGTATTATGTTTCTTTATTTTACTATTAACCGTTGAAATGAGGCAAAATATATCGTAAATTAATTGCCCATTATTAGGAAAATGTGGTTATTTTTCAATATTTTGTTTCTATTTCTTCAAAAAACCGTTCAATTAGAAAAAAAAAAATTGTTTCTAATTTTATATTCTTTAGGTCTCAAATGAAAAAAAACACATGCATTGCTCGATTCAGTAAAAATTCAGAATTCAACTCATTTTATAAAATATTAATAATATTTAAAAACAATAATAATTTTATTAATATATTTTCACCACTGGTTGTAATTTAATATTTAAAAATAAGTATAATTAATTCAATTAGAAGAAAATGAATTTTTTTCATTTTTTATTTCAAATTAGTAGCTCATTATTTTTTTTTTAAAAAGAGTTTTATGTTATTGTTTGAATAATTTCCTTATTTAGTAAAATTTTTAAATATTTGAATTTTAGGGTGCTTCAAAAATTGACACGTCGCAAAAGTTTTTATTTAATGGAATCTTAAATATTGATAGTATAAATATGTATTTTTTTTTTTTTTTGCAAAACAAGGGAAAATGTAATTGAAAAGGTAACATGTTAATTTAGATATAATTAAATTGGTTTGTTGGTTAACCATTTCCAGGTCCTTTAAGAATCGATCACACTGATGTTGGGAATCTTCCTAAACTCGAATTGAACCCATACTCGTGGACACATATGTTGAATATTATATATTTAGATGTACCAGTTGGCACTGGATTTTCTTACTCTGAAACACAAGATGGCTACTATAGCAGTGACATCCAATGGGTGGACCACACTTATCAATTTCTACAAAAGGTAAACCATTTTATCTAATTCTATAGTTTATAACTAATAATGTCGGTCGTACGACAGAAATACGTCTAAAAAATATCCAACGTGTGGTATACGTATTATGGGATGTGTGTTAAACATACATATGCTATCCAAATACGGAAATTCTATTTGTACAATGTGAATTACATACAAGGTATGTACAACATATTATACACTATGCGCTTATTATTTAGCTTCTTTTCCTTCTTCTCTTCATCATTTTCTTTGATTTTTTTTTTGTTGTTCATCTTTTTATTATTTCTTCTTGTTCTTTTTATCCTTTTTCACTTTCACTCAACATATTTACTTTTTTTCTACATCAAACTATTTTTTTTTTCATTACTACAAAATCAATAATATTCTCTTTTTTTAGTATCATTCCAACTTTTTTTAGTCTATAATGAAAGAAAATTCATATTTTTTGTACTTCTTATTATTTTCTATTTTTTTCCAAAAAATCATTATATCTATGAGTTTATAAACAAACAGTAATATTTATACGTGAAAATAATTGTTTCTAAAATGAACACATATTTGTTCATCAAATGAACACATTCTACAATATTAAATGAACACATACATACATAAATTATAGAACGTATTTCTTACATAAGTTTATTTGATTTTGTTCAGATTCACAATATGAAATGAACACATATTTATACTGTAACTAAACACATAATACAATGCAAAATGAATACATACATATACATTAATTAAACATATCATACAAATTAAAGTGAACACAATGCTCATATGATAACTGAACACATAATACAATATAAAGTGAACATATGCATATACTCTAACGGAATACATAATACAATGCAAAAATAATAAAATTAATGAGTTTCAGATATTTTTATAAATAAATATGTTTATTTTACATACTTAAATGTATTCATTATAATGAATAAATGAGTACAATTCTGATAATCAAATGTGTTCATTTGCTATTGAAATATGTGTTCATTTTATGTGTTGAAATGTGTTCGATTACGCGCGTACTGTACACGCGCGCGTCTGTGAGAGTGAGTATACGAAACACGCGTTTTTCAATCTTATTGCTTGATTTCAGCATTGTACGTTGTTTATACGTTGTATGTATTTTATGTTATACACCTAGCAAGACTCATCCAAATAGCACACATCTGATAACATGTATAATACGTGTTAGATACTTGTTGGATGTATTTATGTTATACGACAAACATTATTGGTTTATAACTAACGTTCATGAAATCACAATGAATTACTAATATATATTGATCAATGCATCGATTTTATTATCTAGAGATTATTTATGCTCTAGACTCAAAAGATAATTTCTAGTTCAAATAAGAAACTAAAATTAACAATTTATAATGAAATATCTAAATAATTTATTCTCTTTGAAAATTTTGGAATATTTGTTTTGGATCAAAATAATTGTGACCATTTGGTATTAAAAATCAAGCAGCAATATATATATTTTCGATTTATTTCTCTTTTGTAATTTTTCATTGCAGTGGTTTATAGATCATCCGAAGTTTGGGTCAAATGCATTTTACATTGGTGGTGGCTCATATTCCGGATTACCTATTGCCCCTCTTATTCAAAAAGTGTATGAAGGTAAATGGTGAATTGTAAATATATAGTTTATGTTTCACAGCCTAAAATGACTTAATAAACCGAAAATCTTGTTTTAAGTTTCCTCATTGTATTATCAAATGGCAGGTCGCTTAGCAAGAACAGCGCCACTCATGAACTTAAAAGTAAAAACATCACACTGGCTTCATTGTTTGAGTAATTTTTTCCCCCATTTCATAGATAAGAAAAATCAGTATTTTCAATAATTTAAATATCAATAATTAATGATCATTGAAAATACATATAGGCTGCGTTTGTTTTTTCTGACTCTGGGTCAGAGTCAAAGAGTCAGAGAAAAATTGACTCTGTTAAGTGTTTGGTACGAGGGTCACAGTGACTTAGTGAACAGAGTCACAGTGATCCAGTGAACAAAATTGTCAATTTTTTGTTTACTCCAATTTCAGAGTCACTGTGTATCAGAAATAAGTCACTGTATGCTAGAAGGGAGGTACAAATATGTGAGGGTGTGTTCGAAGCCAATTTTGGAGTCATTATGACTCTGACTATCGTGACACTGAATCCATGAATCCCTTAACTCCGACTCCAGAGTCACTGAAAACAAACAATATCATAAAATTTTCTTGAACCCACCACTAATTATAAACAAAAATAGTTTATAAGTATTTTTAACAATTATTAATTATTAAAATTAATTTTTTAACAATATTTTTATCACAAATGCTTGGGGCACTACCAAAAACCAGCCAAAACAATCAATAAAGCCCAACACTATTAATCATGAGTATAATTTTAATGGGCTGGGTGATTGTGACCCCAATTCCTATTTGTTGGCTGGTTTGACTAATTTTTTGTTGTGCCTCTAGGCTCTAGCAATGCTCTATTTTTATTAGTACTTTCTTTTCCATGGAAAATACAAATTTTTTGGTAGTGGTATTTTCTTGAAATACTATATATACCTGTATGCTTTTATTTTTTGGGTCTGAATCCTTGAATGTCTCCTCAGGGCTATCTACTTGCAAGCCCAGCTACTAACTTAAAGCTTGAGAAGAACATGGCAGTTTTATATGCATATCATAAAACCCTTATACCAAAAGAACTCTACGAGGTTATTTTTTTTCATAATCTTCTAGCTACCCATTTAATATGCTCAAAGTTCAATAAATATTTTTACAACTCAACTAATCTTGTAGTTTTCTATGCTTTTATGGATTGTTAATATGACTTTTCCTTCATATATTTTATGGTGCGAACTAAATCACATTCTTTCTTTACCCAAATTCTCACCCTCTACGTTTTTTTTATCTAGAGACAAATGGAGATTAGATGGAAAATCAAAAGTGAAGATGTTTGATATACCAAATTTGTAAAAAGGAAAAATCTTTATGTACAATCCGAGGAAGCCAACAAAGAGACAACACATTTAATGTTATATACAAAAAATATCAAATGAAATCATTTCCTTTATTATATTTTTTTATGTATATCATTTTATGAGTTGATTCTTTGTTGACTAACTTTGATGGTACCTGTAGGATTACCATTTTAAAAATAAAGCATAAAAGACCAAAGTGAGAATTTGGATAAAGTTAAAGGACCGAAATGATGATATAATTTTGCCATATCTGTAACTAACTAAATGTGGCTGAAAGCATTTTTGCAGTCATTAAAAGAAAATTGTGATGGCAACTATGCAGACATAGATCCAGAAAACACAAAGTGTCTATCTGATTATGAAGATTACTTTGAGGTAATTAGTATATTACTACAATTTTATTAATTGACCTTATATTTGCTATCCTCAAATTAATTTCTGCATATATGATATGACAATTTATCAAGAATTGCATTGATTTTGCAGCTAATTCAACATATAAACCTAGAACAAATTTTAGAACCTTTGTGTATCACAGCCGGTGTGAACCAATTAATTTCACAGCCAGTTCAATCCTCTTCAAATTTCTTGTGTAGAGTTAAGTTATTTTACCAATCTTTCTCTCAATTCTGTTTTGCAAGTCATTGAGATTTATAGCAGAGCTTAGCTTGATGATATATGAATTGCCTTTCAGAATTATGATAACATCCTCGTTGAGAATTGGGCAAATGATGAAAATGTGAGGAATGCCCTTCATATGAGAAAGGTAATAATGCCACTTTATATATTTTAAGGACCATAAATGAGTGGAAAACAATATTTTTCTGGCCAAAACAGCCAACAAAGCTCATTTTAATATTTTTGGCCTAAATAGCATTATAAACCATGTGTATTTTTTTTAATGGGCCGAGTGATTTAGGCCAAATTTCTTATTATTGATTGTTTTGGCTAGTTTTTTATTGTACCTCTAGCAATAATGACTCTTTGATGAAATAAACTGAAGTTGCACATGGCACCGAACATTTATTCAAGCCAACGGGGATCAACTTACCTGATCAATCTTCCGCTCATGCATTATGCCATGAGCTCATGACTTGGACTTGATTATTAGCTTTCTCGGTTGAAGGAGGATTGGTAAATTGATAAATGTTCAATGAGTCTGAAGTCATTTCTTAGACCAAAAAATAGGGTGGATTTTCCCATCTACCTGAACTGTTTTGTTATTAAATAAAAAAGAATAACGCTACATGCATACCATAAAATCAGCTATTATTAGTCACTATTTATAACAATTCAACTTTTTAAAATTACTAATTTAACTTTTCAAAATGTTGGATTAATGTATAATATTAAAAATTAGATTAATAGTTTTAAAAAGTTAAATTATTATATATGGTGACTATTTTATGGTGTATGCAAATCATTTCTCTTAAATAACCATTTTATTCAACTATGCAATCTAAATAGGGAACTATGGGAGACATCTTCAGATGTAATAGGACTTTGGCATATACATACCAACTAACCAACGTTGTAGAATACTATCGGAATCTCACAAAGGGAAACATCCAAGCACTCATTTACTGGTACAGATAAGCTTTTAAAAATGTTTAACTCCCTCTGTCTTTTTTATTTGTTCATTTTTTATTTTAGATTTTTCTATTTGACCACTTAGTAATTTCAAGCAATATTTGATATGTTTTATCTGTTTTACCTTTATTTAATTCATTATGTCATACTAAATAAACTACACGATTTAAAACATTGTACATACTTTAATTAAGGGTAATATAGTAAAATATATTAATCTTTTGCTAAGTTTTAGTTGAAACCAATAATTACATAAAATATCATGAAAACATAAAGTGAACAAAAAACGAAGGGGTACTTATATTTATTTTTTTTTGTACAAAATGCAAATTCAATTTCTTGGTCTGCTTGTATAATTTAATGGCATGAATCAATGAAACCTATTGAAATGATGGAATTCGAAATATGGAATAGAAGTTTACTTTTTGATCTAGAAATGATTTAAGAGTGGCGAATGATTTTGGTATTTTTAGTATGTGTTATCCCAAGAAAATGACTAATAGGCGAAAGACGTTAGTCGAAAGGGATGTAGCCGAGTAAGGATAGTCGAAGCATTGGTTAGCCGAATGAAACAGATAGCAATAGCTGAGTAATTACGGCCACAGCTAGTGGAAGATACGGCTGAAGAACATGTTGAACGGCAGTTGCGAAAATTGTGGGAAGTGGCTAAAACGATGGGATTGAGCATTCAAATGAGCAAAAGAAGGCGAAAAAGGAGGAGCAAAGTGGCACGAAGCTGAGTGGCGAGATATGGAGCCGGAAAAGATGCAAGAAGAGGTCAAAGGATAGGGACTATATAAAGGAGCGGTTAGCTAGGAATAAGGCACCCGAATATCGCTAAGAGCAAGGTTTTTTATTCAATTTCAGTCTTTGTCTTACCGTTTTCATTTCTAGGAGTAGATGTAGGTAGAATTCATCACTTGTTATTGGTGTATTTCGCAAGTTTGTTGAGAGTCAATTCAATTCAATTCAAATTCATTCTAATTTCGCCCACATTTCTCTTTAGTTAATTTGCTCTCGCCTAAAGTCTTGCTTCCTTTCCTAAGACGTTTAGGGAACTTACAGTTGAGGACAAGATTCCCGTTCTCAACGTAATCGCCTTTAGTCGAAGGGATCATTACGTTGTTGTGTTCAGCTGTTCACTTAGCTGAAACTATTTTTAGCGACAACATAATTGGCACGCCCGGTGGGACTAACGGGAGTATTACGAACAAGATAGGCCTCGACCATCTCTGGCGGATGCAGTTAAGGTCTGGGCGGTTTTCTGAAATAAGCTCATCGACGAACGCTGGTACACCTAAGCCTAAGGGCAAATCAGATGTGACCACTACTGCCGTGACTGCTGGAATAGGTAATGAAGGGCCTATAATCCAGACCACAGCGGCGGGTGTTGGTTCGTCATCAAGGAACGCTTCAATGATTTCTGTGGCCTTTATCAGACAACAAATCGAGGAAGGGATGCATGACCTCATGTATCAGGTGTCACAACAAATGGGTGAGATTGTGCGACCCATGGTTCGTAACGTTTTGCAAACGGAGGGTTATCACCCCCAAGCTGCTGCTTCCAGTGCACCTCCGTTGATGCCGCAAACGTCTCCTTTCGTTACCGAAGGAATAGGAGGGTTGGTTGCAGGAATCACTAGTGGGGTTGATAATGTTGCGATACCAAGAAGTAATGTGGAATTCATGGCTCAACCAGTGGTTGCGCCGCTGCAAGGATGTAACACTTTCGTGTACCACCATACGGGGGAGCATTTGGGGGAGCAGGCGGAATCTCAGCTAGTCCAGCCGCCCCTTTGAACCATGGCTCCGTGTATATGCACAGGAGGCCGGAAGGAGCTATCGGCTATATCGGTATGCCATACGGTGGGGAAGCATACCAACAGCAAGGGGGCACGCCTCGCCCTTTTTGCCCTGTTGGCTTCAGGCCTCCTACGCCGTGCGCACAAAACTGGCAGCCGCAACCGAATATGTGGACAGAGCCGCATGGAGGAATGCAAGGCTTTGTGGGTAATCCTTTGGCACCCGTCTATCAACAAGAGGAAGGGTTGCAGCCGAGGAATCCAGTGCAGCCTCAATTGTGTGATCCAAATATGATTGCTGATGTACTTCGGCAGCATTTTGGGTTGCAATTGCGACCATTGGAGAGGCCTGTGTATCGGAAGCCGTACCCAAAATGGGTGGACAGGATCCCATTCCCCAGGGGTTTTCGGGCTCCTGATTTCACTTCCTTTTCAGGTGAAGATGGAAAATCTACCATGGAACATATTAGCCGCTTTACAGTACAATGTGCTGAGGCCGGGCATAATGAGTATCTGAGACTTCAGCTGTTCCCGTCCTCTCTGACTGGGATAGCGTTTTCTTGGTACTCATCGTTGCCGCCAAATTCTATCAATAGCTGGGCTGATATGGAAAGGGTCTTTCATGATCGTTTCTACAAGACGAGGCCTGAAGCTTCTTTGCTGGATTTGATTGCTATCAAGCAGAAAGGGCAAGAGCCAGTTGGAGATTTTCTTGAAAGGTTTAGAAAGATTCGAGGGATATGCAGTGCTCAAATATCAGATGGAGAGTGTACAACTATTGCTGTGAATAACATGAACCCTCAGCTGAGAGAGAGGTTGTTAGTTGGGGACTATTCTGACTTTGGACAATTAGCCGAGAAAGCCGTCAGGTACGAACGGTTGATCCAAGAGAAAGAGCTGAAAAGAGTGGGTCGCTTCGCGATCAACAAGCCTCCTCAGAACATCAATGTGGTTGAAGGGGAATCAGATGATGAAGAGTTAGTTTATGAAGAGGAATCTCCAGCTGGAGAAGTGATGGTAGCTGAGCTTTTGAAAAAGAATGAGGTATACTCATGTCCTGCCCTCACAGCTGCGAAAAGGAAGGAGAGAGTTAAACCAGGAAGTAGGGAGCCATATTTGTTTGATATCACGAAGGCAGAACAAATTTTCGACTTCCTCTTGAAGGATAAACAGCTGAAGTTACCTGAAGGTCATGAAATTCCATCAGCCGAGAAGATAAAAGGGGTGAAATATTGTAAGTGGCACAATTCTTGGACCCATCCTACCACAAACTGTTTGGTATTTCGAAATGCCATTCAGAAGGGGTTGAAAGAAGGTAGGTTCAAGCTTGCTGATCGTGTTCAATCAGTCGTTAATGTGGAGTCCAATCCTTTCCCTCCGGCTAGCATAAACATGGTGTCGGTTTCGGAGGAAAAGATGATGAACAAGAACCTTCGTGGAAGGGTTTGGAGGCCAAAAGCAGAGGCCAATAAGGTTGACTCGAAGGAAGTGATAGCCAGGAAACGTGAAACCCACATCTAAGGAGGGTGTATTCTCGCGGTTATTGGAATGGAAACCACCTAGGTGGGGGCCAGGCCCTGGAGAGCATTTGTGGTATGGACCAGGTTACGGGAATCAGCAGCCAAAACCTCGGTTGACACAGAATGCTTATGGATCAGGATATGGGAATCAGCGGCCGAAACCACGGCTGACTCAGAATACTTGGGTAAGAAAGCACACCGAAGAGGTGTTGAAGAAGGAAACTTCACATGAGACCCCGGCCAAACCACGGCTGAGCGTCTTTGATCGGTTATATCGACCCCAAGGAGGAAAGCCTTTTAGGAGGGGTTATGCTATTCGAAATGTACCGGTTGTGGAGGATAGTGCTCTCCCAGAAAAAGGGAAGCAAGTGGTAGAGGTAAGCTGTCATGAAAATGGCCAAAGCCTCCGGATTACTAATCAAGATCCCAGTCGAATGGGGCGTATGATCAAGCCTAGGGGGCAGCCGAAGGAATTTTGGCAAGTAAATACAAGAAAGAAAACCATTCCCGAGGAGATGCTTGTTCTCTCCAGGTCACAAAAACGAAGGCTCCAACGAAAAAGGGCCTATCAAAAATTAAAAGGAATGGTCGACATGTTGCAACAAGCAAAGGTGGTAGAGAGAGAAGAAGTGACGAGTCCTAGAAAGGGGCGCGACATAGCCAAACAACTAGTTGATCATTTAGATGCAATACATGAAATGAATCAGCAGGAGTTGAAGGCAGAAGAAGGGAGTGTTGCAGTTGCACAAATAGTGACTGAGTCAGAAAGAATTGTTCAAGAAACGGCTGTTCAAGTCATGGCCGAAACGGAAGCTTCGGCTACAATTACGGAACCTTCACCTGTAGTTGCACGAGCCGAAGTGGAAGCTGTAAACTTGGTAAATTTAAATTTCAACGATGAGTTTGTCGATTCAGGGTTGCTCAGCAGTTTGCTGGAGGACGATGATCTGCTGGAATTGGTAGATAGCCCTGATAACATGATGGCGATGATTGGATTGTTACCAGTTGAGTTTAAAAGAAGTGGAGGACAGTAGGCTGGTTTGGAGGGAGATGTATATGTGGAAGAAACAGAATGAGCATCATTTGCCGAAACTACGGCAGAGATACCATCTCGAAGTTCGGAGGCGATCATTCAATTCGAGCGGGAAAATATCCAGTATCATCTGAAGCCGTTATATATTAAGGTGCACATGGAAGGTCGTCCAATGACCAGAGTGTTGGTAGAGGCGGAGCTATCATGAATATCATACCCTGGGTAATGTTTAAGAAGTTAGGAAAGACTAAAGAGGATTTGAAGGAAACAAATATGACTTTTGCCAACTTCACAGGGGGAAATACTACAGCTTTGGGCTCATACATAACGACTCTAACAATAGGGTCAAAGACCACTAATACAATTTTCTTTGTGGTAGAAGCTCGTACTAATTACTCTTTACTGTTAGGACGAGATTGGATTCATGCTAATGAGTGTGTGCCATCTACTTGGCATCAAAAGTTGATCATGTGGAATGGCGATAAAACTGAGGTGGTAGAGGCTGACCAACGGCCTTTCTCGGCTGACATGAGGATGGCGGATGCAGTTTATTACGATCCTGGATTCATGCCGATTGCCGCCCTGATCCAAGGGAAGGAAGAGGAAATCAAAGCTGTGAATTTCACCAATAATGGTTTTGAGGTAATTTTGCATGCCGAACCACGGCTAGCAGATACTGTTTTCCATACTATTGATGATTGATGAAAATTCTGTATATCAACGGCTGCAATCTTCTTTAGCCGAGACTGTTGTTCAGGAAACGGCTGAATGGGAGATGATGGCCGATATAGAAGAAACAAAAGATAATAAGTGTATGATGATATTGCAGGTGTCGAGGAGCAGGGGAGCGGTATCTATTCAACAAAAGCGATTAGGATTCCAGGCTCAAGATCCATTAGTGGAGGTAAATCTCGGAACACAGGAAAGCCGAGGGTTACCAAAATTAGTGGGCTGCTGGACGAACAGGCAAGTCGAGCATTAATACGGCTGCTGAACCAATACAATGAGTGTTTTGCTTGGGATTATCATGAGATGCCGGGTCTGTCAAGGATTTAGTGCAGCATCGACTACATCAAAGAAGGTTTCAAGCCATACAAGCAACCACCGAGAAGAGTCAATCCTGAAATCTTCTCCAAATCAAGACGGAGATTGAGCGGCTGTTGAAAGCAGGTTTCATTAGGATTGCTAGTATGTTGATTGGTTGTCGAATATAGTGCCTGTGATTAAGAAGAATGGTCAGTTACGTATTTGTATAGATTTTAGGAATTTAATTTGGCAACACCTAAGGACGAGTATGTAATGCCGGTGGCCGACATGTTAGTCGATGCCGCAGCTAATAATAATTCCTAACCTTCATGGAGGGCCATTCTGGATATAATCAAATTTCTTAGCTAAAGAAGATGTACATAAAACAGCTTTCTGTTGCCCTGGGCCATTGGCATTTTGAGTGGGGTGGTTATGCCTTCGGCTTAAAAAATGCTGGTGCGACCTACCAAAGGGCGATGAATGCTATTTTCCATGATCTAATAGGCACTTGTATGGAAGTATACATTGATGATGTAGTGGTCAAATCGGCCGATTTTGAAGCACATTTAGCTGATTTAGAACAAGCGTTAAAAGAATGAAACATATTCACTTAGATGAATCCGGCTAAGTGTGCATTCGGGGGTATCGGCTGGCAACTTTCTAGGGTTTCCTGGTACATCAGCAGGAATAGAGGTTGATAGCAATAAGGCCAAAGCCGTTTTGGAGGCCAGTCCTCCGAGGAATCAAAAAGAACTACAGAGTCTAATTGGAAAATCAATTTTCACGTAGGTTTATTTTCGAATTCGGCTGGAAAAATGAAGGTGTTCTCCCCTTTATTAAATGTAAAGGAAATGATGAGTTTATATGGGGAGAAGAACAGCAAAATGCCTTCGATCGGATTAAACAATGTTTGGCAAATCCTCCAGTTTTGGTCCCACCAACAATGAAAAGCCCTTAAGCTTTATATTTCGGCAGCCGAAGACAGTATCGGCAGCTTGTTGGCCCAAATGGTGAGGATGGAGGCGAAAGAGCCCTATATTATTATGCCGAATTCTGAATGAAGCCGAAACAAGGTATTCACCTCTTGAGAAGATGTGTTTGGCTTATTCCACGCATGTACAAAACTGGAATATTACTTGCTTCCAAGGAAGTATGGGTCATGTGCAAGGTTGACATGTGAGATACCTATTGAATAGACCGTGCTTCAAGGTCGTTTGATGAAGTGGGCAATCAAGTTGAATGCGTTCGATTAAAGTATGTCCCATTACAGCTGGTCAAAGGGCAAGTAATAGCTGTTTTTAGCCGATCATCCAAATGTGGACGTAATGATCCAGCTGAAGAATACCAGGCCTATGTCGGGCTAACTCCTTGGGTGATGACCTTTGATGGGTCTAACCATAAAGAGGGGTTGGCACAGGTATAACGGTGACAAGTCCTGATGGAGCAGAAGAAGCTTTTACCTTCCGGCTAGACATTAATTGTTCGAATAACCAGGCGGAGTATCAAGCATTAATTACAGGACTTAGAATGGTGATATCTATGGAGTGTTAGCTGTAAAAGGGATTTCACAATTGGTCATTAAGCAATTGTTAGGGGAATACAAGTGCCACAATCCGGAGTTAGCCGAATTACGGCGATAAGCTCTGGAGTTAATGTGCCAGATGTCAGAAGTGACAATTGAGTATATTCCAAGAGAAGACAATGATACAGCTAGTATGTTAGCCCAACATGCCTCCGGATATAAGGTTATCAGTGGGGGAGTGCTAATTGGGAATATAGATAAACAAGGGAAGCAAGATTGGCGAAAGGAGTTAGTGGAATATCTGCTGAGTCCCAACAACAGTGTTAGTCACAAGTTTAAACAGAGAGCACTCAATTTTGTCATTGTGGACAACGAATTGTTCAAAAGGAGTCAAGAGGGGCTGCTTCTAAGGTGTGTGAACAATGAGGAAGCCCTGAAAGTGATGGGTGAAGTGCATGAAGGAGTTTGTGGGGCTCATAAATCGGGGCTGAAAATGAGGTGGCTAATTCACCGATACGGGTATTATTGGCCAACTATTACAGCCGATTGTTTTGAGTATGCTAAGGGGTGTGAGGATTGTCAAAAGCATGGGCCAATTCAGAGGTTACCGGCTGAGGAATTGCATCCTATTGTAAAACCTTGGCCGTTTCGTGGTTGGGCTATGGATTTGATAGGGAAGATCTATCCCCCTTCATCTAAGAATCATTCTTTTATTATCGTGGCTACTGATTATTTTACCAAATGGGCTGAGGCGCAGCCGATGACTAAGGTTACCCAAACCGATGTGATACGTTTTTTCAGAATCAAATTATACATCGATTCGGGATACCGGAGACCATCACGGCTGACCAAGGAACCATGTTTACAGGCTCGGAGGTAAAAGCGTTTGCTGAGCAATATGGGATCAGAATGATCTACTCATCACCATATTATGCTCAGGCGAATGGGCAAGCGGAGGCTACGAACAGAGTATTAATTGATGTTATTAAAGGATGATTGAGGATCAACCAAGAAAATGGAATGAAAAATTATCTGAAGCATTGTGGGCATATAGAAATTCTAAGGCTACCGCTACGGGTAATACTCCGTTTCGACTGACTTACGGTCAAGATGCAGTTTTACCTTTAGAAATTAATGTGAAATCATTAAGGGTGGCCAAGCAGAATCAGCTGTTAGCCGATGAGTATAATCAAGCTATGTTCATGGAATTGGATCGGCTGGACAGTGATCGGCTCCAAGCTTTAGAAAACATTCAAGCAAATAAAGAGAAAGTAGCTAGAGCATACAATAAAAGGGTAAGGTTAAAACAGTTTGTGTCAGGGGATTATGTTTGGAAAGCCATTTTACCAATTGGATTCAAAGATAACAGTCAAGGAAAATGGTCCCCG
This sequence comes from Aeschynomene evenia, assembly GCA_013621005.1. Taxonomy (NCBI): domain Eukaryota; kingdom Viridiplantae; phylum Streptophyta; class Magnoliopsida; order Fabales; family Fabaceae; genus Aeschynomene; species Aeschynomene evenia. The sequence goes on along the minus strand of CM024263.1, from coordinate 16,609,993 downwards.
AAGTGGGAAGGACCCTTTATTGTAAGCCGAGTGTTAGGAAAAGGAGCATATTATATAAAAGATTTGCCTGAAACAGAATTGTCAAATGTGTTAATGCCCAGTATCTAAAAAAGTTCAGGCCCAGTATTTGGGAGTCATGGGCAAAGAACGGAAAAGTACCAACCAGTCACAGTAATCAAAGCTAAGGGTGGAAAAGTGCATTCGGCTACATGCCACCGTTAAGTAGCATAAGTAAAATGTACCATTGTGCAGAAGAAAATTAAATTGTATCATTGTTCAAAGGAAAATCATGTTTCCTGAGTTGTGTCAACATGGGATACCTCAGCGGAAGGGCTTTTGTCTGTCGGAGCTGCGGAGGAGGAAGGAGCAGTTGAGTCAGTAGGTGGGGCCAACGAGTGAGTTTCTGCCTCCTGGTTGATAGCTATGGCATCATCCGAAAATCTAAAGCTGAGGACATGGTATTAGTAATTAAAATACTGAAACCGAAATAGGAAAAGGAAAAGAGAATAAGGGAGTACCTTTTGGGTTGGATGGAGAAGGAGGCTGCTCGGGAACAGGTTCTGGCTGAGTAGTAGGGAGAGTCTTGTTAAGCCCTGCCATTTAGACTTGGTTTCAGCAAGAACTTTCTGACCCATTTCATGTTCAGTGTTTAGCCGAACTTTTTCGCGTTGCAGCTGATTGATTTCAGGGTCCAACTCAATTGCCCGAGTGTACAATTCTTTTTGCGCTTTCAATTGGGCCTCCTTCTCTTGTTCATGTTTGGAAATTTGGGACCTAGTTGCTCCAACTCGCGTTGCATCTCGGCTATCTTGAGGTGAAGTTCCTTTTGATGAGCTACGGCTTTATCCCTAGCTTGAATGACTTGGTCCTTGGCATTACGGCGGGCGAGGTAGGCTTGAATCAGTTCAGATTTGGTCTCCTCCAAGGTTTTCAATCGGTCTAAGCGCTGCCGGCTGGAGGAAATCAACTCTGTACTGGTAGCAGCTTGATAGCGCAAAGGGACCAAGTCGAGGGAAAGTTGAGCACACCATTCTTTATATTCAGCCGTAATTTCCTCAGAGATGGCCAAAGCATCCAAGCTATTTTGAAGCTCATCAAGAGCCGAGAGGTCTGGAAGGTCAACAGCTGCCAGGATAGCATCCACTCTTGTCATTAGCCGTGTGGAGGCGAGTATCCTGGGGTTTCTTGAGTAAAAGGGGCTGAGAATACTCGTCCATATTCTCATCCTCGACGGCTACCATTCCTAATGGGGATATATCCAAAGCTTCTGTCTGAGAGGGTTCTGGACTAGTGGTTGCCGTGGAGACCATTGATTTTGTCTTGACAGGGGATGGTTCTGGAGAAGGTGAAGGTGAATTCTTCATCGAGGATGACTGTGCTGGAAGGGCCTGGTTGTGTTTGAGAGGGCTGCTAAAGAAATAATTCAGCACAACAAGAAAATGGACGTTATAGTAAAAAGTAAAGAAAAGGGGGAAGTTACCTTCACTAAGGACCGGATTCTTTGACTGGAACAACGGCGAGATTGCAAGGCAGGTACAGGATTGGTGGTTTCATCATTGTCTTCTTCTTCTTCTTCTTTGAGCTGGGTCAGCTTTCACTTGCACTTGCTTGGCCGCAGAACGGCTAGGCGCTTGATCAGTTGCTTTAGCTGGACCTGTTGGAAAACGAGGTGAAATTAAAGTGCAGCAATAACAAAAAGGGAGGAAATAAGAAGCATAAGAAATAACTTACCCTTGGCTTTCTTCTTTTTCGGCTGGCTTTGATCGGTAGCTTTCCGTTTGGTGGCTGGTGGATCATCTTCTACCAAGAATTTGGACATGTAAAAGTCCGGTTCTGAAGAGAAGACGATGTGTTGGAGGTTGGACCACCAGTTGTCATAGTCAGCATCCGAAGAGGGTGATGGAGTGAACAGGACAACCGAAATGAAGATCAAATGTCTTCAAAGAAAGCAGCAAGCTGGCTCAAATCATCTGCCGACAGCACCGGCCTCTTCCCAGAATCACTAAAGATTCTATCAAAATGGGAACGCTCTGAAGAAGGTCGAACTGTCTAGCGAACCAATGGGGATGGTAGGGTTCGACATATGATTTGTTGTTGCGAGATGTGGGTCTGATCCCAGAAGGGATCTCTAGCAACCAAGACTGATGGAAGAA